>OZ020501.1:21243447-21843447 GCA_963971365.1 Lasioglossum villosulum
CGATTGATGTATTAAAAAATACCTCATTCCATTTAAAAAATGAAGTTGACCTTCATAAGTCCTTTACGCGTCCATCTACAAAAAAGCTACTAACATCAGATTAATGCCTCCTCGAAACCATGTAAGTTGCATCTGATGCATCTCTTCCCAACACCAATAGCAGCCGCGTTATTGAGGTGTTCTGTTTCTGCGGACTCACCCTGTATATGTATTCGCAAGTCTTTTTCTTGCTCTAAAAACCTATCTACTTCAATTTTTCGAATTGAATAAAATTAATTAATTTGAAAAATTGAAGCAGATAGATTTGTAGAGCAAGAGAAAGACTTGTGTCACAACATTATTCGCTCACTCTTAAAAAAATGATAACTTTTTTAGTACTGTACTAAAAAATTAATTAATTAATTTATACGATTTGAACTTTTTTGGGGATGCTAGAGCAATTAGTTTGCTACAGGATGTGAAAAAATTTGTCAAAAATTGCAATTGATCGAAATTGTAGAAAAAATACTAAAAGTTGCATTTTACAACTTTTTTACGTGGGCCTATATTAAAAATTTAAAAAATACGTTTTGTAGATCTGTGTCAGTTATATGCACTGGTAAAGTTTCATCGAAATCGTTTGATGCGGAAAAAAATATAGGCATCGAAAGACGTAAGAATCCGTAGATTTACTTGTGAAAATCTGCAAGTTTTACCATCTTTAAACGTCTGTACTTCATTGTAACGTTGACCGATTTTGACGAAATTTTCAGAATATGTTTAATTGACACAGATCTATAAACGGTATTTTTTAAATTTTCAATATAGACAATTCTGTGATGATTACAATTCTGATCAATTGCAATTGTGGCTGGTAATGTCTGCTGTTAATTGCAAACAATATTTTACTATATGCGTACAATTTCGTGACTTATTCAAAAGGCGTCTGTAACGTTAAGGAGTTAGTCATGATCGTTACATAAAAATTAATGATGCATCACACAGCAATGATGTTCCCACTTACTTCTTCGTTGTTGTGTCCATAGTAAGGTTGTTTACCGAACGAATAAACTTCCCATAAAACAACTCCGAAGCTCCACACATCACTTTCCAAAGTGAAACGTCCGTACATCACGCTCTCTGGCGACATCCAACGGACTGGTAAAAGTCGAGATCCTCCTATCTGAAGAAATCAATCACAAGGTGAGGACCAACATGGGAACGCCATGCTTGTTGACAGTTGTGGGATATTGCCTCGGCAATCGACTAGTGTTTCCGCGTTTAATACAATATTTTAGTTGTATAAATCGAAATAAATTTGATTTCTATCAATTATAACTAGACTGCGGATTTTTATGCAAAATAAAAATTGTCTGCATCCATTGCAAGAAATGGAAACTAAATATTGTACGTTATTTCTTCTCTCAACGATTTTAACGAAGGATAGATCATATATTGACGTCTTCAATTTAAAAAATTTTAAAACAATTTGGAATTTCGTCTACTCAATTTTCCTATAAATACATAAAGATCCACAGTCTGATTGTAATTGTCTTGAAAATGTTTTACATGCAAAGCTGCCTGTACATCATAAGAATCAAGTATCGCAAAGGTGGTCTTAGGACAGTGGTCTTCAAACTTAGTGAATTTAAGGAACCCTTATGAGTAGACTATTGATTTTACATAATTATGATAAAAAACGGCTACGCATAATTTAAAGCAGTGGTCATATTCAAAAAATTTAAGGACATTAGTGTATTAGTTTCAGTTTAATATGATAATTAAGTAATTAACAAATTTTTTATTTGGCACTCTGTCTTGCAAACAACGCAAATATTTTTTTATTTTGCATAAAGATCCGCAGTCTACTTATGAGTATAAAATTATTTCGCGGAACCCGGAATCATAAACAATAGAATATTCACAATCTAGGAGTACGTATAGAGAAAAACGTTTTAATTAAAATTAAAAATTAAAAATTAAAAATATTAATTAAATTATATTATAATAATATTATATCATATTATATTATAATAATATTATATCATATTATATTATAATAATATTATATCATATTATATTATAATAATATTATATTATATTATATTATAATAATATTATATTATATTATATTATAATAAAAGATAAAAAAGTATCGCAAAGGTGTGGTAACATATTGTTCAATATACCTTGTAATAATCGCAGGTGTATACATCTCGCGACATGCCGAAATCTGCAATTTTGACGATCATGTCGGCACCAACGAGACAATTCCTGCAAGCCAAATCTCGATGGACGAACCTTTGACCGGATAAATACGTCATGCCAGCTGCGATTTGAATTGTAATCCAATGTAGGGAGTCCTGGAACGTACAAATATAATTGCTGATATCGAAACGTTTGAAACATTCTACTCTTGTCACTAGAGTTTATACAGGGTGTCCGACTGCAGGTGAAAGAAAATGTAAAGGATTATTCTCTATGAGAATATAAGACGAAAATAATGAATGAGAAAATTGCGAATTCGGCTTCGTTTTTAGTTATTAACAATTAAATATATCCCTAAAACGCGGCAATCCGACCAACAAAGGTACACACGTTGCGTAGGTCATAGATATGTAACTTACACCATTGTAGGTCGGGTTGCAGCATATCAGGTGGATCTTTAATTGTCAGTAATTAAATACCGAAGCCGACATCGAAATTTTATAATTAATCATTTTTATCTTATACTATCATGGAGAACAACCCCTTAAATTTTCTCCTACCTGTAGTTGAACACGCTATACATGCACATACACGTTTATCAGCACACACGTGGACATTTATTTCTTTGCTTAATAAGTTTAATCAATCAATAATACGGTAGTATTTGTTAATTTTTTAAATGTTTTCCTGTTTCGCTTTTGAAACGGTAATATTCATCATGAATGCATCAAATTCACAGTGTAATTAAACAATATTATTGATCGAACCATCCAATTGATGGAACCAGTGCGCCGATAACATTAATATATTGTTATGAACAAGTGACGATCGAGATTCAGAGAACTGTTAAACAATATTATTGTAAGAAAGGAATAATTTACAAATTACAATTACTACATCTGTAATTATATGATTGAAAATTTAATTAAAACAGTAGTATTTACAATAAAATATATTGTTACTAGGATAAAAATGTTGCACACTTAGCATTTAACGCTAACTTTGCAGAGCACTAAAAGCGAGTATTTTAAATTACTTTATAAAAATAAGGAAAATGTGTCTACCCAAATTTTTAGCCATTGAATAGTACAAACTTAAAGAAATAAAATTGTTGAGTAATTCCACATAGACGCATCTTCATATCATTATACATATTAGAATATTTAATAATACTAAAGTAATATTAATCATATTAAAATATTAGTTGATAGTACTTCAACGGTCTTCAACGAATAACAATGGGTATGACGTATTACTTTATACCTACAATGTTCTATTTTAATATGCCAGTAGGAAATAAGATAACAATTTCTATTCTTTTAAAGACTGATTGAACTGACATGTACATATATGTATAGTGTATGCAATATCCACTGGTTCCTCAAGTGTGTCAGGAATACACAAGTACACAGAGAGATAAGCAAGATCAAAGGCAAACAAGATTTAAAGGAAATTTACCTGGGTCAAAGGTTGCAATCCGGGTTTCGACGACCTAAACGAATGGGAGTTCGATCGCAATACTTCAGCGAGATCCCCATAAGGCATATATTCGAACACCATCCATGGACTATTGTTAGAGTCACGGAGCACCACTCCCTTCAACGACAAAATATTTCTGTGTCTAAACGTAGACATGATATCGACTTCCCGCATAAAGTCGTCTTCAATTTCACGAGAAGCGGAATCCTTTAAGACCTTTATGGCGACTATCTCTTTCGAGTCCCCAGTACATAATTCTCCTATAAAATAAAAACATTTTCGTGTGACTGAATGCAAAATAAAAAAAGATTAATGATTCACAGAAATTAAAAGCATCGTTCTTAAGGATGTTCTGGAGGTACAATGGGAGACAAAGATACAAGAAATTCGAAATCCATCAATATATTGGCAATGAAAGCCAATCACGAGTATATTTTGCAAAAAAATAGATTAATTTGAAAAGCTTTCGTTTAATTAGTGAATGTTCATTTATTTTTATTTTCATTTATATGTTATATTTATATATTATATATTTTCATTTTTTATTTTCATTTATATGTTATATTTATATATTATATATTTTCATTTTTTATTTTCATTTATATGTTATATTTATATATTATATATTTTCATTTCTTTTTATTTTCATTTATATGTTATATTTATATATTATATATTTTCATTTTTTTTTATTTTCATTTATATGTTATATTTATATATTATATATTTTCATTTTTTATTTTCATTTATATGTTATATTTATATATTATATATTTTCATTTTTTATTTTCATTTATATGTTATATTTATATATTATATATTTTCATTTTTTATTTTCATTTATATGTTATATTTATATATTATATATTTTCATTTTTTATTTTCATTTATATTCATGCTATATTTATATATAATATACTTTCATTTTTTATTTTCATTTATATGTTATATTGATATATTATATATTTTCATTTTTTATTTTCATTTATATTCATGCTATATTTATATATAATATATTTTCATTTTTTATTTTCATTTATATGTTATATTTATATATTATATATTTTCATTTTTTTATTTTCATTTATATTCATGCTATATTTATATATAATATACTTTCATTTTTTATTTTCATTTATATGTTATATTTATATATTATATATTTTCATTTTTTATTTTCATTTATATGTTATATTTATATATTATATATTTTCATTTTTTATTTTCATTTATATGTTATATTTATATATTATATATTTTCATTTTTTATTTTCATTTATATGTTATATTTATATATTATATATTTTCATTTATTTTTATTTTCATTTATATGTTATATTTATATATTATATATTTTCATTTTTTTTAATTTTCATTTATATGTTATATTTATATATTATATATTTTCATTTTTTATTTTCATTTATATTCATGTTATATTTATTTTTTAATGGAATTGTCTCCATATTATAAAAAGTTGTAAGTGACTTTTGCGAATAATTGTACCCTCTGATTTGAACTTGAAGAAAATAAATTTGTGATATTCAATATATATATAATTACGCAATGAAAAGTTAAAAATAAATATTTAAATAAATTAAAAATACTTCGGAAAACAATATTCATGGTTATTATTGAAAATAAACGTGTGAAATTTACGTAAAATTATGTTCTGATAATAACAAGAAACGTGACAAGACTGTACTGTCGCGTTTCCATGCTAGTGAGACGACAACAGGATAAATTTGACGTTTTGTAACAGTTTATAATTTTTTTGCTCTGGAACTGTTTAGTGAATCCTAATAAATTTTGAACATACTTAATTACATAATTTTTACTATATATAAAAAACTGGAGTTTCTAGTTGCGTTTTTTCAAGGATTAAATAGTGTTTGAAGTAGAATTTTAAGAATTCTCCATAAGAAGACGTGTTAAAATGTGCAAACTTTAAGTTGCTATAATTCTCAAACGGTGCAGTGACTCGAACCCAAACTTTGGTAATTTTATTCATTTAGTAAGAATTATATCTCGTCAAGTTTTCAAAAATTTTATTGAGTTTTTATATACCTCCAAAACACCCTTAAATTGAGTGAGACTGTATTGATTGATTTACTTTTATAAAAAATTGTAAATATACACATATACATATTTAAACTGTAATTTAACTATAGGTGAACTGTATCTGATATTTTTTATTTGATTTCATTGATCAGGAAATGCTTTTTACTTCATAAACATTCAATATTGGACGTCACTGTATTCGAGAAAGTCTACAGAATCTTTTGCTGCGAAACACAATTCAATGTCTTTTATAAAAACATCGTAATATTTGTCTAAAGTTGAAAAATGTTTCATTTTTCAAAATCATGTAATTGTTGAACATAAAAAAGTTTGATTTTGTTGGATAATGTAATTAGTTTGATATACATACAAGTGAGGAGGGGGTGACAAACGTAATTTTTGTTTACCTTTGTACACTTTTCCAAAGCATCCTTCGCCAATGTCCTGTACAAACATGAGAGATTCGCGTTGCAGAATTGGCACCTCCGGCGATGCGCAACTGAAATACTGTGGATTAGGTGTGTACTTATTTGGTAACAGCAACCCCTTCTTCAAATTCATCGGCGTCCCCTGAAGAATACGCATATTGATGATAAATAATCAAAAACTTTTAAATTTCTTTTGGTTATTTCATTTAACTTTAATTTTAACTAACAATGATGAAATAATATGAATAATAAAAAATTATATACGTACGTCTAGGGAGTTCCTTTGTGATTTCAAGTTATAGCTTCGCTTCTTAACACAATACACTATACTCAACAAAATTAAAAATACCGCGATGAGAGCTATAGCGCTTCCTATTATTTCAGGTACCTTTTGTTTTGCACGCTCCACCTATTAATTAAGTATACTCAGATTATGTTGTATGAAGTATGTACATAAATATGTTTTAGCAGTTTTATATGTATACAGGGTGTTCCAAAACTACCCTAGGAACCGAAGATGGGCGGTTCCTCGGGTACATTTGAAGCGACAGTTTCCTTTACAAAAATGGCGTCCGCGGCTTTGTTTAGGAGTTATTAACGAAAAACACGGACCAATCAGAGCGCGGCTATAGCGAACAGAGTCCGACTCGGCGACAGGTCCCGCTTAACGTGGTGTCGCTATTGGCCGAACCAGAATCAATCCGTTGTAGACGCGCTCTGATTGGTCCGTGTTTTTCGTTAATAACTCCTAAACAAAGCCGCGGACGCCATTTTTGTAAAGGAAAATGTCGCTTCAAATGATCCAAGGAACCTCCCATTGTCGGCTCCTAGGGTAGTTTTGGGACACCCTGTATACAGTTTAGGAAAACTTTGGGTATTGATTATATTATTTCATATTTAGTGTTTGTGGTATCATTTTGTTACACCTACCTGTCCAGCCTCGGGAAAAGCCGTCGTGCCGTTAGTAGAGTTGTCGACTGGAGGTATTATGTCGGGTATAGGGTGTGGAACGAAGTCAACTAAAAATAAAACAATGCTATTTATAATCGGAATATGAAACTACATTTGTTCATTTCTAAATCTACTACAGCAGTATATTATTAAAATATTTTGAATATTCATTGTTGGATATACCTGCATGTTAGGGTGTCCCTTAACAAACGAAGGAGCGATGAAATGTTAGGACGTCCTTAGAATTTCGTAGGATGAGAATTAAGCTAATAAATTCATACCGTTCGAAAGATATAGTTGCCAACTACATTTTTGCTGCGAGAAGTATAATGATAACGTTAACGGATAAAAAGTTATAGTAAATTTTCTGGTGACAATATTTTTGACAGAAAACAAATTTTGCTGTTTAAATTGAGACATCCCTAAAATCTCTGAAAAATAAGTGTTGGAAGAATTTCGTAGGATGAGAATTGAGCTAACAAATTCATATAGTTCGAAAGATATAGTTGCCAACTACATTTTTGCTGCGATAAAAAGTTATAGTAAATTTTCTGATGACTGTGTTTTTAACAGAAAACAAATTTTGCTGTTTAAATTGAGACATCCCTAAAATCTCTGAAAAATAAGTGTTGGAAGAATTTCGTAGGATGAGAATTGACCTAACAAATCCATACGGTTCGAAAGATATATTTGCCAGCTATATTTCTGCTGGGGGAAGTATAATGACAACGTTAACGGATAAAAAGTTATACTTTCTGGTGACAATATTTTTGACAGAAAACAAATTTTGTTGTTTAAATTGAGACATTCGTGAAAACTCTGAAAAGTAAGTGTTGGAAGATGTAAATTATTGCGTTTACTGAAACATGGAATGCAAGAACAACGGACACCCGCGAAATGGTACCATTACATTTCTTTACCATAAGTGAAAGGAGCACAAACTGTAACACTCGAATCGAGGTGGTGAACTTGTTTTTGCAAATAGGTTGCGGATCTTCACGTATTCATAGTAAACGTTACCAGATGAAATAAAATCTCAAGCTGATAATTATAAGCAATTTTTTAATATTTTGTTCAAGACAGTGTCTTTGAAAACAACGAAGATATTTGAGGTACGAACGTTAGGTAGGACGCCCTCTAATTATATTCCTTTTCATGTTCTAAGTGTGTAAAATATTGGCCTAATCGGATTATTCTAAACCCTGCCTCAAGAAGCTTAAAGTTAGGATATTCTGTAAAATTGAACAATATTTAGTACTTTTGTCGTTTCAATTTTTAAAACAAGTCTACCACTATGATTGCTAGTGTCAATAAAAAAATCTTGGACGTGTGAAAAAGTTTTATGGAATGATTGTAAGGATTTTCAGGGAGCCCTTGATTTTTTCGGAAGTTTACAAATGATGTCGCTGAAGTTAGCTTAACACAACAATATTTAGGTGAAGCAAAAAGTAAAGGAAACTTTCAGAATCTTCTCTTGGTTAGTCAGCATGCACGGAGAGTTATGCCTATGAAACAATTCACCAAAAATTCATTTTCAACCAACCTTTTTCCGTTTAATATTTGTATTATGTAAATAAATTGAGTGATTATATTCTGTTATTCTGGTACTTACCTATTCTAAGCAGTTTTTCAATCGAAACGACAAAATTACTAAATATTTTTCAATTTTACAGAATATCCTAACATTCAGCTTCTTGGGGCAGGGTTTAGAATGATACGATTGGGCTAATATTTTACACACTTAGAACATGAAGAGGAATAAAATTAGAGGGTGTCCTAACATTTTATCGCTCCTTCGTGTGTTAGGGACACCCTACTGCATGTATCTGTGGGAGCATTTTGCATATGTTCTGTGTAAGTGTAATATAATTTTCATGTATCTAATGTTAATACTAAACTATTAACTATCTAATAGCATGTGCTCGAATAATGAAATTTATTCAAGCATTTCTCAACGGCAGCGTCTACAGTGTTTCAGTCATTTGACCATGACAAGTTTATTGTTAATATTTACGTAGATAATTATTTGATAACATTATATTATACAGGGTGTCCCAAAATTCCTTCAACATCCGGAAATCGGAGGTTCCTGAGATTATTTGAAGGGATATTTTCCTTTGGAAAAATAGCGTACGCGGCTTTGTTTAAGAGTTATTAACGAAAAACAAGGACCAATCGGAGCGCGTCTACAGCGGACTGATTCTGACTCGACCAACAGCAACACCGCGCTAGGTGGGACCTGTCGACGAGTCGGACCCAGTTCGCTATAGCCGCGCTCTGATTGGTCCGTGTTTTTCGTTAATAACTCCTAAACAAAGCCGCGGACGACATTTTTGCAAAGGGAAATGTAGCTGCAAATGATCTCAGGAACATCCCATTTCTGGATGTCGAAGGAATTTTGGGACACCCTGTATATTGAATAGTAAAACTATTGTAAACCTGACCTGTCTTACGCTTGCATTTCAAATCGTTTGTCGGCAAGGACGAATCGTGTGGACAGACACACTTGGACGTGTTGTTCTCGAATGAACGACAAGCAGCTTCTCCTCCGCAAATGTAGGGCCGATATCGGCATCCTGTGATTTCGGAGGTCCAATTTGACTGTACCCTCTTGATGTCTTCTGATTGTGAAGCGGATGCATTCTTAGATTGTTCTGAAAGAAGTAATCAGAATTTTTAAGCCGCTAAGGGGAAGTTACTTTAGGACATTGGTCTTCAAACTTAGTCAATTTAAGGAACCCTTATCAGTAGACTGCGGATTTTATGTATTTATGATAAAAACGGCCACGCATAATTTAAAGCAGTGGTCATATTCAAAAAATTGAAGGACATTAGTGTATTAGTTTCAGTTTAATATGATAACTAAATAATTAACAAATTTTTTATTTGGCACTGTGTCTTGCAAACAACGCAAATATTTTTTTATTTTGCATAAAGATCCGCAGTCTACTTATGAGTATAAAATTATTTCGCGGAACCCGGAATCATAAACAATACAATATTTACAATCTAGGAGTACGTATAGACAAAAACGTTTTAATAGTCTTTTAATATATTATAATAAATATATATATAAATATATTTATTATATTATAATAAAAATATTAATTTAATTAAATATAATATTATATTATATTAAATGATAATAATATTATATTACATTATATGATAATAATATTATATTATATTATATGATAATAATATTATATTTTAATAATATTATACTATAATAATATTATACTATAATAATATTATACTATAATAATATTGTACTATAATAATATTGTACTATAATAATATTATACTATAATAATATTATACTATAATAATATTCTACTATAATAATATTATACTATAATAATATTATACTATAATAATATTATATTATATTATATTATAATAAAAGATCAAAAAGTATTATAAAGTCAGTATTTTCTGTATGTTTATGGAACCCTTTAGGACATTTTGTGGACTCCACGGTTCCGTGAAAAAACAGTTTGAATAACCCTGCTTAGCGTATCCAAGAGTCATTCTGGTTATAATTATTACATATTAATACGATTAAAATAGCAGTGTATATGTTAAAATAGTAGTTTTGCATAATATATTAAAAATTAGCGATAATAGCTGCAATAAATTATTAATTACTCTCAATGTTGCTTTCGCCCCTTAAATTGCACGGTTAAGAGGTCCACCATTTTTTTATTCCATCGCGTGTTCTATTCATCGCAAAGATAATCGTCAAAACTGAATCGTTTTCTTAAAAAATTATGGTTAGTTTAAACACCGTTTAAACACATAAATAGAAAATGAGATTTAATTATAGATTTTTAAATTTAAACTCTGCTAAAATACAAAAAGATCATTTTCTTTCATCTTTCCGTGTTGTGTCTTCGCGGGCTTCGCCAAACTCATCAGTAATTCCATTACTGATCCTTACTTGTACGATCAGTTTGTAACTAATACATAAACTCTGAATATAATTGATTATTAATTTAATTTTGTCGGAGATAATTATTTGAAAAAAATTCCCACACAAAATATTTATGTCGTATACCGAGCAAAATTAGTTACGTCCAAACAAGACGTATTCCGAATTGGACGTACTCCGAAGCAAACGTATACTGAGGTTCCACTGTACAAGAATTCCTGATGAATTCATTTTTATCATCTCAATAATTGTAAAATAAACGATCTGGTACCAGTGATTTTGACCGGTGGTGGTAGGTTTAGTGTTAAGCACTGAAATATGCTGAAATGAAACGATTTGCGAGTGGTCCTAACAGAAAAAATATTGCTCGCTGAACAGTTGAGACGCATCGAGCTCGGAGCAGAGGTATGGCGAGCGAAATTCGCAGGAGCAGGGTGGATGGCGCGTAAAGGGTGAATTGGTAAGAAAAAGGGCTACGTATTTGGATTGTGACCAGGCTTGGAAGAGACAGTGCAGGCATTCACTTCGTGCTTGAAGCTTGTAACGGGTCAAAGCGTTATCTCTGCGGTCAGCGCTCCCCGACAACGAGACTCGCTATGTGTACCTATTATCGCCCCGTATTCATTGCCTTCCTATGCATCTCTACGAGGTTTGCCGTATTCATGAAATGACTCTTTTTCCAGAGAATGCCGGCGCGCGTTTCGGTTTTCTTGAAACGGGACGATCAACTTCAGAGAACGAAGCCCGGAGACGTAAATATGTTAAAAGTAGACCGCGATGTTAGCACGCCGCTGTTGAAATCGACTGAAGAATATAATAGTCGCCTTGTTTCGGATGTTTTCGATCACGGTTAAGATCATTCCGATGGTGGTGGATTGCGCAAATCGTGCTGTGTGTGATTCCTTAAAACAAGTCCGTCGCTTCACGATTTACTGTGTGCACGGAACGCGTACAATGTCTTCGGCTTTTCGGAGAATTATGACTGGACTGCGAACTTTATGCGTTTATGAAGAAATTGGTTTTGGGCGAAATAGAAAATAGTAACAGAGATTTATAAAATTCAAGAACGTTCTAATGTTGCTTTTGATGTAATTAAGTCGATTAGGGATGAAATCAATTTTTATGTTATTCCTACTTCTCAGTCAATGCAAAATATTTCTATTTTGCATAAAAATCCGCAGTCTAATTATGACATTTATACTGAATTATAGTTATTCTCATTAATAGACAGCGGATCTGTATAGAGAATAAGAATTGTGTATCTCATTCTTTAATAATTTCCATACAATGAACATAATACATTGATATTCTTAGTTGTTGAATAGTTTTATTTCATTCATTTACTCATTTTCGTTGTATATGCAGAAAATGATCATGATTAGATTGCGGATTTTTATGCATTTATGAAGAAATTGGTTTTGGGCGAAATAGAAAACGGTAAAAGAGATTTATAAAATTTAAGAATGTTCTAATGTTGCTTTTAATGTAACTACAGTGACTCCCATTAATATTCGGACGCTATAAAAAAAACGATAACTGGTTTAACATTGAACTATACGACTTGAATTTTTGTTGGGAAGCTAGAGCAAATAATTTGCTACAGAATGTGGAAAAACATTTTTTCAAAAATTGCAATTGATCGGAGTTGTAGAAAAAATACTAAAAGTTGCATTTTACAACTTTTTTATGTGGACCTATATTGACAATTTAAAAAATACGTTTTGTAGATCTCTGTCAATTAAACATATTCTGAAAATTTCGTCAATATTGTTCGACGTTGCAATGAGCTAGAAACGTTTAACGATGGTAAAATTTTCAGATTTTCTCGATTTTCGGACTATAACTGCAGTAAATCTATAGATTCACATATATTTCAATGCCTGTCGTTTTTTCCCGCATCAACCCATTTCGATGAAACTTTTGCAGTGCATATAATTGACACAGATCTACAAAACTTATTTTTAAAATTTTCAATATAGGCCTACATAAAAAAGTTTGCAATTGCAATTTTTGAAAAAATGTTTTTTCACATTCTGTAGCAAACTATTTGCTCTAGCTTCCCAACAAAATTCAAGTCGTATAGTTCAATGTTAAACCAGTTATCGTTTTTTTAGAGCGTCCGAATATTAATGGAAGTCACTGTAAGTCGTTTAGGGATGAAATCAATTTTTATGTTATTCCTACTTGTCACAGTCAAAGCAAAATATTTCTATTTTGCATAAAGATCCGCAGTCTAATTATGACATTTATACTGAATTATAGTTATTATCATTAATAGACAGCGGATCTGTATAGAAAATAAGAATTGTGTATCTCATTCTTTAATAATTTCCATATGATGAACATAATTCATCGATATTCTTAGTTGTTCAATACTTTTATTTCATTCATTTACTCATTTTCGTTGTAAATGCAGAAAATCTTAGTTATTAAAATAATCATGATTACACTGCGAATCTTTATGCATTCATGAGAAGAAACTGGTTGGGCGAAATAGAAAACAGTAAAAGAGATTTATAAAATTCAAGAACGTTCTAATGTTGCTTTTAATGTAATTAAGTCGATTAGGGATGAAATCAATTTTTATGGTATTCCTACTTGTCACAGTCAAGGCAAAATATTTCTATTTTGCATAAAGATCCGTAGTCTAATTATGACATTTATACTGAATTATAGTTATTATCATTAATAGACAGCGGATCTCTATAGAAAATAAGAATTGTCTATCTCATTCTTTAATAATTTCCATATGATGAACATAATACATCGATATTTTTAGTTGTTGAATACTTTTATTTTATTCATTTACTCATTTTCGTTGTAAATGTAGAAAATCTTAGTTATTAAAATAATCATGATTAGATTGCGGATCTTCATGCATTCGTGGCTTATCAAAATTTTCAAAAATTGCTGGAGTATTACATTCAACAAAATTTAGTACGATTTTTATATATTTTACATCCACAAATGCTACTACTAATGAAAATAGGATTTTATTTGGCACCACTTACTTAAAATTTGTCTACAAAAATAAATAATTGCATAAACATCCGCAGTCTAATCATGATAGACACAGAATTTAATGATTATGGTATGTATACTAAAACATTTTCATAGCTTCAGGGATCTACAGGGGGTCGAAAAACTGTTCGAAAATTTCCGCCTCGGTATTGTTAACACTAAACGTACCATCACCGGTCATAATGACCGGTTTCAGATTTTTTAATTTATGATTATTAATATAATAAAAATAATTTCATAAGAAATAATCGTACACATATCTTTAGTGGAGCACATATTATAATAGGAAAGAATAACAAAGAGTTGAGAGCGATGTAAAATAAATTAAAAAAAAAATTCAATCTTGCCATTTTTATAAGGGAACATGTACCAGTTACTTAATAGTATAAAGCCTTAAAAGCCTAGGTAGGATTAGTGATAAGTAGACTGCGGATTTTATGCATTTTTGAGAAAAATGAGTGGTTGCAATTTAAAGTAGTAGAAAGGTTACAATGATTTACGAGTGCAAATCTATTTTTCTCAGCTTGCTAAAATTATTAAAGTAAGAATAAACTGATTATGTGGCTGTAGTCACTACAATAGGCACAAGCAATTTTTATTTTGCATAAACATCCACAGTCTAGTGATAAGAATTTGTTAATGAAAAAACGAGGATCCAATCAGAGCATGGCTACAGTGGATGGATTCTGAATCGGCCAACGCACAGACTGGTATTTGACCGCTCTAGCTGGCCAAAATTTTGTAGGAAATGTATGATTTGTATGATGTTACTTCTTGTTTGAATGTGAGAATCGAGAATCGTGTATGTATGCGTGAGTGCCGTGATATTGCGATTACGACACATCTTGTTAAATCAATATTTGTTCTAGAAAATTTATAAACATTAGAAAAAAGTAGGATATAAAAGGACGTGTTCACGTAGCGAATCGACTTTTTCTCGAGATACGAAACACGTCATCACGTTTGATTTAAATACGATACGTTTACGTTAATTTCCGTTAATTTCATATTTCAGTTGTGTATTTTCTTTTCGAATTGAAACAGTTATACAGTTATTTAATATATTTTCGCTTACAATTTTGTATTGCTTAGAACCGATTAAATTTATTATGTTTCATTAAATTATGCTTACATAATTAAAAAAATACAATTTACACGGTATGAACAATGGGGTTGGTTCGAGGGACTACATGGCTCTCCCAATAACGTGTTTTTTTTACCTGGGGGTAGTTTTGGGAAATTGACTTTTGGCCAGCTAGATTGGTGAAACACCAGTAGGGTAACTGTACCAGTGAATAAACGGACACCAGTAAACGAACGCTTTTGTAAATTTCAACAAATTTGAACCCGCACGGCATACTAGCGATAAAATTGTGATTAAAGAGTTAAATAAATAGGAGAATATTGTTTAGTAATTTTGTTCATTCATTGGACTATCGTTGTTCAATTACTAGAATGTAGTGTTCATTGACTGGTATTTTTTATATTTTTTATTTAACGTTTAATGAAGAAAAATAATAATAATTTCGTTTTATTTGTGTTCATTCATTTTTGACAAATGAAGTATAGGGAGCCATTTGGCATATATGAGATTCCTTTATAATGCATACATTTTTTTTACATAAAATATCTTCTTGAACAATTTCTTAAATGTTCATTCACTGGTACAGTTACCCTATGTGCAACGGCAACGCGACAATGTGTAGTGTTTTTTAATAACTGGAACCACTCCTTTCAAGGTTCTCCGACATTTTTGGAACACTCTGTTTTTATATAAAATGGAAAGTGCACATGTTTCACATGAAGCGTAAAAAAGTTTATTTAACATACGAGAATGTAAGAAATATGGATATCCTTATGCGACGAATAAGAATGCAATAGGAGTGACTAGTGTTCCTGATTTCTCAACGTTTTTCATTTCTCGAGAAATGAGAAACAAGACTATACTTCTCGAGAATTCTTAACAAAAGAAAAAAATATTGGGAAACTTATGATATTTGGAAAATCGTTGATAATATTTATCGAAAGCTCAAAATACTTTAAGTCAATGTTTATTCCCGACCAACATGTACATAACTTTAAAAGCAAGGAAAAAATAGACGCTAAACATAACCGATAGATTAATTTATTTAAAACCAAACTTTTATAAAATGAAACATTACGCTTTTGTTTCGAAATGACTTCTCAAGAAGCGTAATGCGTCCAATGTAGTATCAGACAATCTACTTCTATTTTTTGTAACCAAGTCTGCAGCCGCAGAAAAGTTTCTTTCATTTTGTGTGGATGTCGGCTTTATTGTATATAGAGCATCCAAAAGTTGCTGCAGATTGGGTGTCCTTTTTCCAGTGGACTGAAAAATCTGAAATTCCTTTGTTAGAGTCCGGAATTTATTTTCTTCGGACGCTGAATTCTAGAAGGCCATCTGCAATTTCTAATTCTAACTGTTTTTCCAGTGACAGTTCCTCGTTCTGAGAATCTAAAAGTTTTTCACTATTTTCATAAGAATCATTGTTATATTTTCCAAGAAGTCTATGTAGAATTTGTTGTGCCGCCTAAACATGATATCACATTCTGACACGCATCCTCAACAATTATTATAAATTATCACATTGCAAACATATCTACGTAGGCATCGGTATGCTGCTTGTATATATGCTTATACGTACGCGATTGATTAGTAATATGCAATTTGAGTTAACTAAAAATTCATTTCCGAAAATATGTTATCAAATAAATGAGATTTATAAGAATTCTCCGAGATTTCAATATCTCGAGAAATACTGCAATTTCTTGAGAAATGAGAAATAACCCATTATAAAATTTCTCGGGAAGGAACACTAACTGTGACGAAGTATAATGTCACTAGAAGGTTAATCAAAATATAATATTATGTAAAAATATGAAAAAAGAAAATATATTCCAAAATTCAACAACACAAATTCGTTTCTGATGATTATTTTTAATTTTTTCAAAGGTTTTCATTACTTTCATACCGACGTTAAAACGCGCTTAAATTTAATATATATTAATTACATGATAATATAAAAATATAAAAATATAGTATTATGTAAAAATATGAAAAAAGAAAATGTATTCCAAAATTCAACAACACAAATTCGTTTCTGATGATTATTTTTAATTTTTTCAAACGTTTTCATTACTTTCATACCGACGTTAAAACGCGCTTGAATTTAATATATATTAATTAGATAAAAATATAAAAATATAATATTATGTAAAAATATGAAAAAAGAAAATATATTCCAAAATTCAACAACACAAATTCGTTTCTGATGATTATTTTTAATTTTTTCAAAGGTTTTCATTACTTTCATACCGACGTTAAAACGCGCTTAAATTTAATATATATTAATTACATGATAATATAAAAATATAAAAATATAGTATTATGTAAAAATATGAAAAAAGAAAATGTATTCCAAAATTCAACAACACAAATTCGTTTCTGATGATTATTTTTAATTTTTTCAAACGTTTTCATTACTTTCATACCGACGTTAAAACGCGCTTGAATTTAATATATATTAATTAGATAAAAATATAAAAATATAATATTATGTAAAAATATGAAAAAAGAAAATATATTCCAAAATTCAATGACGCAAATTCGTTTCTGAAGATTATTTTTAATTTTTTCAAAGGTTTTCATTACTTTCATACCGACGTTAAAACGCGCTTGAATTTCCGACACAATCATCTCGACGCACTGACTACGATTGTAAATAATGCGCGTTATAATTAATGAATCTGAGTGCCCCAGAAATGATAATTCCGTGAAGAGATTTACTTACTCAATAGAAATATGTAGCGAATTTTTTTTACGTAGCGATGCACCAATTAATATAATAATATGAGGGAAAGTGTATACAATATTTCCAGAATATAGTGATAATAACAATATTTTTAATACTTTCAAACACTATAACAAGAGAATGTAATTCACACTAATGAATTTAGCCATCTTATATGAGTCTTCATTGAAACTGGTAAATTAACTTACAATTTTTTAAATTTACTATTTTCTAATATACTATCAACTTGATGGCATCACGACGATTTTAATTCTTCTAAATCCAAAATTACTAAGGTGTCTTACTAAGATGTCTTACTAAGGTTCCCACTAGTAAATTTAATCGACTTGTACGAATCTCCATTGGAACTGATAAATTTACAATGTAAATGTCATATAATTTACTATTTTTTGGTATACTATCAAGACCATTTAAATTCCTTCAAATTCAAAATTATTGTGGTGTCATCAAGTTTACTTAAGGAATTAGTGTTTTCAGTGAAGAATGGAGGATTACGTGGGTGCATCTCATGATAATACTTTTATCATAGTTTCAACATTTTCGGAAACTCGGAACATTCGGTAAAGATAAACGTATTCAGCCGCGTTTATTTGCAAATCCAAGGTTTAGGCCAGAGACAACAATAGAGGCATTATAAGCACGGGTGGTTCATCCTCTGAAATACACGATTCGCAACCGAATCGTACGTCGTGGAAAGAGATCGTTCATGATACGCATGTTCGGGAGCCTGACGAGAACAGCTTGATTATCGTGTTTGTTGAGATAATAAATCTGTGTTTTTCGATACGAGCGCTTTTTGTATGCGGCGATGAAAGAACATTTCAGAAATTAGTGTGGTGCTTCTCGTTCGTACGATAGTAAAGTTACAAAATAAATAAATTACCATATAGGAGCATTTCGTATTTTTGCCTGATGCCATTCAAATGACATGATGAAAGGTCTGACGATTTTAATTATATTAAAATTTAATGTATTAAATGTAAGATCACCATGAAATCTATGGTTGTGTTCAACTTTTTGTTCTCAGTTTGATAAATGTGAAATATTTTTGTTAAATGAGGATAATTTAAGATTACAAAAATGCCATGACTCACAATAAATTGTTTACATTTACAAATTCATTTCGACGAAAACATAATTCTTTTAATAATCGATTTACACATTTCTCAAATGTTTGAATGAAAAGTTCAAGATTACACGATTCTCATAGCTTCCAATAAATTGTTTGCATTTACAAAAATTTAGTTTGACAATAAGACAATGAAAATTAATTTTAATAATTACTTTATCCAGTTTTCAATTTGTTTAAAATATTATTATTAGTAACCTTACAAACGTATATTCAAAATAAGCAAAGAATGGACATCATTAATACACGATGAAGAACATACATATAGAGTTTATGAGTTTTGTAAAGTAAACATATTCTATATTCCAGAATCGTTGTTTAATAATTACAATTTTGATTTGTTGATGCCTTTATACTGCTTGAGATTGAAAAATTTATATGCTCTGAATAATTCAAAATAATTATTAGCAATCTGACAAGTTTACATTATCATTTATAAGCAAAATGGACATGATCCTCATACAGAGTCGATAGATCAGGGGAATTGACCTAAATTGAGGGGTACAACTTACCCTCTCTCTAGAAGTAGAAGATAGAGTGAGGCATAAGGTGGTGGACTCGTTTTCAGGATCGCAAGGGTACGTGATTCGCATTCTTATTTCTCGGTAATACAAAAATGGGGGTTTCCACTAATCATAAACGCTAGATAAAAGATCGATCTAGGGCGCTATCGCCCTCAAAAGTCCTATTTATTCGTTTACGAGGCGTAATTTTCATTATTCAGCAGCATGTACAGTGACTCCCATTAATATTCGGACGCTATAAAAGAAAACGATAATTGGTTTATCATTGAACTATACGACTTGAATTTTTGTTGGGAAGCTAGAGCAAATAGTTTGCTACAGAATGTGGAAAAACATTTTTTCGAAAATTGCAATTGATCGGAGTTGTAGAAAAAATACTAAAAGTTGCATTTTACAACTTTTTTATGTGGACCTACATTGACAATTTAATAAATACGTTTTGTAGATATGTGTCAATTAAACATATTCTGAAAATTTCGTCAATATTGTTCGACGTTGCAATGAGCTACAAAAATTTCAGATTTTCACGATTTGCGGGCTATAACTGCAGTAAATCTATAGATTCTCACATCTTTCAATGCCTGTCGTTTTTTCCCGCATCAACCGATTTCGATGAAACTTTTGCAGTGCATATAATTGACACAGATCTACAAAACGTATTTTTTAAATTTTCAATATAGGTTCCACATAAAAAAGTTGTAAAATGCAACTTTTAGTATTTTTTCTACAACTCCGATCAATTGCAATTTTTGAAAAAATGTTTTTCCACATGCTGTAGCAAACTATTTGCTCTAATTTCCCCAAAAAATTCAAGTCGTGTAGTTCAATGTTAAACAGTTTTCGTTTTTTTTAGAGTGTCCGAATATTAATGGGAGTCACGTAGCTATGGAAATAGCTACATGCGCGGTTGTATACTTCCGAATAATGCAAATTACGTCTTGTAAACGAAAAATAAGGTTTTTGAGGGCGATGTTACCCTAGATCGATCTTTTATCTAACATTTTTGACTACTGAAAAACCACGCTTTTATTTATTTATTTATTTATTTATTTATTGATGCCGTAAACCATGATTGGTTTATATAGCATACATTACAACATATATATAGCGTACATTATGACTTATAATATAATATTTTCAGAAAACTAATTAGATATTAACATAATATAAGGAAAAATAAGTATAAATGGTGATCGTTAGATCTTAATTTTACATTTATTAAGAAAATTATAAATGATCCTTAACGCTGAAATATCAAGTAAACTAAGAAAAATATTAATATAAAAAAAAAAAACCACGCTTCTTTGAATTATCGAGAAATAATAACACAAATTCCGAACCCTTGCAGTCCTGAAAACAAGAGTCCACTCTCATAAGTCTTAATCTGGCGACTCTGCTTTTATAGCACCATGGTAACAGTAGAAAATATTAACACTAAATCTACCACGAGGGGTCAAATGACCTATTTTACATTTTTTATTTGACAATTATTGATATTGCAAAGGTGTTTTCATGAGAATTGCTTGAATACATTTTTCGTCTCCGGTATATATTACACTAAAAATCGCACAGAATATAAATAAATTTAATCTAGTATTAGTCACTTTTGATAGTCGGTAGGTTTAGTGTTAAAATCAACTGTGTACCTATCACCGAATGTGACATATTTATTGCCACTTACGTAAATGCATTTTGCCTGAGACACTCATTCGGTATATCTAGCGCAAAAATATGGCAGGGTGAGTTGCGCCATTCAGAGGATTATCATGTCGATGAGTAACCCGCTTTCATTTCCTTCGTTGACGTGTCATCAGGTATTATTTATTTTGAACGTAAATTGTAAACAAGACGAGGCGAGTCTACCATTTTCTATCTCCTTACAACAGAAACAATTTACAAGGTTTTTAATTGATTTTCAATGGATTGATTGCTCTTTCTCTATTATGAGAATTAAGCTATCGCTCAAGATATACCTCCTGTGAGTAAAATAAAGAAATGAAAAAGGTTTCGTTAAATAAATAGTACACGATAAATTAATTTAAGACCTATTGTTAACATTTTTCGTTGACATATGAAAACGATATAATAAATAATATAATACAATTATATTAAAAAAAAATTATTATGAAATCATGTGAATTGTTTACACAATGAATATTTGGAAAATCTTTTGTATCTTCTAAATAATAATGATTGTATATGATTGTTATAATAATTCTATAATACAAGATAATTATTATCTTATTATAGATTATTACAATCATTATTATTTAGAAGATACAAAAGATTTTCCAAATATTCATTGTCTAAACAATTCACTTCACATAATTTCGAATGATTTAATAGCAACTTCTTCAAACTAAACCAGTTCTCTTAAACAGTACCAGAATTGTTATATATGCACCAATGAAACTACAGGATTTATTTAAGTTATTTACGTTTATTAATGCAAATCATTGTTTTATGTACTAACAAATCATTAGAGTCCTTGAAACTAGCTTCAGCATTATTGCCGGAGGACTTGGACACGTGGTTATCATAATAGGTTAATGTTATCGAAAGGTCGAACGTATCGATATTAAAGATAAGTTGGGAGACACAAAAACAGGGTCAGTTTTTTGCTGGTTCCATTTTTAGACGTAGTCAGCATTTGTTCAAATAGAGAAACTAACGTAAATAACGAAAATATGGTGGCCCGGAAATCTCCTTTAATATAAATTGTTGTAGAATAATAAAAATAGTTGAAGTGTGATCATTGTGAACAACCATGAGAAATGGAAGAAATCTATATAATAAAAATGAAATGCTGTTCGTTGGTCACGACATCACGTGAGAACGGCTGGACCGATTTGGCTAATTTTTTTTTCTAAATGTTCGTTGTAGTCCGAATCATGTTTTTACAGTAAAAAAAATTGGAAAAGTTGCTCGGAAACATGAAAATTCGGGAAAAACTGGAGGTGCTTTTTGAATCATATTTTAATACAACAAAAAACCGAACGTCGCAGCTTTTAATCAATATTTCAATAGGAATTTACATTATCCACGTCTGTTTGCTATAATGATCACTGCGAAATACGTTTTTTTCTCATTTTTATTTTGTTTACGTATATCCTATAGCTTTTTACAAATTCACAAAATGGTCACAACCGAATTTATTGAAATTTGGACAAGACAAAGTCTGTCAGGTCAGCTAGTACATAATACAAAAAGAGCATAAATATCGAAAATCTGGTGACTGGAAAGTCTCCTTTAATTTAAACTATTATAAAACAATGTGCCAAACGTTCTACAATTTCTTAAAAACAGGTGGAATGGTTAAAATCGTGAAACATAGAAATCATAAATCATGGTCAATAAACAGTGGCTGAAAAGTCACCTTTAAAGTAAAATACTATGAAATAGTGTAGTACACTTTATACCATTGAATGAAGAACTCAAAGAACGGTAAGAATCATGGAAAATAGAAAGAATGCCACATGGGACAAAAAGATAAATAAGAAAAACGTAGTAGCCGATGTGTCGCGCAATATGTAGATGCTATTTTAATATTTCTGAGACTAATCGTCTATTACATAAGTCTAACTGGCTTCGTTAGGAGACGGGGAAATGATTTGTTCGAAATACATTTAAAATTAAACACAACTGCAAGTTTTCAATGATACTATAGTACTCTATAATTTAGAGAAAGTTATGGGTCGAATGAAGTTGAACTGTGCAAAATTATAATCATTTCAAAAGTAGTTATCGATTTTTTCAATATTCTTGATTGGAATCACTGCAATATGCAAATTATGTCGTAAACGAACTAACAACAATTTTTCATGATATTCTTGTGGTACATTCAAAAGTAACTACTTCAACATTTAATGATAATTATACTGGTTTATACATTTGTAGCTCGTGGAAATTTAAAAAAAATGCTACACTATTAAATTTGACAGAATTTTTTATTTTGGACCTACAAATGTTATTACCAATGCAAATAGGATTACATTTGGTTCCACATTCTTAAAACTGGTGTACAAAAATTGAAAATTGCATAAACATTCGTAGTCTAATGATAATATTATTACGTGATTTTATTATATTTTACTTATTGCTTAAAAGAAAATGACTTTACCATCGTAATGACAGATTAAAGGAAAGTCTTTTACTTGAAGTGTTTACCATTTGGATAACAAAGTAACGCTGTAATAAAGGAAAAATTCTTATCGATCGAAAAATTGAAATATAAATTATAATTATGATATCGGCGCCAGGTTCGATCCTTTTTAGATATAACAAACGTGCAAGTTAAATATTTAAATTTCTCAACGTTTTGATCCCAATGTGGATCATTATCAAGAGACCAAAATTTTTGCATTTGCTGTGAAAAAGGGACAAAAACTTTTTAGAACACATAATTGTGAGTTACACTATTTCCACTTTACCCCATGCTGGCGATAATGTAACTGACTAATTAAAAAAAAAAAGTAACTGAGAAATTTAAATATTTAACTTGCACATTTGTTGTATCTAAAAAGGATAAAAGGATAATTATAATTTATATAACGCTGTAATCATTGGAAAATAAGAAGGTTTGTATATTTCATTCAATTATGATGAAAAGTGCAACAAATGTCCAACTGTTAATATGAAAAATTATCAAATTAATAATTCTTATAAATATTGCCTTCGTTGTAGTGGTAGCAACAAGATACGAAATGAGCTTCTCCATGAACAGCCAAAATAATTAAAGGGGAAGATAACTGGAAATTAGAAAATAATTTGTCGTAGAATATTTATGTTTGTGGAAGCAAATCGCTTCTGGCTTTCTCCAACTTACGCAGCATCGAATCACAGGAAATTGGATGATAACTAGCAATTATCACATATTTTGATGTTATTGCAATAAGCGTTGATGCAATATAATGTTTACACAACGCTCTGAATGCCATTATGAATGAGTTAAAAGAAACGCGGATAAACGGGAAGAGTAAGTACGACTCTGTGAAAGATAGTCAGATGACTCGTCATCTATGCAGTGACGCGTAAGAATAGATTAACAAGATTTCTCCAGGCCCTGTCATAATCTATTCATCCCGAAGATTCTCTAGAAAAGATCTCTTACAACCATGAGAGTCAACTTCAATTATTTAGTCGAATGAATTGATTTATCGATCATTTTCTAGCTCGACCAATAAGTGCCATGTTAGACATTGTTTTATATTATTGTTAATTTTTATCACTCGCATGTATAGTGCTTCCGATCTCAAGAAGTTTACTGTTTCATGCATAAACAAAGGTCGACTGCACTAGTAAATATCTGTTTTGCATTAAAGTAGTTATTTTGTTGAATACAAAATTTATTCATGTTGGAGTCGTACAAGGTTCCAAAGTTATGTAAAAATCATTATTATTGTTACGCATCAAATATGTAAGTGACGTACAAGTAAATCAAATTTGTTGTATGTAAATAATACAATTATACTAAAATATTCACGTAACAGACGATTTTTCTATTCATTTAGCAATCTATTACTTTCAAAGTCTATATCTTCAAATAAAAGTACATTTTATTTTTAACATGTTAATTAATTTATTACAGAATTGTATACTACAAAATAACACTTTTATATATATGGGTAAAACTACAAAGATAATTCGTTCATGCTAATTTTGGAATTGAGTTTATCAACGAATGCCACTGTTTTCTTAATCATTGTACAATATTTACGTAATTAATGTTTTGACGTTCCTCGAATTAGTATTAACCTTTAATTAAGAAAATGTACTATTTCATAAATTTATAACATACGTGGTTCTTATAAAATTTCCTTGTAAATTTTTGTAATATATGTATAATACCTAATTCTGGTCCAATTAGCGAGAGTAAAGAGAATACAGCTAATAAAAATGGCGTAAGCGATTGCATTGTTTTGATTGTTCTAGAATCGTGCATTCCAATTGACAAACAATAATAAATACCTAATAAATTTAAATTTCGATCGAGAAGAATTCACTTTTAATAATAAATACCGTAAACAATAATAATACGCTGACTAAGCTGAACGTGCTAACGTTTCTACTACGTATAAATGTAATCTGCAATTTACTAATTACATTGATAAATATATCAATCACATTACACCCTATTGTTTTCTTCTCACCACAATAATGCATATATGAAATTCTGTAAAATTTTATGATCGTATAAATTTCCTTCAGACTTAATTAACTCTTAGTTAATTAAATTAATTCACTCTTAGTTAATTAAGTGGTGTAGTGTTTAGCCAGATTATAAGGTATCATTCTAGGACCTTTCTAAAATTTTCTATAAATTTTTTTCGGATACTTTTAAGTACATTATTTGAGACTAAATAATCAAAATGTTCTGAAGAAGATAGAAAGTGTTGATATTTGCAATTTTGTTACGATACAGTAGCAATAGTTGACTTCCAGTATACCAGTTAAGGGTTAAAAGGTGTAAAGAACTTTCGTGCACATTATTAATTACACTCGAACGTCTTGCGCCCCTTCATTACAACCCTCATCTTTTTTCTTATCTTCTCGACAATTAGATTAAGACTTCAATGTACCAGATAATTTCAATAAAATTCACCGAACTCTTTCCTATTTTTAGCTAAACGGAGTGTTCCGAGCAAAACAAAAAGACTGTCTATCATTGTTCTCGATTCTGTTCTTTCGAACAGTGCAGTTTAGCACGAGAAACTAGCCTCGACAATAAACTATCTTATCCTTTCGTACGTAACAGCGTGCAAAAATAATTATATAAATCTCGTTAGTACTTACCAGTCCGCACTCCTCCAGAGGAGAGGCCTCTTCTTCTCGGTGCTCTATGGCGGTCCATCGTGAATCAACAAAACCAAAATGGAGGGAGACCACCCCCGGCTTCAAAAAAGAATTCCCTGGGTTATCTCTTTAGCATCAACGCGCTATCCTTTTTACATTATACCCCATCGTCTGTTCTCTTGGCAATTCAAACACCCATTCAGATCACAAGAGAAAATCAAAAATATCAGTATCAATAAACTAGTTGGATTCACATCCTAGACGACAAACGGTAGCACAATTTTTGTTCTACTTGAATTCGTACTCATCACACCGAACGAATCTTGGTTAATTGTCCGAGTTAACGATAATTGATTGTCCTCGTCGCACTGTTAAATTGTCACCGTTTCCTTTTCTTTTTTCGAAGGAGCGTGGAAATCACTGAGAGGAGATGATGTAGCGGAGTCAGCGAAGTCAGTTGGACGGAAAGGGTGCAAGGAACTGCGGCGGCCGAGGGCGTAATGAAATCCGTGGGCCTCGGGCCGGGGACCAAGGGCGGGGGACCAAGGGCCGGGGGGCCGAAGAGTTAAGCCGGAAGAGGAAACTCGCTGCTAGGATAAATCGAGGAGAGTCCTCTATCTTCGACGGGCGCTTACTCGAAACTAAAGACCGACTAAAGACCGCATTCGAGAACTCCCTCGCATTCCCATACACAGGGAAACGCGGTCACGCATACTCGTGCAGCCGTTTTCGTGGCACGCTCACGCGTTTCGAACGCTGGCCAAGGATTTACGCGGGAGACGAGCCACGGTTCATCATCGGCCAGGCTCGACCTACGCTATCGGAGAAGAGAGAACCGACGGTTCCCCGTAATCTCCTCGCTTTTTTAGTCGACTTAAGGGTAGAGCCTCTTGTTGCGCTTTAATCTCCGACACGTGCCAACTAACAACTCCACCTTCGTCCGGACCTATTAGCTTACTGCATATGAAATGCACGAATCAATTCTATCGTGGCTGTCTTTGCATCCGATTCGAGTAAAAATTTAATCGGCGGTTGATGAATAAATTTGTGCTTGAATCGTTAATCGCAATTAACAATTAAAGTTCTACCTTAGTCGTTGATTGCGGTTAACGATTACAGTCTTTTTAATTGTAATCGTCAAACGGATAATTGATTAATAATTAACTGCTGAAGTTTCGAAATCAAAGACACTTCTCATCTTCGCTCTCTGTATTTCTCTCACTATTTATTACTAGACTGCGGATCTTTATGCATTTACAGTGACTCCTATTAATATTCGGACGCTATAACAAAAAGCGATAACTGGTTTAACATTGAACTATACGACTTGAATTTTTGTTGGGAAGCTAGAGCAAATAGTTTGCTACAGAATGTGGAAAAACATTTTTTCGAAAATTGCAATTGATCGTAGTTGTAGAAAAAATATTTTACAACTTTTTTATGTGGACCTATATTGAAAATTTTAAAAATAAGTTTTGTAGATCTGTGTCAACTATATGCACTGCGAAAGTTTCATCGAAATCGGTTGATGCGGGAAAAAACGACAGGCATTGAAAGATGTGTGAATCTATAGATTTACTGCAGTTATAGTCCGAAAATCGAGAAAATCTGAAATTTTTACCATCGTTAAACGTTTCTAGCTCATTGCAACGTCGAACAATATTGATGTATTTTTCAGAATATGTTTAATTGACACAGATCTACAAAACGTATGTTTAAAATTTCTAATATAGGCCCACATAAAAAAGTTGTAAAATGCAACTTTTAGAATTTTTTCTACAACTCCGATCCATTGCAATTTTTGAAAAAATGTTTTTCCACATTCTGTACCAAACCATTTGCTCTAGCTTCCTCAAAAAATTCAAGTCGTGTAGTTCAATGTTTAAACAGTTATCGTTTTTTTTAGAGCGTCCGAATATTAATGGGAGTCACTGTAGTTACATTAAAAGCAACATTAGAACGTTCTTAAATTTTATAAATCTCTTTTACCGTTTTCTATTTCGCCCAAAACCAATTTCTTCATAAATGCATAAAGATTCGCAGTTTAATCACGATCATTTTCTGAATTTACAACGAAAATGAGTAAATGGATGAAATAAAAGTATTCAACAACTAAGAATATCAATGTATTATGTTCATCGTGTGGAAATTATTAAAGAATGAGATACACAATTCTTGTTTTCTATACAGATCCGCTGTCTATTAATGATAATAACTATAATTCAGTATAAATGTCATAATTAGACTGCGGATCTTTATGCAAAATAGAAATATTTTGCATTGACTGAGAAGTAGGAATAACATAAAACTTGATTTCATCCCTAATCGACTTAATTACATTAAAAGCAACATTAGAACGTTCTTGAAGTTTATAAATCTCTTTTACTGTTTTCTATTTCGCCCAAAACCAATTTCTTCATAAATGCATAAAGATTCGCAGTCCAGTCATAATTCTCTGAAAAGACAAATATAGGTCCACATAAAAAAGTTTGCAATTGCAATTTTTGAAAAAATGTTTTTTCACATTCTGTAGCAAACCATTTGCTCTAGCTTCCCCAAAAAATTCAAGTCGTGTAGTTGAATGTTTAAACAGTTATCGTTTTTTTTAGAGCGTCCGAATATTAATGGGAGTCACTGTATATCAAAATTGAGTAGATGAAATTCGTAATTGTTAGAAAATTAAAAAAATTGAAGATGTCAATATATTTTTTCTCCGTTAAAATCATTAAGGGTAGAAATAACATTCAATTTAGTTTCCATTTCTTGCAATCAATGCAGACAATTTTTATTTTGCATAAAGATCCGCAGTCTACTTATTACAATTTATGGATAGATCGTGTGGCGATTGACTTTAACAATTGATTAAATCAGTCCGATTTTTCGATGATTTCGTTTTTTAATTAACGATTGACGATTAACTTCATCGATCGATTGAATCAATCGTAGCATGTCAATTGTAGCTCGTGTGTGTGTCAACCAATTTCGATGAAATTGTCAGATACTGGCCAAATAATTTGAAAAGATATAAAAATCATTTTGATTTTTTTAAATATTAAACTTCATTTTGAATTTCATAATGATATAGCTGACGTTAAGACAAGTTCGACAACCTATACTATATTATGACCTTGAGCCCATAAATAACGCTAAAATAGTTTTTTTCTGACTTATCGGGTCAAATACCCTTTTAAAAATAAAACTAAGACGTGACGGTCAAAAAAAGATTATAAAAAATTTGCAATTTGTAGGATTTACACACAAATATGAAATTACAATTTTTAAATGTTTCTTATTTGAATCCATAATGGAAATTGGAAATACACGTTTTGTAGAGCTACGTTAGTTATACATATGTCCACATGCTGTAAATTTCGTTGTTTTTATTTTTTCATGTAGTTCCTACGGATACCAATTTTTCTTGATCTTATTTTGCACGACATTTAGTAAATTTTTTTTTTATTGTAGAAAATCTCATACGAGATTTATTTCAAAATTAGTAAATCAATGCATCTAATTCTAATTGCTCAGAAACAGTCAAGTCTTCTTCTTGAAAATATATTTCTGTTTCCACTAAAAATATAAGTAAAAAATAATGTACCATTCTCACAGTTTTGTTTTTCATTCGAAGGCATAAAAATTTGCATTTAATCCTTCAATTCACTCTCAATTGTTTGTAATATCTCGCACATCAGATTCAACTAAAATTGTTTAATAATCGCGAGTCATTACCCCATTATAAAAATATACGCTTTATCTATACCAACTTAATATTTTCGTAATTCTTCCACTCACTGTCCAATGTGAAAACCAACAGATTTTTTCTATTTGGATCCCAAAATTATTGAATCATATTCTACAATTTTTTTCGTTTATCCTGCCATTAATTAACTGCCCTCTCATTGAAGTGTTGCTCACGGAAACAAGAACTGTTAGTCACGGTCAAATGTAATTAATGTAAATAGATTCTGCATAGCTCTTTACGCGTTTGGAGAGTAAACCTGTGCTTAATGAAACAATTTCTTCCTGTACAAAAAGAATTGTACTAATTTGGATATGCTAAAGTTACATAAAGTTTTATCGTGTCGTTATTAGTAATATAAGAAGATTAATATAAATTGCTAAATAATATACGAAAGGATTTCACAAGTAGAAACAAATAAATACGATATTACACTTCATTAACTTTTTTACCATTTTGCACACATGTAAATATTGCAAATACAGAACATTTGTATCCTACATATTAAATAAATATTAAGCAATAATGTAGTACACGCAGTACTCAAATGTTTATTAATCATTAAACTGCGGATTTTTTGCATTTATGACAAAAATGATTACGTGCAACTTGACACAGTTGACAAATTAAAAGAATTTGAGAACATACATTTCTTAGGCTCAGCTTATTCAAATTATAGAATAAAGATTATAGCTTCTACTTGGCTCCTGTTGTTTGTCATTGAAGTAAACAATTTTTATTTTGCATAAAGATCCGCAGTCTATTAATCATTTTCCCTAAATATATCAAGTTTGACACGATAATCATTCAGGGATCAGTATCGGATGAAGTGTCTAATGAGCGACAGTTTCCGAAGCTCTAAGCCGAAGTTTATTGATTACTTAGGTAAAGTAACTAAGAGTATAGTAATCTGTGTGTGAGAGACAGAGCGGAAATCTGAATAGTAAGTAGTATTTCTTATCTGTCTGCATCGATATGCATATATACTTATTGTGCATCCTCAAACTTTGCATAAATTCATTTTTTAGATCTCCAAGTAAATTTTTTCATATTGAATTACTTTATTCGACTCCAAAAAAGAGCTAACAGAAATGTTTAACAGTATCAAAAGACTATAAATCTTGTATCCGAATATTCGATTAGAGAGCTACTAAAAATCTATATGGTTTATATCAATTTATTTATCATAATGAATAAATATTAATTGTATTATAATAATAATAAAAGGAGATTACTACAAATTAGGATAAAGTTACCTTGCAAAAGTTTATGCAAATGTACTTTCCAACAAGTTTACAGAAATTGCTGCTATCTAATGTTTTGTTTAACAAACGAAGGCAATAAAACTAAACTATAATTCTGTAAGCATATATTGTTAATTCACTATTAATTGACGGATGAATTTCCGCAGTTTGTTTGTTTGCACGAATTTACTTCGTATTACGACACTAATAATTAACCAGTGTACATCAAGATCAGTTTGATACACTGCCGTTCATCTGAGTACATACCATGCCACTTCCCTAACACATTTTGCTGTTCGTGAATAACTTGACTTTTCAGCGCCTGATCGCGATAAACAAGTCAATCCCAGTCACGACCACACAAACTCGATCGTGGACGTTAGCATTCGTGTAATCTCGCTTAATCGGTGGTGCTTAAAAATTAGAGTTTCGTTTTATGAGATTCGGAAGTTACCGAAGATACAATGGGCCTAAAAAGTATGCAAATAGTAAATTTCCTATATTTCATATTTGATCATTTCGTTGAAAAAAAATAGTACAACGATGTACCGGGACACATTTACAAATTTTCAAGTGGGCCGCTTTTTAAAAAATTGAAAAAATGTTATTTAGAAAGATGGACGTTTGAAAATTCACGAAATTAAAATTATCGTGACATTTTACTATAACTTTTGAACCATAAAAGATATCGGGATGAAATTTCCACTAAAATTCATTAAAAAATTATTCCTAACCACTAATAATTATAGTAATAAGTATATTTTCATAATCATTTATTAATTAATTCATTAAATTTTGTTCTTTTAAAATAAAATTAATAATTATTAATTTGTTACTTATTTAGTAGTTCTTCAGATAATTTACCTACCTAATTGAACCTACCTACCGATAATTATCGTAATAAATATATTTTTAAAATGATTTATTAACTAATTCTTTAAATTTTGTTCTTTAAAATAAAATTAAAAATTATTCATTTGCACTTATTTAGTAGTTCTTCAAATAATTTACCTACCTAATTGAACCTACCTACTGATAATTATCGTAACAAATATATTTTTAAAATCATTTATTAATTAATTCTTTAAATTTTGTTCTCTTAAAATAAAATTAAAAATTATTCATTTGTTACTTATTTAGTAGTTCTTCAAATAATTTACCTACCTAATTGAACCTACCTACTGATAATTATCGTAATAAATATATTTTTAACATCATTTGTTAATTAATTATTTAAATTTTGTTCTCTTAAAATAAAATTAAAAATTATTCATTTGTTACTTATTTAGTAGTTCTTCAGATAATTTACCTACCTAATTGAACCTACCTACTGATAATTATCGTAATAAATATATTTTTAAAATCAATTAATAATTAATTATTTAAATTTTGTTCTCTTAAAATAAAATTAAAAATTGTTCATTTGTTACTTATTTAGTAGTTCTTCAGATAATTTAAATCACCAATCACCAATAAAAGTCTCATAAAAAAATAATGAAAAATAAAGCATTTTGAATTGGCATTACATTATGAGAACACGTGGTCCTTTAAATTGTGCACTGTTGCTCTATTGTAGTCTCGCTCGGCGCGATCGGAGCGGTAGACCCAGCCGTAAATCAGAAGAACAAGTCTACATCGCGATTTTTGTCCGCTCTACGAACAGCCCCTGGGACAAAAATCAAGGGATTACTGTACACTGTAACCATCAGGAACGTGTCCATTCTACCACTCGTGGTCACGTTCAACAAGGACCTAAACCATTTTCCTAAATTATCCTGTCTCGCATTTGTTCAAAAATAAAACAAACGTAACAGTAACACAAATTTATAAATTACAATCAATAAAACAAACATGACATTAATAATAATAATACAAATTTTCAAATCATTGTCTATGTCAGCACGCCCCGACATATATATATATATATATATATATATATATATATATATTATATATAAAAAATATATATAAATAAATATATATATATATAAAAAGATTATATATACGTATTACATATATACAGACATATTATATATACAGTGGCGTGCAATAATATTCGGCCGTTCTAAAAAAGACGTATATAAGAAAGACGTATAAAAAAGAAGTATATGCATGCCTCTACCATCTTAAATCGCATCAATTCGTTTCTGTCATAAATGGATACACTCCACGGTCTAATGATGAATCGTGTGAATCACTGTGAATTAAAACATTCATCTAAAAATTGTTCAAAAAAAGATGCGGTGAGTTGTGCTATTATACTTCTGATTTGTAATCATTAGCAGCGCCAGAAGCAAAGTACCTCTCACGGTTGACAACCGGGATTCAGCACCGAGAAGTGGAAGGATTTGGTTGGTTGCACAGTGGCGCGGCTACCTGATTAACTTCTTCAAACATGCGCCACTTGATGCCGTCAAAGGACGATAACTTGCTCCAGTTGAAAGAGAAATGGGTCGGAACCAAAAAAATTGCTGACGGAACCACAAGAGGGGAATACGTTAATAGTTTTCGAAGAGGCTTCGCTGGAATGGCATAAGTGTTGTATATTTACACTGGCGTTACAAGCTCACACCTGGACGCAAGAATAGCGCCGCTTCTTTTTCCTCGAAGGATCCTCTCACCCGTGCGTCAGACGATCCCTAACAAAAGGGATAACCGATTCCTCTTCGTTCTATTCACCGACGTTTTATTATTGCAATACACCGCGGTGACGCCAATCATCACGTGAGGACCTATGCTGCGAATTGATTCATTATCTAACAATTTTTAATTGGACATGTGCGCGTAGGTGTGCACTCCGAAATTCTTCTTTCGAAATCTGGTCCACCATTACTATTAAAAGAACGATTATTGAAGACAAAGCCACTATTTAAAAAAGCAACGTGACTTAATGTACGCACAATACGAGTAAAAGATATCTTTTTTTTATTGAATTTCTGTTTCCTTTCTTCGTGTGCAAAAATAGAAGAACGTTAAGCTTACAGGATAGCAGTTTAAATATTAACAATTTTTTAATGTAAACCTTTGCAGAGCATTGCAAGAGTACTTTTTTAAAAATTTCTTATTGTCGAGACTATACGACGAATAAAATTAGTTACGTTTCACACAATACGAGTAAAAGATATCTTTTTTTAATTAAATTTCTGTTTCCTTTCTTCGTGTGCAAAAATAGAAGAACGTTGAGCTTACAGGATAGCAGTTTAAATATTATCAATTTTTTTATGTAAACCTTTGCAGAGCATTGCAAGAGTACTTTTTTAAAAATTTCTTATTGTCGAGACTATACGACGAATAAAATTAGTTACGTTTCACACAATACGAGTAAAAGATATCTTTTTTTAATTAAATTTCTGTTTCCTTTCTTCGTGTGCAAAAATAGAAGAACGTTGAGCTTACAGGATAGCAGTTTAAATATTATCAATTTTTTTATGTAAACCTTTGCAGAGCATTGCAAGAGTACTTTTTTAAAAATTTCTTATTGTCGAGACTATACGACGAATAAAATTAGTTACGTTTCACACAATACGAGTAAAAGATATCTTTTTTTTTATTAAATTTCTGTTTCCTTTCTTCGTGTGCAAAAATAGAAGAACGTTGAGCTTACAGGATAGCAGTTTAAATATTATCAATTTTTTTATGTAAACCTTTGCAGAGCATTGCAAGAGTAGTTTTTTTTTAAATTTCTTATTGTCGAGACTATACGACGAATAAAATTAGTTACGTTTCTAAATAAGCAGATAAAATAATCGTGGTCGGGGGATTAATATCGGAGTGTCCCAGTTAATGTGGTGTATCTGGAGATATTAGTATAGCAGTAATAGTACACGTTCGGTACAACGTAATTTCAATCGTTCCGGTACACAAAATCGCACTTCATGGTCTATTATTGTTAAACAATCTTATTTCTGTACGATACAATACAGAATTAACAGAAAATTCTGTACGTGTAACATTTATGTAAATAGAGAATGGTTTAAAGTCTTTAGTATTGTTCATATTGTATGTATACATATGTAGACCGTACTTCGACAAATTTCTTCAACATTCGAATGTCGTAAAACATCGCGTCATTAATGTTGTATTTGACGTTCAGATTTTAAAAAGAGTGGAGAAATCATCTGATTTAAAATATTCACACAAACATTAGGATTATTTACATAACTGTCTAATTATATTTATATAATCATCCTTCATGTTTATGTATATATACATAATTATAAAATTCAACGTCATCAGATTTCAAGACTCCGCCCGATATAATTAATTGAATAAAGTACACTATTTCAGAATTTTAAATAATTTATAATGTCATGCAAATATAAAGTACACGTATCATACATAGTTCGTAAAATTCAATGACAAATTTAGATGACGAGACCTCATTTGACCCTCGAATGGCAGAAGAGTTGGGTCGATTTTGACCCGGGATTATAAACATTCCATTAAAATTCTCATGAAAAAATTAACGTTGATCTTAATTGATCTTAATTAGGGTTCAAAAATATATAAAAGGAATAAATTAATACACGAATTTAACACTAAGGTTTAAGGGTTGAAACAAATAATTATGTATAGTATAACAATTTGGCTAGTTGGTTTGACAATTATCACAATCATGTTTACTATGGCACCAGAGCACATAATTCATAACATTCATTAACTTCTGATTATAACACCTAGTTTAACCCCTTGTCCGATAATATCAGGTAAGACTTGTGATGAAGATTCTGCACAGAGTCTAACGAATATGAAAAAAGGTGAATTCTTCTCGATCGAAAATTAGTAATATAATAAATTGAATGATATCGACACTGATCATGATCGAACCTAGAACCGATATCATTCAACTAACGAATATGTTATTAATAGACTGCGAATGTTTATGCAAATTTCAATTTTTCTAGGCAAATTCTAAGAGAATGGAAACCAATAAAATTTGATTTTCAGTGCTAGTAGGCTTTGTACATCTAAAGTAAATAAAAATCACACTAAATTCTGTGGAATTTTATATTATAGCATTGTTTTGAACATTTTTAGAAGCCATAAATGCATAAAGATCCGCAGTTTAGTTATAAATTTCCTTTAAACCGAGATGAAGTTCTATTTTGATTTTGTTAATGTATTGGAGAACACGTAGGCATATAATAGATATCAATTTTCTCCTTGTTTAGGAAACTACGAATTACGATAAAAATTCTAATCACTGAAACGGTAAAATAAATCGTAGGGCAAGGGGTTAACAAAAATAATTACAAAGAGCGTAACAATTACGTTATTTTAGGATTTCAAATAATTCGTCGAAACTGACCTTTGCTTCGACCTTTGGAACGTCAGAAGGGATGACTGACATATGGAGAACGAACGTAAAAGCCCTCCCTTTAAAGGAAATTGCATTCAAGATGGAATGCAATGACTGCGGGCTGTTCGGTTTAGGAAAGGGGGTTCCCTAAAGGAAATCAGATCCAAAGAAGCCATCAAGAGCATGGTTTACGCCTGTTCAACTTGCGGATCGTCGATTTTCTTAGGTACCGAAAGGCCGGAACGACGTCGGTATGCATGCAGATGGTGGTCGTAAGAGGGGTGGTCTAAAATAATAAAGAGGCTGACATGAAGATGAGGAGTGTTTGTGTTTCCACACACGATGGCCGATTCTTCGACGACAAGATACAACTGGAAAAACCTATAGTCGGAAGACAATAGCCGCATTAATAATTACAAGGATTTTTTGCATCTAGAACAAAAATGTAGAATACGAAACAGTCGAGATGGCTACTCCGAAGTTATTCAAGTCATTGAGAGGAGAAATATATTTTTGTTGAAGACAATTTTCATTTTGTACTTGCTGACCTGACAGACGTTCTTCTGTCCAAATTTCAATAAATTTGGTTGTGATCATTTTGTAAATTTGTGAAAAGTTATAGGATACTAGCTGACCTGACAGACGTTGTCCTGTCGAAATTTCAATAAATTTGGTTGTGATCATTTTGTGAATTTGTGAAAAGCTATAGGATATGCGTAAACAAAGTAAAAATTAGAAAAAGACGTATTTCGCAGTGATCATTATAGGAAACAGACGTGGATAATGTAAATTTCTATTGAAATATCGATTAAAAGCTAGAACGTTCGCTTTTTGTTGTATTCGAATATGATTCAAAAAGCACTTTTAGTTTTTCCCGAATTTTCATGTTTCCGGGCAACTTATCCAATTTTTTTTTAACCTAAAAACCAGATTCGGACTACAACGAACATTTAAAAAAAAACAATTAGCCAAATCGGTTCAGCCGTTCTCACGTGATGTCGTGACCAACGAACAGCATTTAATTTTTATTATATAGATATGTAAACAAAGTACAAAAGCTGCGATGTTCGTTTTTTTGTTGTATTTAAATATGATTCAAAAAGCACTTTTAGTTTTTCCCGAATTTTCATGTTTCCGGGCAACTTTTCCAATTTTTTGTACTGTACAAAACCTGATTCGGACTACAACGTATATGTATACAGGGTGTCCCAAAACTACCCTAAGAGCCGAAAATGGGAGGTTCCTTGGGTCATTTGAAGCGACAGTTTCTTTGCAAAAATGGCGTCCGCGGCTTTGTTTAGGAGTTACTAACGAAAAACACGGACCAATCAGAGCGCAGCTATAGCGAACGGAGTCCAACTTAGCGACAGAGTTGGACCAGAATCAATCCGCTGTAGCCACGCTCTGATTGATCCGTGTTTTTTGTTAATAACTCCTAAACAAAGCCACGGACATCATTTTTGTAAAGGAAAATGTCGCTTCAAATGACCCAAGGAACCTCCCATTTTCGGCTCCTAGGGTAGTTTTGGGACACCCTGTATAATAAAAATCAAATACTGTTCGTTGGTCACGACATCACGTAAGAACGGCTGGACCGATTTGGCTAATTTTTTTTTTTAATGTTCATTGTAGTCCGAATCAGGTTTTTAGGGTAAAAAAAATTGGAAAAGTTGCCCGGAAACATGAAAATTCGGGAAAAACTAAAAGTGCTTTTTGAATCATATTTCAATACAGCAAAAAACGAACGTCGCAGCTTTTAAACAATATGTAAATAGGAATTTACATTATCCACGTCTATTTTCTACAATGATCACTGCGAAATACGTCTTTTTCTCATTTTTACTTTGTTTACGCATATCCTGTAGCTTTTCACAAATTGACGAAATGATCACAATCAAATTTATTAAAGTTTAGACAGGACAACGTCTGTCAGGTCAGCTAGTTTTTTAAAAAAATTAGCCAAATCGGTCCAGCCGTTATCACGTGATGTCGTGACCAACGAACAGCATTTGATTTTTATTATATAGACTAGCTTTCCCCCGCCACGCGTTGCTGTAGCACAGTATTTTTTAAAAGCATGTACGTATTCAACGTGTTTGTTGTAATCTATTTTGTTCAATTCCATTTCACTTTTCGAATTGCTCTGTAGTTCTCTCTCTCTCTCTCTTTGTGTGTCCCTCCCAGATTTTTCCTAAAGCCTACCTTTGCAAAGCTACAGCTGTTTAAAAAGTGAGTAAACCAAACAGTTCATGAAAACTGCACACTTCTTGTGTTATAACTCCTAAATTATGCAACCTGCACAATCGGCACATAGGCTATTTTGAAATAACTCGGCGAGCTGAATCCAATGAGTATTTCCAATTGAATATAGATGGTATCAGTCAAAACTTATAAACAAAAACGTGGTCAAAGGAGGCCGAAAAAGTCACATTTGGTCTGTTTGTGACGTCATCACTTGAGAACTGCAGAACGCAAAAAGCTGCGATTTGAACATTTAGACGCGACGTTTCTTCGGGAAGGTTTTAGAGCCAACCGCATTCGAAACAGTCCATTCGTTAAAAATTTTTAAGCAGAAACGTGCTAAAAGGAGGCCGAAAAAGTCACATTTAGTCTGTTTGTGACGCAATTAATTGCGAACAGCAGAACGTAGAAAGTTGCGTTTTGAACCATTAGACGCGGCATGTCTTGAGGAAGGTTCTTGAGAAAACCACATTCGAAAAAGTCGTATCGTTGAAAAGTTATAAGCAGAAACGTGCGCAAAAGGGAGGGAAAAAGTTGACATGTGTTCACTAATGACGTCACAACTTTTGAACCAACAGACTTTTTTGAATGCGGTTTTCTCCTGAACCTAATCGAAGAAATGCCGCGTCTAATGCTTCAAACCCCAGCTTTCTACGTTGAGCCGTTCTCAAGTGATGCCGTTACAAACATACATACATGCATACATACAGACAGACAGACACGATTTTATTATAAAGGGTCATCCGTTTTTAAACGGACAAACGTAAACCAGCTATAAAGAACCCCAAATGGAACAAGTTTTACCCCTGCCACTTTTTTTGTTTCGGCCTAGATTTCTAGAAAATTGCAAAAAACCATAATTTTTTTAGTTCGCATAAACTTGAATATCTCGGGACTCCAGTGATGAATCTTGATGATTTTTTCTTTGTTGTGTTGAAAATAAACAGGAGCATCTTTTTTTTGTTCCCAAAATTTTTTTGTATGACCTTCGAATCTTGATTTTTTCTGGATCGGACTGTAGCTATCTGAACGGTTCCAGGATGCGTGACTTCAATGGATGATATTTTCTTGGAATAAACGTGCTAAAAAACCAAAAATATTTTGTTAACAAAAAAGATGCCCCTATTTATTTTAACCCAAACAAAGGAAATATCATCAAGATTTATCACTGGAGTCCCGAGATATTCAAGTTTATGTGAACTAAAAAAATTATGGTTTTTTGCAATTTTCTAGAAATCAAGGCCGAAACAAAAAAAGTGGCAGGGGTAAAACTTGTTCCATTTGGGGTTCTTTATAGCTGGTTTACGTTTGTCCGTTTAAAAACGGATGACCCTGTATATAGACATGAAAATCTACGCACTGGTAGTTAAATAAAATTACGCGCTTTCCTTTTCCTTAATAATCTGAAGCGGTTTACAATTTCATTAAATACCGCTATCATAATATGACACATTGCTATCGTTACTTTACAGCTTAAAATAAAAATCTTCGGCGATATTACGGGGTTCCTGAATACTTTCGATATTACGTTGACAAGACCTTTGAACTTGATTGTACCTCCTCTATCTCCCGTTTTAATATTAAAGTTCACGTCGTGGCCTTGGGTATTTCTTCTTGTTGAAAACATCTCTTTTGTAGACACTCTGTATATATGGAAATCTACATTACAATCGGAATATGGAATGTAATATTTACGAGGATTTATTGTATTATCTTAGCTGATAGATTACGTAATACACGTAACACGTAACGTGTATCACTGGACATGCAACCATAGAAGGTATATTGATTTGAGCTCCAACATTATTGCGGACAAACTGTTTTGTGAAATAGTTATTTCCTGTAAATCACGATGCTAAGGTGTCTCTAATATGAAGTACAATTACAGACCAACGTTTAAGGAATATCGCACGAGTTTAAGACGTCGATTGAAAGAGTTTCTCTTGGAGAATAGTTTGCATGGTATAGGATACGTCGTGGATATCAAACGGCCTAAATGGGAAAGGTACTTTAATAATTAGACGACCACTAGAATCCTTATTACTGTAACACTAATTCTACCACGAGGAGTCAAATGACCCATTTCAGATTCTTTATTTGACAATTATTGAGATGGTAATTGTGTTTTCATGGGAATTTATTGAGCATATTTTTTAACTCCCGTATATATTATAGTAAAAATCGCAAAAAATATAAATAAATTTAATCGTGTTATTCGTATAACACATCAGTCACTTCTGATAGTCGGTTGGTTCAGTATTAAATTACAAAATGTTTTCATTTTTCATATGTATAGAATTCTTAACACTAGAGTCAAGTGACCAGTTTACATTAGATTTCATAAAAATAATGAGAATTAATTTATTCGGACTGAAATGCATTTCATTACCGTAATTATGATTTAATCACTTTTTACTAGTTCTCAATAAATGGCCGAATAACATCCGATGTACTTTTTTAAATGAATTATTTTCGAAGACAACATCCAATCAACTATACAATATACAATATTCGTTATAATAATGAAACCTTTTTAATCACACAAAGTAATTAAAATTGTTGCCTCGTCTGTTAAAGTTTAAATGATTTCTGTGCAGAATAATGTGGTTCATCTTAATAATTATATCGATGATAACAACTGCTGTTACAATTATCATAATCTGGGACAAATTTCAAACGGAGCCAACTATAACTGGATTGGATTTAAAAGCCGATCATATCGCCATCGACCCTCCGCAAATATATGCATGCTTCGACTGGCGTCATCTGAATCAAAGTCATTTGCAACAGGTACACTTAAATTGATTATAGCACAATTAGCAATAAAAACAAAGAATTAAAGTATGCATATTCAATAAAGTATGCGTATAGAATAATATATCTGAAAATTTAATTTATTGTAAATGCATTTAATATTGTCGTATTGTATTATATTCAATCACTGACGTACATAAATGACAATTGGGTTGGTGCATATGAAACTACAGACTGCAGGTTTTATTATTATTAAAAAAAATTTTAATGTATTCTTTAGCCATGAAATCCAAAAAGTAATTTTGAAATATATAAAAATGTATTCTTTCAGTTAATTTTCAATTCTTTCGTTAGTATTTCAAAGAAGATTCAATCATATAAAAGTGAATCACTAATAGTAATATAAAATTTGGTTCACCCCATTTTTCTCGAATACGGCGGTTTCGCGTGTATCAACTCAACGTTGACTAACTTAAAATGCGTTTAAACAACAGCTTCTCTTACGTAGAATGAAAGACACGTGTACGAACAAGTATACAATTGGTACTGGGGCAGCAGCATTGATTTAAATACGTTTGACTCAATTTCTGAAACTAAAAGTAATTTTTTCAATGAGTTTGAAATGATGGCTCCAAACTGCAGCAATGTGATCACTGACTGTAAATACAAGTAAGAGAAATTCTACTACTCGTGCATCGCTGTACTTAAGTAATTTACGTTGTTATTAGACAAAAATGAATAAATGAATTTTAGAACAGTAACAAGATTAAAATAATTTAAGAATATATTGCTCGCGTCTTACATTAAAATTATTGAAGAAAAAATAGGATTTTTATTTGTTTCTAACTATTGATACAGACAATTTTTATCTTACTGTTCGCGAAGAGCAATATATTTATTGTTTGTTTAGAGGAGATAATCAATCATGCAGTGTATTTTTTACGAAAGTTGTTACCGCTGTGGGCGTATGTTGCAAAACGAATCTTGTGGAGCCTCTTAACAAGACGGATTTAAACAAAGATTTCGAATTTCAAACAATAAGTTCACAGTTTCCTTTGAGGTAATTTCATTTTTAAGAAATTAATTTGATAATATTACAAATAATTAGATTCCTTCTAGCGCGAGCGATGGTAAGTACATATATGTATAGATGAAAAATATTTTTCTCTCGAAATCTACGCTTAACAATGAAATTAGTTGGACATATATATTTATCAAGCCATTTCTATAAAAGTAGCTAAATATTGATATGCTCATACAATTTTACGAATAGTAATATTCGAGGAATCTCACTATTATACATATTATTACGAGGACGTGAATCAGTACTAATCTGGTTTGTGCTAAAAATTTTTTACATTATAGGTTTTACCTTCTATCAACGGCTGATAAGAGCCCAAGACCAGGAGACAGACCTCTAATAAAAGCTAACTTTCCAGTCGATATCGAGTATCATGTTGACATAACGTACACTACGCCTAATTTGCGTTATTTAACCCTTCGACAACGTAAGTGTAGTTACAAAGGAGAGTCCACCAGTTTAAACAATTGTATGCTCGAGTATTTTGTCGATGCGTTGTTATCCCGTTGTAATTGTGTACCATGGTTCTTATCATTCACCATGGATGAAGAATGCCCAATTTCAAAATACTCCTGCTTAAACAAGACTACTGTAGATTTGAACAAGATGAATTGCTGGCTTCGGTGTGATCATATATCGTATCATGTGGATTCTGTTGTAAAATCTAGTAAAGATACTAATCGCATTATATTCAGATACTGGCCAATTGCTTTATACAAAGTGGAAATGCGATTTGGTTATTTAGACTTATTAGTATCATTTGGTGGCATTGCAAGTTTATTTCTGGGATATTCTTTGCTGGTATCTGCTGAAATGGGATACTATCTTCTCCTCAGAAGTTATTGTGGTGCTGTGGTTCATTCTTCTCGGCAACAATGCAATATTGCAACTATTCACGTAGCAGAGAAAGTACCAAATGAAATTCAATCACAGCTGAAATATCATGAATATATCGAATAGTTGGAACTGTTCAACAATCAATTTCTTGTAAATTTAGAAGACTCACTTATTAAAAATGTACTCTTAATTTTAAAAATGTCTCTATGTTATATTACTGAAAGTAATGCAATTGTATTTTACATAAAATTGTTCTACGAATTTTTCTGAATTTAAAATTCAAAGCTAAGAATGCAGAACATATTCTGTTCAATATTCTGATAACCAATAGTTCTCAAAAAATTATTTAAACGAAAGTTGTGTGTTTTCCTTTTGGTTACAAGTTAAGCTATAAAAATTAACAACGTATTTGTGTGACAATATTTTAACACTGTTATTAAAAATTTATTCAAAACTGTGTCCACCAAACCTATCTTTTTTGCAAACATTATATTTATCTCATTGAATTGATTGTTTTTAAATTGTACACTAAGTGTTTGAATAAAATTTGTTATCACCTGAAGACCTTTAAATTTAAGTATATTCTTTCATTACAATATTTGTGATTCCTTTACATTCTCGTTTATACTCAATAATTCCACTTGAGATGCAGATGATAAAAGTCTTTAACCTGCAACATGTATAATATATATTTTTCATAAAACATTTCTATTCTGTCAATACATAATTCAGGAATTAATCAGTAATTAAACGCATAAAATAAATGTTTCACTCATATTCAATTTAAAAGGGTGTTTGGAAGGGAATCACGGGATTTCCGGAATCTTTATGTTGCTACCTTCAGGATACAGGAGATAGAGACGGCCGTGACGTCACTTATGTTATACGTATCGTTCAGGATTTTTTATTCCCATGCATCTGTAAGAATTCATGTTACTTGTAATATTTTCATAATTCCTACAAATAATTTTTGTTACTTTTTATTACGAAAACGTAACTATATGTAAAACTAATATAAGACCGAAATTAACCTCACATTCAAAATCGTACGTTTGAATTTCCCGCGTTTATTTTACCAAATGTTTCATCACTGTTTCATCACTTTTATGCGATCTTTTGTTGGTACTTTGTTCCTTCAACTTATTGTTGAGTACTCGTGTATAGTTGTGATGTGATTTTCATAAAAATAATTAAAATATTTACTGAAATCTGTAAGTTTCATAATTATTTACAATGGACATGATTGAACATAATCGATTGTGCTACACACCAAGGGTCCGTTCCGTTCCACGCATTATGCGCATAGACTGCATAGAGAACCGTTCCGTTTCATTCAATCACAATTCAATCACATTCAATGCATGCATCAGAGCGCACAGAATTCCCCAGATTCCCACCACTTCTCGCGCATTAGCCGTGCATCAGCTACCACAGCTGAGAAGTGAAGCGTTTGATGCGTAGTCGACGCATTAGCGGTACGTTTGAAAAAAGTAGATGCAAGTATTTTATTTTATTTTTTTTTTAATTTTTAAAACAAATATGTATGTTACTTACCGAAAACGTTCTTTGAATACTGTTCTAGATTAACCAGGGATAACTCACTCGACATAATCTTCTACATATAATATTGAATAAATTAATTCCAAATCAAAATTTACAAAAATATCTTCCAATTTATCTTCGCTGTCACTGATATCGGTAGCATGACTCAAATCACTACAATCGTTCAATTCTTCTTTTTCAATGTTTTTATTTAACAAAAATTTGTCACCCATGTAAACAGCCATTTTTGATTCGCATCAAATGTAATGGGAAAGTGTTCCGTTTCCAAGCGCGCATCATCACGCATCATGCGCATCAATGCGCACATCACGTTGAATGAGATCCATGCAGTGCGTGAACCGGAATGTACCCCAAGTTCAGCTGATTGCATTGCAACAATAATCTTTCCTTCTTCCACTTCTGAAATTGGTCCTTCATATTTCCCGCCATTAACGCATTTTTTCATATGAAAGCAATGTGCTTGTTATCGGCGTGCACATTGTCAATTATTTGCGCTATGTAAGAACCTTCACTATTTCAATGAATGATTCACAAACCGCGATTTGTTACAATGATTTAATTACGCCATGATCGTGATTTTTTAATCTCGAGTGAATTAGCTCACTGTCATCTAAATTGTTCGTCTCGATTGAATCACATCAATTAGCTTGAATAAAAATATCTACATATAATGTACTTTTAAAATTACGTTACGTTTTCTGTATGTAACGTAAACTTACTGATAAAAATATTCACTTTTCTTTTCCGCACCTTATTTTTAGTATTTAAAAAAGAAAAAATGAATTCTTCCTCTCGATTTCGAAATCGAAATATTTCTAAATAGTATATATAAAAGTGCAGACAATTCTTTTTATGTTTATGTGCATAAATTTTTACAAAATACCAATGTATTATTTAACAATTATAAGAAATGCAAACAATAGTTTGAGAAACGTCTTACAAATCTAATAAATTTCATAAAAATGCGATGTAACTCGCAATTTTGTTTTGATATAAAATATGCAGCTGTACAACCTAGGTTATGTCTTTATATGACTTGCAATGAACAGTATGGTTTCCGTCAATCACAAGCGATCACGAAAATCACTGTGAATCATTGTGATTGGAACAAACGTGAACGAATCACAAGTGATTCAAAAGTAGTAGTTTACGCCATACCTCCTATATAATTTCAATCGTAACATGCATTAAAGTGAAGGGTTGAGGCGCGTGTAGACAAGGTCACGCGCTCATGACTCTCCCATTCAAAAGTCAGTAGACTAGATTTTATATAATTCATATTAACGACAAATGAATTGTATTCTGATCCGCTTGGCGCAGCACTATCTGTTTCAGCGAAAGTTCGATACATCGAAATTCCGGATGTGAGCATTCATTTCCTTCCTGGTTGAGGTAACCATAAATATTTGTGATAAGAGCGGTGAAACTCACCGGAGAATCTTTGATATTCGTGTTCCCAAATTGGATGTCCTTGACAATCTACATACAAACAGCGTTGTCGCTTCTAGAAACTGATGCGTTCATCGCTGTTTTTAGATCTCTCGATAAAAGAAAACAAGAAAAGACTGCACTTGAAAAATTGAAAACGTTCGGAGCTACGACGACATTTAAAATTACTTAAATAATTATTTTCGATTTATTCTTTTATGATTTTACATATTTATCATGCATTTTATAATTATTTGGTATAGGTATGAAGAAGTTTAATCGGCATACTTCCGTAAGACGTTGCCTGTAACTTCCTCGTGTGGCAATTGAAATTATATTTTACTTATTTTATTTGTATTTTTTATTCTTGTGCTATTTATTTACCATATTCGTTATTTTGCGGAAGCCACCACATAATTCATATACGTAGTTTTGAAGCTAATGGCGCGCACACTTACGTACGCACGCGCACTCGATGCACTGCGTTTCGAAGCTATATTCATGTTAGATTCACTTATTGACGCACGCGCACTGGAAATTGATTCTCGGAAAACAGTCAGAGTTTCGCCTCTAGTGCGCTTTGCGATACGAATATTGAAGATGTCGACATAAATTCCAAGATAATTTAGAAATTTAGGTTTGTTGGCAGGAATTACTCGTCGCCTACAGTACTGGAGCTCAATATAATTCTGTGCAGAAATAATCGTGCGGCGCGGTACATTTAAACACGGAAATTGTGATCATGTAATGTAACGCCTCGAAAACGTACAATTTCTAAGAATTATAATATTTTCGCCATACTATAGAAGTATGGTAATCTAAGTATGGTATTCGTCTGTAACTAATCGAGATTATTTGTAATAGTTTTTCATGTGGCCGAGGGCGAGTAATTTTTCTGATATTGGTAATACAGAACGGTGAACAAAAATTCCTACACAATGAGAGGGTCGGTGCCTTATATCCGCATACGAGCTTCCGTGGCGCCACCTTGTCTAGAGGTTTGATCCACGTTCTTTTCTGAACGGTTGAAACGTTGCGTTCGTGTTGAGAAAACGTGACCACAGAGAACATCGTGTGGCGGTCGCGATCAGAAGAACGAGTGTTATGCATGATATTGCATATTGACGTACATTAAGGTTGTCGCGCGACGGCATGCAGTTATCGAAGTAAATAAGCCGCAATTACACGGGTACGGGATTTTTCACGGTAACATAGGTATCCGGTGCCGGCACATATCAATATACGCGAGCTCGGAGGATTGATTATTGAAAAAATGGCGGCGGAAATGCTAAACAAGAATCGAATGATGGTTTTTAAGAACAAAGGCAAAGATCAAGACGTGAGTATCCAGTGTGCTCGTCGTTGTGTGTAGTAACCTTGTGCGTCTGGAAGGTTCAGCTGTCGCTTTGAAAGGATGATTACCAGATTACTGCACGCACTAGTTTCCCCAAGATAGTGAAATGTATTTCTGCACTTTTGTCATTTCGGATGGTTTTGCGGAGATTTTTGCGCAATTATTTTCATAGACGGCCGCAACGATTTCCAAATCGATTATCGTAATGTTAATCGGTGCATGCGAAACAAGTGAAATGTGTTGTCAATTTTTGGAGTTTTATCAGATAAAATGCGAAAACCGAATCGACCACAATATAATTATTAACAAAAGCATGATGAATTTCATAATAGCATATTTCATAAATACAAGGCATTTGACAAATCTAATACCATCCATTTGAACTCTTTGTATTTGTTTTAAATGCTGGTGTTACGTTTTATTTTAACCAATGCTACTTGTTATGTTCGTTAGTCACATGTTAAGCTGTTACAATTTACAATGTAACAAAGTAACTGTCCAAATTCGTTACAAATTCATCGATTTTTCACAATCTAGTATCTTCGTCAAAGTTTACATAGATTTTCATGAATTTTTTCATGAATATTTTCCATAACTATAATATTGCATTATGACATTTCATCGGTGATGTAAGTTGTTGCGAATCTTTCATATTATACGATTCGATCTATTTTAGGTACATAAATATATATATTGGAGCTAGTCAAGTATTTTGTAAATTTATTTTTTCTTTCTATCATTTATGCAATTTTTATGAAGAAGTAAAGAATTGACATACGGTCGTCTCGGGAAGTAAATTAACAATCAGGTGTAGACAAGTAAATGAACAGTGTACATACTACATAATAATGATAAACACTTTGGAGACATACATATATTTTTATGTACTTATATCTCATCATACGTAACAAAAGAATTAATAATTTGATTTTATTAAATAGACGAAAAGAAATGAAACATGCATATTCCATCCATTACAATAGCGTTGGAAAGTAAGTTAAAGCTTCAAATTCTGTGTTACATATTATATATTTTGATTGAACTAATAGCTCATACCATATTACTTTGGTTTTGTTATAGCCTTTATGCAATTTGGTATGCTACAGATTGATTGTTTAATAACATCTGTGCTTATATTATTTCACTTTACATTTCAAGCCATGCATAAAAATAGTTCCATATTTTACTGTCCTTTCCGACGTATTTTGTTTTGAAGTATATTTCATGGAATATATTCTATCGGATTTATGTTCGGTGTTTCCATTATCGCTGTGATGAAATATTATCTTCTCTAAGAAATTTCATTGTAATTTTAGATTTCTGCTGTAGGATTATCTTCTTATCGAAATATGAAATTGTTTTCTAATTCCACGTTGGCAGCTGAGTCAATGTTTTCTTTTAATATATACACATATTTAATTGTGGTTAATTTATTGGCAATAATTATACTACCTAATCCTGGAGCACTGAAGCATCTTCGGGTTATGAGTGAGATATCACCATGTTTCACCATCATCTTTACGTTGCTTTTCTTAAATGCTTGTTTCATTTTTTTTTCTCGAACATATTATTGTATATCATCATGAAAATGTTAAACTTCAACTTGTGATTCTATATAACACTTTCAAAACTTCAAGATAGTGTCAATCAATATATATTTCTACTAACAGGATGTTATTAATCTCTAATGGTTTTTGTTACGACTAATTACTCAGTGCACAGGAATTCAAAATTTGGATCACGTGTACCATACTTACTTTTAAATTATCTGAAAGGAATTGAAAATTTCTAAGTTAATATAAGCTCATAATTTATTTAAAGGCGGAATAATTGTCTACAGTTCATAATAATTATTGCATATTGTAACACATATTGTTAGTTTCAACCACATACATTTACTACAAATTATAAATTGTATGTTACTTATATTTGCTTTTTCGAATGTTAATTGCATCTAGTTGCTTGTTTTAATAATTCACAATTAATGTGGAATATCCTTTGAAAGGATATAACAAAGTATGGGACATTGCCATTATCAACTGGTAAGAGTTCAATATAAAGTACAGTGTAACACAACCTAACAATTTTGGGTTACATTGTTGTGTTTTATACTTTGTATGAAACTCTTAACTGTTCATACTTGTGATATTTCATATTTTGTTACAGTATTCTTTTTAAGAGGCATTATAATCATTAAGTGTTAGAACAAGCAATTAGCAGTAGGAAAAAAATATAAATAATATATAACTTACAGTAGATGTTTGCAGTTGAAACCAATAACATTGATTAAAACAAGCTTTAATGTATAGTTAATAGATAAATTGTAAATAATTATGTTCATAGATAAATTGTATATTTTTTTGTTATATTAAACGAAATTACCTTATAAAACTCTATTGGCTTATTAAATAAATAAATATTCATATGTGATCCAAGATTTCTGTGATTTGTTAACTTGGATAAAGTAAATTCTAATAAATATATATGTCCATAGATAAATTTTCAAAAAATAATTAAATTATTCAATAAGTAAATAAATAATATATTCTGCGTCAAATCGATACAGCATTTCATAAATTTTTCCCAAATTGAAATTGTTTAGGGGGGAGTGTAAACTTACTTTCCGAGGTGACTGTATTGCAGTTTTTAAATAATATTTGAAATATGATTAAATGTTAGACAAGTTGAAGTAACTTTCCAAATTTATAATTAAATTTATTTGTGATTAAATGTACATCGTAAAATTACATATCTATAATCTTGTTGAAGTAGAAAATCACAGTCATTTTAATTTGTTTCAAATATCATGATTGTTATATTGTTTTGTTGAAATGAAATTTCATGTTCAAATGCTTTTAAACGATTGACATACTGTATATTTTAGGAAATGAGAAGAAGAAGAAATGAAGTGACAGTGGAATTACGTAAAAACAAACGTGACGAGACTATACAAAAACGAAGAAATGTGCCTATTTCAGATCTTATAGGTGAGCTCTATAAACAATTAATAAGTTACTGAGTAAATGTAAAGTTTAACGAATGATATGAATTTCAGATGAAGATAATTTCACAAAAGTTGAATTGGAAGAACTAGTTAAGAAAGCTAACAGTTCAGATCCAAAGGTTCAGTTAGAAGCTGTACAATTTGCAAGAAGGTTGTTATCTTCGGATCGTAATCCACCAATTGATCCATTAATTGATAGTGGCATTTTACCAATCTTAGTTCATTGTCTTCAACAGCACAATAGGTATGAAACTATTTAAATTTGCGTATATACAAATTTTTTATAGTACAAAATATTTAATATATCATATAATTTTTCTTCTTACAGACCGTCTTTGCAATTTGAAGCAGCATGGGCTCTAACAAACATTGCAAGTGGAACATCACCTCAAACACAAGAAGTTGTAAAAGCTGGTGCAGTTCCACATTTCCTGGCTCTGTTACTTTCAAGTCAGCAAAATGTTTGTGAACAAGCTGTATGGGCTTTAGGTATGTCACAAAATGTAGATAAGGGAGTAAGGTGTACTGAAAATCATAGCACAATTTTTACTATGCACTGTTGCTATATTCTTTGTTACTGTGTACTGTTTTCTAATTTTAAAGCTACGTGCCAAAATATTTGTAAAAAGAGAATATTGAAATTGCAATTAGAGGTGTATTTCCAAGTGATTTTGATCAGGCCAATGGAATGTGAATACTGACTACACAAAAAATAGATGCTTACTTTGAAAATGTGATTTCAGGCTCTATATTTAAAAAGGAAATTCTCACAAATCGGTACATAAAATTAAACCTATTTATTTGTAGAAACATTTCTATATGCCAAATATCGGTATGTATTGTACACTGTGATTATCTTGACTGAAAGTCACAATGAATATTTGTCTATTATTTCTGTATATTATTTCGGTTACTCGTTGTAGTAGACCTCTATACAAGTAACACTAAACTAAAGCTATAATGGAAACCATAACCATAGAAAAATTTTGAATTCTTTGTAAAAGAATATTTTCTTCGATTGTTAGTCTCCATTACTTCCAATGACAGCCGTCAACTGAGAAAATATTCGATCAAATTCCGCGTGAAAGATGATATATTCAGACAGAATCGACTACCAGTCTCGTGTTATCTTTTGACGTCACTGGTCACAAATGTATTATATAAATTTCATTAATCTGTAGATACTAGTTTTGACCTTATTATGGAAATATTTGAAGCTGTAATAATAGCCTCGTTTCTATTTAGCTCACAGAATGTGGAATTAACACTCACGAAAGGGACAGTCGTGGTAGCGTGCAGTACACATGAACATTTTACCAATGGAATAATTGCAGTGCGTGTATATGTGGCACTGCAAACACTTGTGAATAGAATGGTTACAGTGGTGCAATACATGTTACCATTAATCATGTGTACATGTTTGAACTTGTAGGTGATTTTTTGAAAACAAATTTGTGTATTACAAAAAAGATATTTACCTATTTTCGTCGAAAATCTAATAGTATAACTGTTACTGCAACGCTGTGGATTTTGGTGAATAATAATTAGGTTTAATATCATACAACGATTGTGAGATGTTTAATTATTTTTATATAGAGAGCCTTAAATCGTAATATTAATATGTGCAAAAAAAGTCTACATATTTCGTTTTAGACGAATAATTTAATTCTAACTTGATTATGTTTGAGTTTTGTTATTGGGGTTCAATGAGATTTTATTGGAACAGTTGAAAAATGAATAATGTCAGTCTCTTATAGATATACAAAGTTTACACATTGCTTTTAATATGCCAGGAAATTAAAAAATGTATACACAATTTAGTTTTGTACTCTTTATTATGAAACGTTTTAAATTATGAAGAAACTGAAGCAAAAGAAATTTTGGTATACTGTATAATATAAATAGTAATTAATTTAGATTGTAATGTATTTTCAGCATGTACGTGTTAAAGATTCGTGTTCTTCATAATTTATTTCAAGTGTGTAATATACATATCTATACTAAACATATTCTTTTTTACAGGAAACATTATTGGAGATGGTCCAACGTCTAGGGATTATGTTATTGCCCTTGGCGTTGTAAAACCATTGTTAACATTTATTAAACCAGATATACCTATTACTTTTTTACGTAATGTAACATGGGTAATCGTGAATTTATGTAGGAACAAAGACCCAGCACCACCTGTTCAAACAATTAAGGAAATTTTGCCTGCACTTAATGTACTCATACACCATACAGATATTAACGTGAGTGAAAAACATAATACTTAACACGTTGACTGCCGTGGTGGTCACTGCTGACCGGCACTGAACTTTCTAACGACGCGGTGGTGGTCATAGCTGACCAGCACAACCGAACACGATAAAATGCGTAAACTTCGCAAACACTAACGTTCATAATTCTGTAACTGTAATTAATATTAGAATAGTGATTTATTGTTGGTATTATAAACTCAAATATACATACATTTATATGATGTGATTTTCCAATACTATGGACATTTCGGTACAGCGCTGGAGGCAAAAACAACAAAATACATTCGGCAATTAACGTGTTAATATATTCTCGAGACATTATTTTTGAGATACTCTATTGCATCATTTGTTTGTTACAGATTCTTGTCGATACAGTTTGGGCATTGAGTTACCTCACTGACGGTGGTAATGAACAAATTCAAATGGTCATAGAGAGTGGCGTTGTGCCACGTCTTATACCGCTTCTCTCGCACAAAGAAGTTAAGGTACAAACGGCTGCTTTGAGGGCAGTTGGTAACATAGTAACGGGTACAGACGAACAAACACAGACTATATTAAATTGTGACGCGCTTGCGCATTTCCCTAATTTACTGAATCATCCAAAAGAAAAAATCTGTAAAGAAGCAGTCTGGTTCCTTTCTAACGTAACGGCAGGTAATCAATCACAAGTTCAGGCTGTTGTGGATGCTGGATTATTGCCACTTATCATTCGTAATTTAGCGAAGGTGAGACATCGTTCTTCACGTAAGACAAGTGTGCTAAATAGTTGATTAATATATTGTTTCTGGTAAAGGGGGAATTCCAAACGAAAAAAGAAGCAGCATGGGCAATTAGTAATTTGACGATCAGTGGTAACAGAGATCAAGTTGTACAGCTTCTTCAAGAAGGCGTCATGGAACCTTTCTGTGACCTCCTTTCTTGTAAAGATACACAAGTTGTACATGTTGTTTTAGACGGTATACATAATATGCTCAAATTTGCTGGACCTGAAGTCGAGCATGTGGCTAACATGATCGAAGAATGTTCAGGTTAGCGTTTTTAATATGTCAATTACTTTCATGTACTTTTATAGTGTTCCTGATACACGTCGTTTAATATGAATGTTCACAGGTTTGGATAAAATCGAAGCTCTTCAAAATCACGACAATGTAGAAATTTACAAATTAGCATTTGATATCATCGAGCAATACTTTTCTGAAGAGGTGTGGTATTTATATTAATTCTGATATTAAATAATATGTGTAACGTGTATGTTGAATAACGCATGTTCGATGATATTTTAGGCAGATGAAACGAACTTGGGACCGCAGGTCGGAGAAGGTACATTTGAATTTGATCAAACGTCGACTATTCCGAGTGAAGGTTTTAAATTCTGAGAAGGCCTCCATTATTTCTCATCCGATCGTGCCGTCCCCCGACAAACTCCACTATGGAGCCATTCTGCTTACCCTTTCCTATTCTTATGTCTTATTCTTGCTCCAATGACAACACGTGGCGTTATCAATATGCCACCGCTGAACCAAGAATCACGTTTCTTTTTGCAAATCCAAAGGTATGACAGTGACTATTTTCCTGGTAAAGGGGATATCAAAACGAAACAGGAGCAAAAGTTACGGAGGGGATGTGTTTCTTACTGAAACAAGAGAGAGAGTCTGTATTCTTTATTTTTCCTTCTGATTCTTCAAAGACCGCATATGTTACCTTTTTTCCCTTCTTTTCTTTTCTTTTTTAAATCACAAATACTAAAAATTATTGGCGGAGCAGAACTTAGCCGGACGCAGCTAGATGTAAGCAACGTACCGACTAAATTATTTTAGTGAACTAATAACTTGCTCTCTAAAGAGAAGGGCAACTGGAAAAAAAGTAAAGACCTTTTTATTGCTTGATCATGCTGCTGTCCATTCTAACTCGAGATGAGTCTTGGTTAGCGATGTTACATTTATAAAACAATTCGTGTATATTTTAGGCATGTTAAATTTATAATAATATTGATTACTGAATAAATGAATCGATTGACTACTCTTTATTAGTCTAATTCATGACTATGAATCATTATTTCTGTAAAAAAAAAACAAATTGAACAATAAAATTATGTAAATTCGGCAATATTTACTGCCGATCTTTACTTGGACATTTCGTCACGTGATGGATTGCAGCTTAAAGAGGACTTAATAACTGCACGACATACGGTAGTGTTATTATACAAATTTTTTTTAATTAACTACGTTGTTACAATTACGATTCAGGTGTAAATTCAATTGTGGGATCACTGAATTGGTGAACATCGTCTGCATAAAGGTTCTCCGGAAGCGTATCTTCGTCACTGTTCGCTATGTAGGTAGGGAAATTTGGCGAAGAATTCTTTCTGGTAGGAAGGATCGTATCGTACAAATATAGCATGTTGTTTGTCTCTCCTGGTATATTATGACCTAATACCCAAAGTACATTATACTTGGTGTTTATTCGTAATATCTGCAACAAATATTTGCTAATTGTAATATTAGTTCTTTCATTAAGAAAATCAGTTTATAAAGCGAACTTCCTTGAAACATTAACCCCAATTTAATTTATAACAGGATTATCAAATGTACAGGTGATTACATATTTTCCAACGTAGTTAATTCTATAATAAATTGCATATGTTTTACAGGAAATGTAACAAAATTTATATAATTTATACTTTTTCCTTTAGAGAAACATTCATGATAGCTATAGAAGAAAAGAATTTAGTTATTTGGTAATCCCTATTAATGAATTTCCGATAAATGAATTAAGTGCAACAATATTTTGAGTAAGTGCAATCATACTTGTGCATATTATATAATAATACCTAAATATTTTTAAACAAGTATAAGAGCATTCATAATGTATCAAATTTTTTGTGGATTTCTATTTTCTGCCATCTAATAAATGAATTTATACACTTACTCTCGAGGAAAATTTATAAAGACAAATTAAAACACAATATTGCATTATTGCAATGAAAGTATGAAAATCGCAATAAGTTTTAAATCCTCATTACACACTTTGCAATAAAACAAAACATTTTTTATTTCTCATGCGTTCAACACGCAGTAGTAGTTGCACTTGCTTTACTTTATGTTACCATGTTTTTCATCTTCAATGATACAAGGAAAATATAATTTTTAACATAGATTTATATTATTATTTAAAATCTTTCAATAGGTGGAACATGTAAATATTCTTGATATGAGAACTCACTGCTAATACAAACTACTACTAGTGCTCGTTTATTTAATAAATTTTGTATCGTTAAAGATTTATATTATTTAATGAATACTATCATTTAATCACATTTGTTGTCATTACATAAAAAATGTTAATACTTGAAATATAAGAATAATAGCTCATTGAAGGTGGTATTTCACTTTATATAACTAAAACGGCTTAGATAACATTGTTCAACAAATTATAATGTTCTTTTCTGATTTGTAATACTCAATGAAATTTTTCATTTTAAAGATGTTTTGTTTTCTTTTGTACAAAATTGGACAGAGCTAATCTTACAGTATGAACCTTTCTTGCATTAAAAAAAAATTGATTTCAATAGTATACATGGGAAATTTACAAATTTGTATTTAGTAATTAAAACACTGTGAGAAAGTTTTATTGAAATCTAGAAGTTCAAATATGTGTTGAACACTGTAATCGATGAAAGTTATTTTTTTGATTGAACATTTTTTGTTGGTCATCAAATAAATAAAATAGTCGTAGTAACTTACCCTCACACCTTTGAGAATACGCATACGATTTCCCATGTGCCCAGGCATTTTGGTACCAGGCATTACCCTAGCTTTCGTGCCTCCAGAACCAATATTACCTCCTCTCCTATGAGTTTTCGTTACACCGTGAGTCGCAGGCATACCTTTAAAGCCCCATCTTTTCATGACACCTTGAAAACCGCGATCTATCCTACACGTGTGACAAATGTTATAATTAGAGGTGCACGAGAATCCGAAAACGTCGGGGAATACTCAAACTTATCAAGAATTACGTATCTAATATACAACAAAGCAATAAATGAAAGATTTACGTTTTTCCTCTAATATCGAGATATTCTCCTGGTCTGAAATGAGCTGCACACAAAGGAGTTCCTGGTGGTAAGGCAGCATTTGGTGTAACAACAAATCTCATAAGTGTTCTCTTAGGTGTAACTCCACAAGATTCGAATATTCCATAGTACTCTTTAGTAAGCTATGAATAGAAAACTATGAGCGATTAGTTTCGTAGATTTACACGTATGTAAAATTATTGAATATTTGTTGGAAATCTATTTAATATTTCTACTGAATACTTATTTGAAACTTACTAATTGTGGGTCAATATTCTGGGCACCTATTACCAGGCAACCATTCCTATTTTTCACTTGCTTATGCTTCCGTGATCCTATAACTGGATTGTACTCTTCTGGTGACATATATTTGACAACTTCATTGTCTACAATCTATGAGAAACAATAAGCAGTATAATAATTTAAAACAGGTGGCCATTATTCATACATATTTACACTTAATAACAGTAATGGACCAGATCTTTCTATTAGATTTTTAAAAAAAATTAACCTGCGTATAGTTATATGCCCTTATCATGATTAAAGCTCCAAAAAGATTAAAAATTTATCTAACAATCAAATCTGAATGAAGAAAGAAAGAAAGTATTATTTGCCAAATGTTTCATTTGATTTGTATCAAAATTGACTATAAATAATTTATGTAATTGCTGACTCCACAAGTATCTTCATATTATAAAATAACCCTCTTTTATTAATTATGGACTTTAATCTCATATTTTTTATAAGTAACTAGACTGCGAATCTTTATACATTTATGGCAGCTGAAAATTTTCTAAGAATGCTGCAATGTAAAATTTGATAGAATTTTATATGATTCTTATTTATTTCAGATCTGAAAATATTGTATTTAATTCACCTTTCTTAAAATCTGCCTAGAAAAATTGAAAATTGCATAAACATTCGCAGCCTATTAATAATGTATACATGATTGTGCAGTAGTTGGTAGCACCTGTATCAAAGTAGTTGTTACTTTTTTTCCATTTTTAAGCCACATTGGATACACTCCTATTTTTTTCCCGATCAGACCAGTACGCTTTGAATTTTCTGTCCATTGATTATCTGGTTTAATTATGTCTTGTTTTAGTGGAGACTCCTGCATCATTAATTTGGAAGCTACAACTTCCGAAAGGAACTCTCTATTCTCTTTTGTAAGACCCTCGTCGTAGAGCTAATAAAAAGACCAGTATATTTTATTGCATTCATAAAATAGGACTCCAGTAAAATGTAATATCTGATACATTCTACGTACCACACGTGTTGGCTTTGGAAGCCACTCCAGATGACGTTTCTTTGGAGGAGGATTCATTTTGTGAGCGTTAGAAACTGGGATCAGATTGATGCTAGAATTGATTATGATGTTATTAAATAACAGTAAAATAATAATATATAATAAATAAATTTGTACCATTAATACATAATAAATATGCAACAGAATATATCAACAAGTTAGGTTACCATTATGTTGTTCGTTTTTCATACCTTGGCTTTAAACATTTGGTGAAAAGCTGAAAGTTCTGAAAAGTTTTCAGAACCGATGCCATGATTACTGAAGATTAAAAACTGTCTCAGGCAAATTCCAAGTAAGTTAGGTTAAGATAACCTAAAAATTGAATATATACAAATGATTAAAGACCGAGTGAAAATTAATGTAACAAACAATTAACTAAGAATGTTATTATTTCTCACGTTCAGAAATGAAAGAAATAAAATACGGTAATGTTTCTTTTCATAATTCTGTACAATTCAGTCAACACAAAACACATTTAAATCGCTAGCAGAAGCGCTGCGATGCGAGCAGATGCGAGAAACATAACAAGTATATGTAGGTACATGTGAGATTGTATACGACAGGAGATATCATTCAGTGAAGATTCTAAACAAACTTGAAACTCGAACAGAGCTGAAAGTTATATAAAATCGTAAATAAAACATGTAAAATTATGTATTGTTAGGAAGCATGATTTTTTCGTTGCGAGTCGATATTTTAATTTATTTGCACGAAGTTCCTTCCCGTATCTTGAAACTCCGATGATAAAGATTTTGTAGACTTTGTTTGTGTAAAGTGACTTTTTTATGATTCATCGAGTAGATTAATTATATTTATAAGTAAACTACTTTGAAAGTCAATCGCAACCTCCATAAACAGATTTTCGTAATTTATAAAATCCAAACAAATTTAATCACTTCGATTCCCAGATAGCACGGATGTCCAATGGATGTCTGATGTACGTCCAATTTATGTCCATACGTCTATCTGGGTTGTTTTCAGCAAGTCCAATCTACCACGAGGAGTCAAATGACTCATTTTAGATTTTTTATTTGAAATCGTAAAGGTGTTTTCATGGGAATTTATCGAATATATTTTTTGATTCCAGTATACAGGGTGGGCCGGAAATCGTAGTACAACCGGGCAGGAGGTGCATGCAAAAATAAATCCAAAAAAATTGTTCAACATTTTTTCGTTTAGCAGCTCATTTTTGAGAAAAGTTAGATTCGCCCGCTTAGTATATGCACAAAAAGTAGTTTTGGTTGATCATGGTCAGACGCGTCAGACGATTCCTATGCAATAGCACGTATATTCGCTGCGTTTTCAAACTCGATTTTCTCGAAAACGAGGTGCCAAACGAAACAATGTTCTTCCTTGTTTTCAACTTATTTTTCCATGTAGAATCACTCCCTGTTCGGTTGTATTACGATCTCTGGGCCACCCTGTATATTATAGTAAAAATGCCACAAAATATAAATAATTTAATCTTATTATTTTCCTAATACTATACACATCAGTCACTTTTGATGGTCGGTAGGTTTAGTGTCAAACCGTTCTGATTTCATGTTTTGTTTGTGTGTTAAAGGAGATCGAGTTCGATAAGCGAGTCTGGCGCGTCTGATCATGACCAACCAATTCTACTTCTTCTATATACTATGACACCGCGAACCTGACTGTTCTCTAAACTGGATTTTCTCGAAAACGAGGCGTTAAACGAAAAAATTTGATTTCCTTTTTCGATTTATTTATACGTGTAGAACCACCCCCTACCCGGTTGTACCTCATCCTATATAAGACGGCGGCCTGGGACGGCTTTATTGCGGATGAGGGTAATTTTGGCCCATTTTGGTACTGCATACTAGTTTTATTTTATTATTTGCTACTATAATATTGGTAATAAGATAATACTGGTTCTAATTTTCTGCTTAAAAGTATTTTCGAAATTATAATAAAATAAGGAAACCGAAAGGATGACTGATAAATACATCGGTATTTTAGTAAACGTATTTGTACAACCAAAAAACATCGGTAGAAGTCCCTAATGCAAATAGAATTGATGCATGCTGGAATTAGTATTATTATTATTAACTTCCCGATTCATAGGGAAGTTACTGTAATTATCCCGAAAATCGAAAATCGATTTTTTAGCAGATCTTCACGTTTCAGGGTAATTGAAGTCATTTTAGACTATTTTTATCAAATTGTTAGTGTGTGTGTGTGTGCGTATGGCCGTTTTTATGTTATCAAATTTTTCGTTAACGTTTTCTGAAAAAGTAACAACGCGATCAGAATGATGAATGATGCAATCGATGTGTCCCGTTGTAATCTAGAGCTGATTAGATTTTGGTCCATATTGGTTAAGTAGTTTTTTAGATTTTTTAGTTTTTTTCGAAAGAAGTTCAGTCAACAATGCAATTTATACGAGAGGATGGAAATTGTCCACCGAATAAACAAACGTAATTATATATATTTCATTTTTATTTTTTTTTAATTATGCAACTAATGCTAATGTTACCGCTTACAATAATCGAAAAATATCTCAATGCAAGATTGAGTTATTCATCTCTACAGGGAAATGTCGCTTCAAATGATGTCAGGAATTTGTACAATATGCATTATGCCAAATTAATTATGGCATCCTGTCTTATTCCCTAACATTTGTTTTTAGTTTGGCAAATTTTTTGGTATATTTATGCTCTCTTTTTTCTCTTTCTCCTCAACTTCGCCACTCTTCAACATATCTATCTATCTCTCATTCACTACATTCTCGATCTTGATCTTTTCTTCCATCACCCTGCATTTTTTGTCAAATCTTTTATTTTCTTTCATACTTGTCCCCACAAAGGTCGCATCCTTTCGCCAAGTCTTCTAGCCAGTATTTGTTCCAATTTTCTGTATTTCCACATCTTACCTGTGCTAGGAGCTCTTTACTGTCCCCTTTACTATCCTATATAAATATTCCGGTAGCTCTGCCACTCTTATATACTTGTACTTTCCGTTGTGTTTGTACTGCTTTATCCTTGTACGTTGCTCTTGCAAACGGGCGGTATTAATCCGAAGTAAAAATGTCCTTTCAGTGTCACCTTGGCGAGAGAGAGTCTCGGGCCCGAAATGAATAGCGAATGGATTTGGAGACAATCGCAAAGGGGGAAAAAGAGCGGTCCAACGGGGGTGGAAAGGAGGTGGGGGTGGCGGGGGCGGTGGAATTGCCTGAACTGGACAGCACGTGGACTACCTACTTTTATATCGCTCGGGAAATAATGGGATTCCCATCATGAAGTGGATTTCCCTTGGGAGCCAGTGGACATCGATGCACGCGTCAAGAGATCCTACACCGCCCCCGTATCCTATCGGTCTCTTGCAGCCGGCCGACGTTCATCGTGCTTGTCCACCCTCGCTCGTTCACCTGTCCGGCCACCCCCACCCTGAACGTGTCACAACCTGACGCGCCGACTCGGTTTTCGAGGAATTGAAGATTTCTCGGTGAAACATATGTAGGTATGAAATGTGTCCAACGCAGCCATCAGTAAAACGATACTGACAGCGATTTTTCAATTGGCAGGCCGCAAAGTACACAGTGTAAAGAAATTATATGTTGCGACTACCATGGGATGATTCTACACCCTCGATTTGACTGAAATTGAACTAACGAAGGTGCCGCAAAATTGACCTTGAAATGAAAGGTCAAAAGGTTAACAATTTTTTTTTAATTGCATCAAATTTTACTCGTCGCGAGGGTCAAAAGTGCAAAAGACTAAAAATACAGTTTTGACCCTTGTGACTGGTAAAATACGATGCAATTTTTTAAAAAATTGTTAACCTTTTGATCTTACATTTCAAGGTCAATTTTGCAGAACCTTCGTTAGTTCAATTTCAGTCAAATCACTTACTGTGTTCTTAATTGATCTTTTACGCTTTTCTATTAAATATGGCCAGGTGCCTCTTTCTTTTACACAGTAGTGTATATCTAGACATTACTGTACAGGGTGTAAAGAAATTATACGTTGCGACTACCATAGGATGATTCTACACCCTCGATTTGACTGAAATTGAACTAACGAGGGTGCCGAAAAATTGACCTTGAAATGTAAGGTCAAAAGGTTAACAATTTTTTTTTAATTGCATTGAATTTTACTCGGCGCGAGGGTCAAAAGTACAAAAGACAAAAATACATTTTTGACTCTCGCCACGAGTAAAATACGATGCAATTTTTAAAAAATTGTTAACCTTTTGACCTATAATTTCAAGGTCAATTTTGCAGAACCTTCGTTAGTACAATTTCAGTCAAATCACTTACTGTGTTCTTACTTGATCTTTTACGCTTTTCTATTAAATATGGCCAGGTGCTTCTTTCTTTTACACAATAGTGTACATCGAGACATTACTAGTCAGTGTGTAACAGTTAAATATGACCAGGTGCTTCTTTCTTTTAGACAATAGTATATATCGAGACATTACTGTACAGATTTTTACTCGTCGCGAGGGTCAAAAGTGTATTTTGAGTCTTGCACTTTTGATCCTCGCGACGAGTAAAATACGATGCAATTAAAAAAAAATTGTTAACCTTTTGATCTTTCATTTCTAGGTAAATTTTGCGGTACCTTGGTTTATTCAATTTCAACCAAGTCGAGGGTGTAGAATCAACTTATGGTAATTACGACGTATAATCTCTTTACACCCTGTACAGTAATGTCTAGATATACACAACTGTGTAAAGGAAAGAAGCACCTGGCCATATTTAATAGAAAAGCGTAAAAGATCAAGTAAGAACACAGTAAGTTTTGAAAATGGATTCCGCTATCTAATGGAATTCGTGATCGTCCTAAGATTGTGCACGACTTACGACAATGTCGGCACAGAGGAGATGTAAGAATAGACTTTATTCGCCGAGGAATAGACGGCAGATCTTAAGCAATTGCGTGGCAGAATGTTGACTGCCTTACCGACCTAAACATTAAGGACTGATTGAAGCGTCGCCCTCTTCATGGACAACTGCTGATATGAAGAACTATCCACTGTAGACACTGAAATGAGAATGTATAAATGTAATCAGGGATTTGTAGACTCATTTTCATGAGATCAAAATACATGTATCACACAATAAAAAAAATAACGCGATTCTGACATTTACCTTGTGGCGATAACGCTGAAGCATCGACCGAGCTCCAAAAATGAATAGTATAGCAAATAACCAATTCTGCTTTTATTTTTTCATCGACGCGTGCTTAGAGCGTCAGACGAAATGAAACAGTAGTGCGATCTAATTTGAAACCTTGGAATTGAATTGCAAAGCAAGGACGAGGCAGCGAAACAAGTGGTGGTAGCGAACATACGTATTATTATCTCCTTAATTTTTAGAGTCGAATAAAAATTTGAAAGGAATTCAAGGATAACGTGCTCAGAAATCGTACGTTACGTGTAAAATGACTGGAAGGGGTTCCAGGGTTTCCCGTCATTATACCCGTTTCTCTTTCATCGATTACATCGGAAGAAAAAGGCGGAGTTCTCTGGACGGTGGAACTTGATAAAGGCTTCTATCCGTGCTGGAGCGGCAAGGAGTGGGCAGTAATAAAATAAATATGTGCGACGGCCAGTGGCGTCCCTCCTCCCGAACCACCACCACCGCCAGCTCCACCACCACCAGCACCAGCACCAGCACCACCATCACCCCACACTACCACCACCTTAGAGGGAAGCGGAGCTTGGAACTCGCGTGTGTTGCCGGGTAATTGATTTCTTTGATAGCAGCCACACGAAAGGAACATTGTAGATGCTTCGGGTGCTAGCGGAGGGGATGGAACCCCCTTCGCGATCTACCATCCCCCGGATCAATGGATATCTCTGCGCCGGACAAGCCCCTCCAGCTCGGCGTCTTCCCTCCGAGGATGACCAATAACAAACACCGGCGCTTCTCTCTCTCTAATGGAGTTTTTACCGATAAAAAATTCACTCGGCTTCCTCCTTTTGCCTGGGGACCCTGTCGCCTTGGTTCCTCTCGGACACTGGCCGGCTCCCACCCCAGGACATCCCGTTTTCCAGGGGATACTTACACGCCGACACCTTTGGCCCGTTCCGATGTCTCGTCGAGAGTGCCCCGCTGGCGGTGCACCCTGTCTCATCGGGGACGGAGCTGGGATCTCTCCACGAGCCTCGAACTTTCCTCGAATTTTCAGAGAATATTTCAACGCATTTAGCCTAGTCTTCTCCGGGACGCGGCTTTTCAGCTTTCGGATTAAATGAACAATGTAAGGTAAAGGTAGGGTAACTGCACCAGTGAATGAACATTTAAGAAATTGTTCAGGAAAATATTTTATTTAAAAAAAAACTATGTGAATTAAAGGAATCTCATATATGCCAAATAGCTTCCTATACTTCATTTGTCAAAAATAAATGAACACAAATACAATGAAATTATTATTATTCTTCTTTATTAAACGTTAAATCAAAAATATGAAAAATACCAGTCAATGAACACTACATTCTAGTAATTGAATAATGCTAGTCCAATCAATGAACAAAATTACTAAACAATATTCTCCTATTTATTTAACTCTTTAATCACAATTTTATCGCTAGTATGCCGTCCGGGTTAAAATTTGTTGAAATATACAAAAGCGTTCATTTACTGGTGCCCGTTCATTCACTGGTGCAGTTACCCTACTAGTAGTTGACCAGTTAAAAGAAGTTTTCCACACGAACAACAATAACTATTTACTCTGTCATCAAACAGCGAGAGTCGATGCCTGAAGACACTCTTTAAGTCTTCTAAATTATGTACCAAGGCCACTATTTAAAAAAAGTTTACTTATACAAATTTAAAAAATGTATTTAAAAATTCAGTAATTGCTTCAGAAGTCGACCACTCATGAAAATGAAAAATCTAGTAATTGACCTCCTATTCGTTAGTAGTTGACCACTTATATTTACTAGAAAGAGGGTTAAAACAATAATGTTGGGAATCATTTTACTATCATTTAGTTTCAACAATTTCCAGCGCAAATTACAATTAAAGAATTAAATAAGAAATAAAACAAATCAATTCCATAAAAAGTTTAATTGAGGAACATAGTAGACGTTGCAAGTTCATAGAAAATAGTATAAGAGAAAAACCAACAGATGGTATGGCATCCGAGGTTCATTTTCATCAAAAGTGTACAGCTTATAAAAATCTTATTTTATATATCTTTCTATAAAATGGTCAATTACTCGTTCATGGTCAACTACTGGTACCTTTACCTTATGCACATCTGTTGAGTTATTGCATACGAAATGTCTGATTTTTTATAGTCTTCTCTATCATACGAATAGTCTTGACACATATTTTGCAGGTTTATTATACGCGGTGTTCGACTACAGGTAAATGCAGGGCCGCCGCGTGGGTACGAGTCGCCCGTGTGCAAAAGAAATTTAGTGCGGCCTCTTCAAACATGGAAATTATTTGAATGACCTTTTTTTGAATTTAGCAAATCTGTTTACTGTTAATGTTGTGGCGCCCCTTCGATGAAGCGCCCGTGTGCAGCGCACAACCTGCACAACCGCACGCGGCGGCCCTGTGTAAATGTATTAATATAACGATAACAACTAGTTACTAACAATTCAAGAATTGCCTAAAATGCTACAACTCGACCGACACTCACATACGTCACATGAGTAAATATAATGTACAAAAGATACTGTAACCGTACTGTAACGACTACTTCACATAATAATTATAATTTGTAAATTATTCCCTTCTTATATTGATATTGTATAATTTCTAGACTGCGAGTTTGATGCATTTATGATGAATATTAACGTTTTAAAAGCGAAACGGGAGAAACATTTTTAAAATTAAGAAATACTGTTGTATTATTGATTGATTAAACTACTGGTTAAATTTATTAGGAAAAGAAATAAATGTCCATGCACGTGCTGATAAACGTGTATGTACAGGGTGTAAAGAAATGTTTGGTCCTGGCTGCCATAGGCGTATTCTACATCTTCGGATCGGTGAAGATCTGTGAAAAAAGTTGCCGCAAAATTGTCCTTGACCTCGAATTTCAAGAGCAAATTTTTGTGTTATTGCATTGTATTCTACGCATCATGGGGACAAAAAGTGTTAAGGGAATCATGGGTGAGTTGAGTCAAAACAAATAGTTGCTTTTTATCCCAATGATGCGTAGAATACAATGCAATAACAAAAAAATTTACTCTTGAAATTCGAGGTCAAGGACAATTTTGCGTCAACTTTCTTTCACAGATCTTCACCGATCCGAAGATGTAGAATACGCCTATGGCAACCAGGACCAAACATTTCTTTACACCCTGTACGTGTGCAGGCTTCAACTACAGGTGGTAGAAAATTTATTCGGTTAATTTTCCATGATAATAGAAGATGGAAATGAAAAATACAAAAATTTCGATGTCACCTTCGTTTCTTAGTAACAATTAAAGATCCTGAAATACTGCAACCCGACCGACAATGGTGTCAGTTACATATCTGTCACTGTGACGTGCGTAACGTGTATACCTTTGTTGGTTGGATTGTCGCATTTTGGGGATATATTTAATTAACAATTAAATTACTAATAAACTAAAAAACGAAGCCGAAATGGCAATGTTCTCATTTTTCATTTTCGCCTTATATTTTCACGGAGAATCATCCCTTAAACTTTCTTCCACCTGTAGTCGAACTCTCTGTACGTGTATCATCTTAAGGTAAGATGTTGATCTTTTAGCTGGTATCTTCAAATTTATATTAGATATCAAAAGTTTACTTCAATTACAATCAATGTGATTCGCATAATGAAATTTGTGATTCTGGCGCATGCTTCGATCAATCATGGAACAACAAATTTGCAAATTATTTGTACATTCTCCTCAACGTTTCGATCCAAATATGGATCATTTTCAAGAGTTGATTAATATAATAAATTAATATAATAAAAGTTGAATAAATATTGCGACACAGTCGTGTAGGAAGAACGGAAGAAAGAAAGAAACAAAACCACATACTTGCTGTGGCAATATGGAAAACAAAACAAAAAATAATTAAGGAGTTACGGAAAACCGAACTTTAATCCATGGTGGTAGATACATTAATTCTCACTGTTCGGTCAGCACATGTTTCAGTTACGTATCTGCCACCATGGATTAAAGTTCGGTTTTCCGTAACTCTTAATTATTTTTTCTTTTGTTTTCCATGTTGTCACAGCAAGTATGTGGTTTTTTCTTTCAACATCGCTGTGTCGCAATATTTATTCAACTTTTATTATATTAATTTATTATATTAATTAACTCTTGAAAATGATCCGTTTCTGGATCGAAACGTTGAGGAGAATGTGCAAATAATTTGCAAATTTGTTGTTCTACGATTGATCGAAGCGTGCGCCGAAATCACAAATTTCATTATATATTTCAATTTCGATCGAGAAGAATTTTACCTATATCAATGTGATTGTTGCGCATGGTTTTTATATGAGCGGAAAAATAAATATATTGACAAGAGCATTGTGTGATCTTTGATCAAAATGTAACAGCAAGTAACGTACTATTGGTCGATTCACTCCGATATTTCAGTAATGCAGTTTTACTCCGATATAAGACGATGCCTCAGCACCAGCTTCGCCGCATTTCGGATTTCGAATGGCATAGCATTTTAATTAAATTAAAAGATTGAAAATTCATGGGAACATTGTACATATTTTGTCATTTACTTTAAAAACAGTCAAATGAAACAACGGTATAATTCTGAGTCATAAAAGCGTGTTTGTTTAGCGAAAATAATAAGCATTTTGTGAACTCTGAATGCAAAGCTTGTGAAATTTGGCCTAAAGAAACAAATGAAAGCCTTGTGGCTTTCCTTGAAAAAATGTTGGCACAAAACCAACCATTTCCTACAATTCCCATTCTCTTCTTCATAGGACTATACATATAGCAGTATACATAGAACATGTACCGAACATGATCGCGCATAGGAAATTATTTCGACATTTATATTAGCGATAAACAGTAATTTGTAAATGCAAAATTGAGATTATAACATTCAAACGATTGAAATGACAAATTACAGCAGTGCAGCTTAATATTTCAAAACATTTCTCACTTGTGATATATAGACAGTGGATATTATGCATTTACATATAACAAAAATGAGCGAGTGTAATTTATAACGGTAAAAACATTAGAAAAATTTCAAAATACTGTCACATTACTATCAACCTATTAAACATATTTAGAAACAAAATAAATTACTCCTTCACTCAAGTTTGTTGCAAATCAAGTAGAAAATTTTGATTTTGCTTAAAGATCCGCTGTCTAGTGATATACAGTGGGTAAAAAAAGTATTGGCACACAAAACAAAGTATGTGTCAATTAAACATATTCTGAAAATTTCGTCAAAATCGGTCGACGTTGCAATGAGCTATAAACGTTTAAATATGTTAAAAATTGCAGATTTTCACGATTTTCGACCTATAACTGCAGATTCTTACATCTTTCAATGCCTGTCGTTTTTTTCGCATCAACCGATTTCGATGAAACTTTACCAGTGCATATAACTGACACAGATCTACAAAACGAATTTTTTAAATTTTCAATATTGGCCCACACAAAAAAGTTGTAAAATGCAACTTTTAGTATTTCTGCTACAATTCCGATGAATTGCAATTTTTGACAAAGTTTTGTTTCGCATGCTGTGGCAAATTAATTGCTCTAGCTTCCCAAAAAAATTCAAATCGTATAATACGATATTTAAAAAGTTATCGTCTTTTTAAGAGTGTGCCAATACTTTTTTTACCCACTGTATTTATTTTTGTTGTTGTGCTACTGATTGTACAGTAAATAAGAAGCTGCGCAAAATGCACATAGCAAAAAAAGTATAGTAGAACTACACTCCAACACGAATTTATAAGCCCTACGAAGCGCATATTACATTTCCGGAAGATTTACGGTAGAACGTAATTTGCGTTCAATTCCGAATATATTACCGTTCGAATAATTCCGTGCGGCTGCGCAGCAAAGTTCGGCGCAATGTAGTCTGAGTAATGATTAACAATTATAATTGTCGTGCAATTGAATCACGGATACCTGTGGTCGTTGAGTAATCATGATTAATGAATAACAGAAATGACTAAGGTAAATGTGACCGTGACATATGCTTAATTCGACAATGATTAATTGCAGAACGATTACATAGTTGATTATGATTGAAGCAATTAGATAATTACCCATTCGTAACGATGTAGCGTGCTATGAGGTGGTATAATCATTCATACATGGTCGAAGAAAATACATTAGACTAAATGGAAACATATGGCTAACTGGTTTATGCAATCAAGAATTATGCCATTTATAGTCAGATATTAGATAATATTATTAGATTAATAGTATTAAATATTAGATAATAGAAAATTGTTCTAAAAAAGGGGCCGCAACATTAACCTTGACCTTTAATTTCGAGGTGAAAAGTTCAACAATTTTTATTATTGCATCGCATTTTATTCGCGCCAAGGATAGAAAATGCAAAAAGACCCGTAAGTCAAAATAGAACCATTCTCTTAACTCGTTGCTGTATTTTAACGAGCGAGACTCATCATCAAGATTTTAAGGTCTAACAAATATGAATGTTACGTCTTTCTTTTTAGACAAAGTACAGTTTGATTCGTTTCTAATCAATATTTAGACATTAAAATAAATGTAGTTATACAAGAAATATAAATTTTCTTTTCTTTTCTACGACATTTTTCGGGATACAGACATTTCGATCACAGTAACCATAAAGAAAACGGTACGGCAAGAGGTTAACAAAATTATAGTAAAGTGTTTTTATTTACATTACATTTTTGATATATACTATAGCCTATATAAACTCCATCTGATTGAGGAATGAAAATGTGTATATTATAAAGAAAATCTGTTGAATAATGAAAAAACTGCACAATAATTCCTATTGCACTTTCTAGCCTTCTAATAAATAGGATGCGATGCAATAAAAGACAATTATTGACTCTGAAATTCAAGATTGTTCATTAATCAATAACAAATATGAACGAATGTATAGTTCCTCAACCCAGGAATGCAGGTCAATGGGTACCTGTCTGGCTACGCAAAGCGAAGAGCAGATATAACAAGTTTATTATCGCCGCTATGACAAAGATCATAAGATCATCAAGAACAAAAGTGAACGAATCCATTGTTGCTTAATCGTAATGCTCAGGTGTGTGAGCACCTGACAGGTTGTCTAAAGTGAGTAAAATGGTTCTGGCTCGATAGCATATTGCTGTCAAGACAGTTCATTAAACGGGAACAAATATGAACGAATCTACTGTTGCTCGATCTTGATGTACAGTTTTCTAGGTACTTGTCAGGTTACATAAAGTGAATAACTTGGGGTAGGGGAGATGTAATAGTTTATTGTTGCCGCTAAGATTAACCAAGAACAAAAGTGAACGAATCCATTGGTGCTTAATCGTAATGCCCAGGTGCGTGAGCACCTGACAGGTTGTCTAAAGTGAGTAAAATGGCCCAGGCTCGATAGCGTATTGCTGTTAAGACAGTTCATTAAACGGGAATAAATATGAACGAATCTACTGTTGCTCGATCTTAATGTACAGTTTCCTAGATACTTGTCAGGTTACGTAAAGTGAGTAACTTGGGGTAGGGGAGACGTAATAGTTTATTGCTGCCGCTAAGATTAACCAATAACAAAAGTGAACGAATCCATTGGTGCTTAATCGTAATGCCCAGGTGCGTGAGCACCTGACAGATTGTCTAAAGTGAGTAAAATGGCCCAGGCTCGATAGTGTATTGCTGTCAAGATAGTACATTAATCAGAAACAAATATGAATGAATCTACTGTTGCTTAACCTTGATGTACAGTTTCCTAGGTACTTGTCAGGTTACGTAAAGTGAGTAACTTGGGGTAGGGGAGACGTAATAGTTTATTGCTGCCGCTAAGATTAACCAACAACAAAAGTGAACGAATCCATTGGTGCTTAATCGTAATGTCCAAGTCTATGGGTACCTGGCAGGTTGTCTAAAGTGAATAAAATGGTCCCGGCGCGATAGCGTATTGTTGTCAAGGTAGTTCATTAATCGGAAACAAATATGAATGAATTTATCGTTGCTCGGTTCTGGTGTGCTGGTTCTGTCAGGTTATGCAAAGTGAATAACACGGACCCGGGGGTGGGAAGGGGAGAGGATGGGGATAGTTTGCGGTCGTGGTCGTCGCTAAGATGGAGAGTTGGTTGGCTTAGTTCGTGGAACAGCGAGTTGGTGGTGCTGACGGCATGTATCGATTGTTCCGCGATATAATGCCAGCCACGCACATATGCGTCCACGGTCGCAGTGCTTGTGCGAACCGGCGAATTTGTGTGCCTAACACCAGCGCGACGCGTCTTTTCCAGCGTGTTTTATTCAGCCAGTGCCCCACCAGTTGCTACGTCCCGACCTGCCGAGGGGTAGGTAAGTTCAGGCAGGCTGCCCTCGCTCCTGTTTTTCGGGCTGCCTCTCTCACCCCTTTGCCACTCGAGAATCTCCCGGAGAGGGACTCATTTGTGCGTTTGGGTTTACACGAACGTTCGGATTCTTTTGTCTCTTCGGGGACTCGAAATTGGGTGGGAAAGTTTGTATATTTTATTATGTCAATGGGAAGAGTGTCCTGTTCCTGGGGATTCGGGAAACAAAACGTATGGGGATGTCGTTAGAGATTCCTCGAATCCGGGATAACTCGATTCCCACACCAGACGAACGTTAATCAATTTATCTGACAATGAGAAAATTGCTTTCGAGAAATTATAAAAAGGGCTGACTGGGAACAGCAGCCTCGTTGGTGATTATATTATTAATATAATACATAAATAACGGTTACAATGCTTGTGCAATTTTTCATTTCTCTGCAATAGGCTGTGGAGAAATTTATTTAATTGATAGATTAATTATTAATTTTGTCTTATGTACAGAACATTAATGAATATCTTTTTAAAAATTTAATATTGGGGTTTTACTATCGGCAATAATTTATTATAAATCTCTAGGGTTACAGTCTAACAGAAAAATGCCCTAAATAAGAAACATATCATGAACTTCAGACGAACACGTACGGGATGCTTTTTTAATGTAAGGGCGCCAATTTGTTTTGTCGCCATTTTTCTTAATAGCGTTTGATTCTACGACGCTGATAACTATCGTGACATCCGTAACGTGATATAACGTTGATCATGCAGAAGTACACTGACAATCGACATCCCTGAAGGGTTAACCGTTTGGAGCACGGGTTGGAACCTGACAAAATTAGTTTATTTAACTTTTTGAAATGACTTAATAGTTTGAATACAATATTCATTATATTTCAAACAATATTTATAAAAATATTAATGAAAATGGCGGTGAAATACTCTTTTTCTCTGGAGTAATATATATACTAAAAGTAACAGACACATGTTGCCTAATAAAAATGACAAGATTTAATTTATTTAGACTCTATGTTATATGTGCTCTAAAAAGAAATTCATTAAATGTTTTCTCATGAAAATATCTTTATAATTTCAACAATTGCAAAATAAAAGATCTAGAACCGCTCATTTGGCCACTCGTGGTAGATTTAGCGTTAACACTAGTTTTATTGTAAAAAGAGAAACAAGATTATATAGACTTTGTGCAACTTTAATTACAATATATGATTGAATAAAAACGTATGTTCCTATGAAGGAATTTTTATAACTTCTATAATTATAAAATAAAACATCTGAAACCGGTCGTACGAGCGGCTGCGTAGTGTTAATAAGTCTACGACCGAGTGTCCAGGATAGTGAAACGTGTCCGGCCAGGGGAAGAGTTGACGGTGAAGCGAGTGCCGCTTGAACAAACGAAAAAGCTGCATTGAATTGAGGAATAAGCCCCGAGCGAGCAGCCATTACCCTCTGGAAGGTCCAGCCTGTCGAGGGAGTCTGTGCTCGAAGGAGGTCGACAAGCGAGTAGCGTCGGCGCTGCCCTTGCAAGCTTCCTCGTGTATTGATCCTCATAATTCGGGGGTTGGAGGGCGCCGGGGGTGGCAGGGAGGGTTGAAGAGGGTTGAGAGACGGCTGGCGGGGCTGGAGCCCCACCTCGACGGCCGAGAAACGTATGCGTCGGGGGGTGGTTTGGAACGCCGGAAGAAAGGAAGGAGCAAGGAAAACCGGAGTAGGGTGACTCCGACCAATAATAATCCTGCCACGTTATGATAATATCATATCATAGCGCCGCTCATATCCAGCTACTTTATGATTGGAAGCTCGTGTCATCCAATCAGGTTGCGTGACCAGTTTTACTCATACTCATATTCATACGCGCGCTCGCTTCTGCGTAGATGAAAACACACCTCTCGACGAGGCTTGGCTTACGGCTCCGGCCTTTGCGGTTGTTGGACTAACGCACAGGCGGTTCCGCGAACCTACAGCTTTTTCCGCTTTTCCGCAGACTCCTACTTCGGTCCTGTACATGTACACTTTTATCAAGTTTTTTTCTAGTTTAGCGAACTTTTCTAGTTTTGCAAAAATAGATTTGGCGTCACTGGGCTGTTGATTTTATGCGCTAGTGGACAGTATATCAAACGGTACATGCACGAGAATCATCATTAATCGTCACATTTTCTAAACATAATTTTTATAAAATATTTCCAGCTCGATTGTACTTAGGGAGTATTTGAAAGTGTGAGAGAACGATCAAGTAAAATATCTAGAGTGAATTGGACCTTTGGGAGAGTCATCTTAAAAAGTCCCCTCGCCACACTGCGAAACAGATTTCATCTGAAGAATGACAGCACGTCCTATCGTTAAATGTCGAATCCATTAATCCTTAAATTAATTTCATACTATTGATCGAAACGGTGCGCCGAGAGCATACATTTGGTTTAAATTAGAAATTTCTTTGTATTTGAATGTTGTAAGTAGAAAACTACCCTTCATATCGAATCATAGCGCTATGTGCCACATAGTGGGACTAAAATTCTCGCACAGCTGTTTGATATTGCTCGGCGCAGTATCGCGGGACACACAGCGCGATCATTTTCACTCTTTATCCCGATCCCATCAAATTCTCTGTTCAGCGAGCACGAACGCACCCCTGCAACAATTCAACCCCGGCCAAAGACACCCCGGATGCATGTATTCCACAGCGGGCCGGGGGTGGCGTTCTCCTTTTCCCATCGATATTTCTTCCCCCCACGATAAAATTCAACCTTTCAGCCGGCCAGTGTTTTACGGCCAATAGGAGGTCGGCAAGAGAATCGCAATACACGTAGCTATGGCGTTTTATTGCCACTGGAAATGGCCCCGTATATAGCTTTCCGAGTATGCTATCGGAGGTTATTGATCCCCGCGTCCGTCAAGGAGTCCCCTGGTCTTCCAGTACCACCGCCATCCTTCGGCCACCCTCCCACCCTCCCCCGCCGCCCCCGGGGGTAGCCTGAAGAAACTACCCCTACGATCATCTCGCCTAGCCACGCTGCATTTTTCAACGAGACTCAGCTGTGTGTCCAGGGCCTGCAGGAAAATTGACGTGGACAGTGATAAGTTGGGGAGGTTTCGCTGTTGCGGACAGCGTCGTCGTCCTCGTCGGCCTGAGAAATGAACGCATCGCGCGGCTCTCTCTTTCGGCGCCTGCGCCCTCCCCTCCCTGTATCAGGAGACTTTCTTGTCTCGTTCGCGGGTAAAAATTCAATATTAATAACGAGGCGGGCTGAAGGAACGTCCGCATTGCGCCAACGCCATAAACGCAAGCCCGCGCTTTTGGGGTTGCGAAGTCATAAGCCCGACCAATCGCTGCGCCCTGGAGGGCGAGCGTGATATGATGGATTTATGGATCTAATAAAAAGCGCAGGCGGGATTGGCCCTCGCGGAATATGACGGGCGGGGCTGCCGACACCCCGTTCAACGCAGCCACAACCAAGTCACCCCCTCGTCCGGCTTCCTACCCCTTGCAGCGACCGCGAGAAGGGGAAGCCGCCTCGAGTGGGGATGCAATCCTGATGTATTTCGCCTTCTCCAACCTCCTCCCGTTTCCTTGCCACCCCCTTTCGCCCTGGGAACAGGTGAGACTTGAGAAGGGGCAAGATCGCGCTTTGCTGTGGCAAATGGACTTGACGGTTTGGGCCAGTTTTACCAGTTGTCCAAAGAGTGTCGGCCGTCAATGTGGATTTTCGAAAAACCGCGGCACCGACGCGGCACGCCGACTACTTCGCTGATATTAAACGATCAAACGAATCCCCTACTTCAGAACATTCTGAAGGGTCATTCAAGAAACGCGCAGACATGCTCCTTTCTGATAAAATTAAAAAACTATTTGGAAATTTTCTATGCTGTTTCTTTTATTGATATTGTCACGTCCGGTGGTTTAACAGAAGTTTAGTTTTGAAATGGATCGCATGAGTTAACAATCCTATGTAGTTCGCTACAAAATACATCTTATAACTCTTCTTAATTCGATCGCTCGCGGTACGGTATAAAATACAATAATTCAATATTCAATGTAATATTTGGTATAATAATCGGTTACAGTTCTCGCGCAATATTGATAAAACAAATATATGACTGAGTTTATTAATTACTATCTATGACAGAACCACCGGACGTGACAATATTATGATCCGTTACAATTATACGTAGAACGGAAGTAGAGTTCAATTCGGTTATCGAAAAGTCAATGACTTTTTGACACGTTTGCAGCATTAGATTATGTATAATAAAATGTTAAAATAAAATAAATTATAAAATAAAACGTTTGTAGCTTCTTAGTATGAAGATTTGACTTTTCAAAACATCCCACGAAGAAAAATCTGATGGTGGTAAACCACACGATTTCGGCAGTCATTTGAAATCTGCGACGATGTTTCCTAATGTTTCCTCGAGTCGTACGACATGCAAAGACATTGTTGCAATTAATGTTTACTTGTCCATAGTTGACTTTGTACCACAGTCCAGTCTCCTATTTTAGGGAAATAATTAAGGAGTATAGTACAAGTAAACACAGAATGAAATATTTGATGAAATATTGACAAGAATATTTTGTTGAGTAATACGTTTATTTGTTCTTCCCAGTAGCGTTATCTGAAGCTATTGCTTCTTTCAACAGCAATGTATAAACACATTAAATTTAGTTCTTTCCTTGAATATTGTTTATATTTTCGGAACATAACATTGTGTATAATAAAACAAAAATGTGATTGTAACACAATGTTCTTACAAAACGAAAACTTGTGTGCAAGATACACGAGCATATGAACACTCAGTCAATAATCTTAATAAGTAAAAAATCTACATCTCTTTGAAATACTTTGAATGTTCCCACTATTGTTCGGCATACTTATTACACAGTTTCCAAACAGCACGATTTACCATCACGAATAATTTCACCACACTATGCCGTTAATATAAACAAAGATTTTATTGTGCACATAATAACATGGAATTTGTACATCACTGTTTTCAAGAATTCAGGCATATTTTCTTATATTTTGAAGATATTGAGTTTTTTCTTGACATGTATGAACAGTTAGTTACCGGAGCCTATTATTATATTTTAAACGTTTATGATTCACAGATTAACATTTCTTGAAAAATGATCGATGAGCCATTAAGCCACCCTCAAGGACGTGATCCAATTATTTATTGGGATTATTTTTTAATAGCAGATTTTTAGGTCTTTTTTGATATAACATTGTGACGTGTTAAAATGAATGGAAATAATGTGAAAATAAAAATGTCTGCAGGATGTCCCAAAAATATACTTCCTTTAAAGCGGTGATTCCTGAGGTCATAGTAACTTTTTCCTTCACAAAAATGCTCTCTGCTGCTCTGTTAAGGAGTTATTAACAAAAAACACGGACCAATCAGAACGCGGCTACAGCAGACGAATGCCGGCTCGGAAACAGGTTCCGTTGAGCGTGGCATTGACATTGGACGAGCCGGAATTCGTCTGCTGTAGCTGCGCTTTGATTGGTCCGAGTTCTTTCGTTAATGACTCCTTAAAGAAGCCGCGGAAAACATTTTTGTAAAGAAAAAAGTTATTGCAAATGACCTTAGAAATCACCCTTGTCAAGAATATTTACATTTTTGGACATCCTGTATAATTTGCGTTATTTCTACGTTTAATAAGAAACGAATCAGATGCCTCGTTTGGCTAGACTATGCATAAATAGTAATTTGTTTATCATATTGTGAAGCAACTATCAAATGGCGAACGTACCTCGAAAAGTTAAATGTGAAACGTCATAATTAATGTCCGAGCTTCGTTCATTTTTAATTTTCCCGAATCAGCGCGTTTTCCCAGATGCACGATTATTTAGCAAAAGCTTTCAGTAATGGATGTTCAGTTTTCCATTAAGCTCGGGGGCTAGTATCGTCGGGAACATTTACTTTTAAAATATTACTCCGAATAAATTTCGAAGGAAACAGTGAAACACGTTGCTGGTTATTCAGGACGCGTTCCTTTCATTTAGATCGTAATCACCGACCAGAATTAACGATCTCTCGCTGCGCTTATACGTAGGAGGGCAATATCCCCTTTGTAGCACTTCTCTCCCTTTTTATTTCGTTTCGCGCGGAACTTTCGCAGAAGCGAGGGCCGTCGCTGTATCCTAAACTTTCTCCTTCTTCGTCGAATTTGATTGTTGCCAGGAGCTGATGGCCACTCCATATCGATTTTTCCTCTTAGCGCACACCTCGTCCGCTTATTCGCCATCACACGCCGTTTTCCCCTTTCCTTTCGTTTCTCTTTCGCGCCAAGTTTTCACCGGTGACGGTGTTGCTCGGAATTGCGTCACTTTAGAAACCGTTCGGAGTTTATAATAACGGCACCGAGCCACGTCGTTGCTCGGCTAAACGAAATCTTCAACGAGACTAACGTGGACAGAGATATCATACGTTAGCGTCACATAGTCAGCATCAATATTATACTTTTTCTTATTGCTAGACTGGGGATCTTTATATATCCTCTTTTTTCTAAATTATTTTCTAAAAATCTGAAGGAAGTAAATTTATATTGCATCGCCTAGAATTCTTGTGATAAACATAAAATAATAATGCAATTCCTAGACCTCAGATCTCTCTGTATATTCTCCCTTTTATGAACTATTTTATCAAAATCTGAAGGAAGTAAACGTGTATTGACTGGAGAATCCGTTGCGGTAAACATAATATGTGAAACAATAATAATGCACTTACTAGACTGCGAATTTTCATGCATATTCTCTCTTTTATAAATTATTTATAATAATCTGAAGGAGAGAAACCTGTATTGCATCGCCTAGAGTTGATTCCTTGTGACAAACATAAAATAATAATTAAATTATAGCTAATGCAATTTAGAGCATGGATAGCATACTAGACTGCGGATAAGAATGCACTTGTTATCTATGCAATTACTACACCTCAGATCTCTTTGCATGTTCTCCCATTTGTAAATTATTTTCTCAAAATCTGAAGGAAGTAAACCTATATTGCATCGCCTAGAGTTGATTCCTTGTGACAAACATAAAATAATAATTCAATTTTAGCTAATGCAATTTAGAGCATGGATAGCATACTAGACTGCGGATAAGAATGCACTTGTTATCTATGCAATTACTAGACCTCGGATCATTATGCACATTCTCTTTTTATGAATTATTTTATAAAATCTGAAGGAAGTAAACCTATATTGCATCGCTTAGAGTTGATTCCTTGTGATAAACATAAAATAATAAGTCAATTTTAGCTAATGCAATTTAGAGTACGGATAGCATACTAGACTGCGGATAATAATGCACTTGTTATCAATGCAATTACTAAACCTCAGATCTCTCTGTATATTCTTACTTTTGTGAATTATTTTATCAAAATCTGAAGGAAGTAAACGTGTATTGACTGGAGAATCCGTTGTGGTAAACATAATACGTGAAATAATAAAAATGCAGTTACTAGACTGCACATCTTCATGCATGTTCTCTTTTTTATAAATTGTTTATATTAATCTAAAGGAGGGAAACCTATATTGCATCGCCTAAAGTTGATTCCTTGTGACAAACATAAAATAATAATTCAATTTTAGCTAATGCAATTTAGAGTACGGATGGCACACTAGACCGCGGATAAGAATGCACTTGTAATCAATGCAATTACTAGACCTCGGATCATTATGCACATTCTCTTTGTATGAATTATTTTATAAAAATCTGAAGGATGTAAACATGTACCTTGAAGTACAGTTTCTCCACCATAAGGTTATAGTCTCTTTGAATTAAATACTGTCAAACATCTCAAGACAATGAAAATATAATTATTTTGTCATTAGTCTTAAGAGGCACAACCTTGAAGATGAGCCTTCCGCTAACAATCGATTATTTTCAAACTCCTCGTGCAGCGAAGACATTTGAGATGATTCACACTGCAATTGAAAAAAATCAGAAAAACATCAGGATGCTCGAAGACTGATCTTGAAGTCCCATAAGGCATGACCTTGAATACGAGGCTTCCCTTAACAATCGATTATTTTCCAACTTCTCGAAGCAGTGAAGACGTTTCAGATGATTCACGTTGCAAACGAAAAATAAATGGGGATGCTCGATGACTGATCTGATCCGGTGCTAGGTCCGCCGAGATCTTCGAAGCAAAAACCTAGTCGATTAAAACCGTAGGAAAGAACTTCCCCTTATCTACGGAGGACGGAAAGCTTCGAGCAAACTTGGCCTGCCCTTTGTCCCGGTTTGAAGGTGGAATTGTGAGTTACTCGAGCGTGGATATAGAAAGATAGACAAACGATGCTGGCTCGTCCGGCGATGAGGGTAGCCGGCTACCCGGGGATGTTTCCTGAAGGTAGGGAGAAACTCGGAGAGATAAATAATATGTCCGTCCCAGTCACGAGGGGGGTAATTAATTCGTATAATATGCCGCAGTTAAGTCGGTCATCTGTTTTCCCCTAGCAAAGAGAACTTACCAACCCCCTTTGCCTCCCTCGTGCTGCTGCCGCCGCCGCCGTCGCCGTCGTGTCGTTTACCTTGCTGCTTTCGAAGCTCGGGCGATACACACGGTCGTCGAACCTGAGAACTTGGAACGATCTCATTCTGCCAGCTCGAAAACTGAGCCAGAAGAGGGACCCTGTGCAATTAACTGGAAATCTGGGAAATTAATCGTCGAGTTTCACTCATTCATACGGATCGACTACGTAATCGACGTTCTCCATAGCTGTGTGTGTGTGTCCTAACTATTCCTTCGGGTTTATCAGATTTTATAAAGACATGTTACAGGACAATTTGCTTGTGCAGGTAGCTAGAATTGGCGAAGACAGTTAGAAATTATAATAATTAATTAATAATAAACAGACTGTAAGCCGCTATTATACAGGGTGTTCAGGCTATTACTAGCTAGCATTTTCTTTTGTAAATAGTAAATATTAGAAAAAATCATAGAGGAAGAAGTAGTACTGTTTTTTATGCGTAACACAATGACATATGCATTTTTGTTTTATTTACATTGTTTTGATAGAAATGAAGGTGACCTTCAATTTTTTGAATGGAATGCTATACTTTTTTTATGTCGTATGAAAGCGTGTGTCAAGACGAATTCATCCATCTACTACATAGTGACCTTCAAGGTCATGCAAGGTCAGACATGGAAGAAATGGGAGTTTGTGATTATGTAATTTTAGGATGTTATGAGTTGAGCCCACTGATATACCACACGCGGAAGTTACTTTTTAATTAATTACTACTACTTAATTACTACTTAATTTTCTTTAAAATGCAACAGGACTTCTAACTTCTTTCCTTCTGAAATAACAGATCTCCGACTGTGACAATTATTTTGTAAGCAAAACAATCTGAGTTTCATTTGGTTGCAATCTTTCCGGATATTCTTCTAAGTATTTCAATTTACTCTGTCTTTTATTTCTATTGCACTGATATTAAATGCGTATCATATCCCTCGTAAATAAAACAAAAATGCATATGTTATTGTGTTGCGCATAAAAAACAGTACTACTTCTTCCTCTGTCATTTTTTTCTAATATTTACTATTTACAAAATATAATGCTGGGTAGTAATAGCCTGAACACCCTATACATAATAATTTTTTAAATTTAAATAATTTTATTAAATTTTATTTATAAATAAATTTTATTAATTAATATATGTTTAATACTGCTAGATTGTCTTCAACCAATTCGAATGCACAATAGAAAAAGGAATTTGTAATCGATCCTTGTTTCTAGCAATTGTTTGATCCTGCATTTTCATTCTTTCTTCAACCCTTGAAATTCTGCGAGTTCTGGGCCTGTACCGGGTCATTTATGACCCACGCCTATATTTCAATATTGACGGTCGCTCAACCCCACTGCTACCTCGACGGCCTACGAATAACATAGCATACCGAGGCTTCATCATTTTAAATAGAAGATGCGACACAATTGACACAAGGCTGAAATAGTTATAGAATTCGCAGGCTTCTACAGACAATCTATTCCCAGTCCAATTCTACTTCATATTTTCCTACTGATTTGAATTAACTGGCTGCAAGGGTGTGCTAAGAAAGTACATCGCGAGCTGCGCGGGAACCCGAAAAATCAAAACGGCTTCTATTCAGCTACCCTCGAAACTCCCTCCGAACTGGTCGTATCTCGCTTATTTATCAAGCAGGTCCTCCACGACAAGGGGTGGGATAAATCTTTAAAAACGGTCCGCGTTCGCCGGGGGCGTTGGCGGGCATAACTCACCCCTATCTGAAAATACATAGGTAACTCTCCGGTTTAGAAGTAAACTGTTTACAGCGTGTTTCCCGGTCCGCGGGGGTAGCCGTCTCACCGGGGCGGCCGGGGAAAGGGTGAACTCCACGTGGCGCTTGGTATCGGGGGTGGTTCGGGGGTGAGGCGTTCCAGCCCGCGTTATCTAAACGCGTCAAGGCGAGGCCAAGAGTGGGGACGCTTCGGCATTGCTTACATTGTTAGTCGTTTATTCTTCATAGCCTTGCTGCAGAAACACCTACGTTGATTGAACAACGCCGGCCGTGCCATCGAGGTGTTACGATTCACCCCAAGGTCGTTGTCCTAAAAAATCTCTTCCTTATCCTCCTTAACAAAATTCTTTTTGAGAGGCTATTTGTCAATCATTTTTAAATTTTCTTCCAGTCTGGAATCTTTTATATTATTTTTAGTTTGTTGGATTGGACGGAAGTATTGTACAATATTGTATAACGTTGATGAATCACCTTCATATTTTAAAAAGGATAAACTCGTTTGTCGATGCTTATGACTTTTCATTTACATTTCAGTTTGGAATTTCTTTAACGATTCAATGCTTTTTTATTTTATATTTAGCTATGAATGTGCTATTAAACGCTAGCTGTACAAATTAATTTGGGGCCCTCACGATCGGTAACTTTGTGTTACATCCAGATCTTTTATCTACCAAATTGAAGATTCAGTAATTATTTATAAGATGGAATAGATACACACATAGAGAAGGAGATTATTTTCTACAGTAAAATGTATTTTGATTGTTTGTAAATAATCAAGAAATTCACACATAAAGGACTTGCAATGCATTTGTACCCTTGTAAGTGTCTTACAATAATTAAAGTTCACCCTTTTCCTGTTTTTGAGTACTGTAAAATGTTCTGTTTCTTCCTATATTTGTAAGTTTCAAGACGTATTTCTATAAACTGCCACATTATAAACGAGACATAATTTGCTTACATAAAGTGTAAGACGACATTGAGCGAAGATCTTCCATGCAACTGAATATTTATATTGAAAGACTACGGTTCATGGCGAGAGTGTTTTCAACAAAAAAGACGATTTTTAATTCTCTTCGGTACAGCACAATTATTAAAAATCTTATTAATAGACCTCCAATAGGTAAAGCGTTGTAGTATTCAAGAAATTCTGTTGATGGACACGTGAAATGTCGTTTCGAAGTAAGATTTTCTTCGACAGTATCACGTTCGAGAGTATTATTTACGGGAGCGGCTGGCGACACAATCAGCGAGCATAATTCTCGAGATATCATACGAAATAAATTCTCTGCAGATCTGATCCACGGTGGTTCGTAAACTGAAGGGGGTTATTCACGGCGATAGAGGGGGAGGGGATGGCTAGAGCCGAGGAGCAGCTCTTTAATGGCCGGATCTCGGAAATTGTGCGCACATATATCTGCTGGCAGATTTATGAAAGTGCTTTTCTTCTGAAGTGGGGAAAGCTGCTGCGTCGCCGCGGCTGCTGCTGTTGCTGCTGCCCCTGGCTTTGGGGTTGCAATGGCGCTAGAGAAAGAGGAAATCTCTCCGTCGTTGGCGAGGGTGGTGGTTCCAGGAAAGGAGAGAGGGGAAATGTACGCTTTACACCCCTCTCGATCTCGAAGCTGTTCCTCTCTTGGCTCCGCCATCCCCCTTCGACTCGCTCTCCCTCCCCTTTTCCGAAGAGTATCCGACTCTTTCTTTCTCCTCCTCCGCCGCTTCCGAGCTTACGAACCTCTCCTTCTCGCCCCGTTCGCGTCTGTTTCCCTCCCCGACACACACCGGCTCTGTCTCGCATCGGTGTAATTTTCCAGTGGGAGATTTATGCGACATTAAGGTGTGCGTTGTATACCTTACCGCCGCGCCCGCGCCCGCGCCACGCCGAGCCATGCCGCGCCGCCGCGCGCCGCCTTCCGCCGCGCTGATTTATCGAAATATTTGCCGAACGATACTGCCGCCGTTATTCTCGCGGGGGTGCGAACTGGGGGTGTTCCTGGATTATTCGTTCCCTGGAAATTCATATCAGACCCAGCACGTTCGTGTAGGGCGTAGGGTAACTGTATACCGATTACTGCGGTATTATGCTTCGATCGTGCTTTGTATTGATATTAATCCTAATTTATCACGAGATAATAATAGGTGTAAGCATTTTATGGAAGAATCATGTGTTCGGAATACAAAAAATTCAATTATTCATTTATTCATGGTTTATTTTAACGTGGCCTCATTAGTGTGGCCACAATGTGGTCATTAGACAAAAAATACAATTGGTGGCCGTGAAAACTTAATGCAACATAAGAAAATATTAAAAAGTAAAATCGATAACATTTTTAGCGGATTAGAATTCAAAACTATGAATCGGGAAGTTAATACACGAGCGTACGGATACAAACTACGTATCTAGGTATTAATTTTAATAAATCCAGAGTACAGTAACAAACAATTTTTTTATTTATTACATTTTACGTGATAAGGCTTTTATTAATTTCAACGCCGTAGTATAATATCACGTAAATAACTAAATTCATTCTTTTAACAAATATTTTAGTATGTATGTATATGATATTTGGTCCCCTCAGGGTTTCAAATCTATTTACCAATCTCCTTTCTTTCCACTCTCTCTAACGCCAAATTTCAGCCTATTTCAGCCTAATTTTCAGCGGGACCTACTTTTTATTACGGTGGGTTCCGAACCACCTTAACAAATATTTTAGTAATATTACTTATTTTTAGTTTGAATGAAGTTTACAACATTTTACAATTGCATTTACAATGTGAACTTCTTTGTCTTTCTCCCTGTCTTTTAAGTTTTCAGTTCCATAAGTAGATCCTTTCGTGCACTTCACTTTGTTCTTCATTTTTGTTATTATTTTTTTAAAATTACTTTTTACTGCCTGCTTACTTGTATCCAATAGATTAAGTTAATTTCCTAATGATTTTAAGTAACTAACAAACTACGATCGACATAAGCAAATGTTTATTTTAAGTAACGTAGAACGTTAAGTTTTTCATTAAAAAGAAGTATCTTTCTATGTTTTTATCGTATCGAAGTAGGTGTTTAAGTAATAATATAACTCTCCCCTATTCAATTTAAAGCAATATAAAAAATATACAATCATGTGAACAACAGTCTTTCGGTGATGGAGATAGAAGAAAAATGGTTTCATTTTTACTTTTCATGAAGAATATTTTTTAAAATCGTGAGAGATTATAAAAATATCTAGATGGAAACCCTATTTTTGCTAATATCTCGCGAACTAGGGGGTCTGGGACAATGATTTTTTAAAAAGTCATATAAAAAGATTTCAGAAAAAATGATTGGTCAGTGTTAAGTATATTTTTGTGTTCGTCATTTAACAATATTTATCAAATATTCTACCGCAGACTCCAAGTCTTAGTTCGAGCATCGCAACCCCCACCAAAATGGAGGCCATGATGATTTTCTGCTCACAAGTAGGATCGTTTGTCTCGGGATCGGCGGGGAACAATTGAAACACGAAAATTCATTTTTCACCTCTCCAACAGTGGCCCCCGCAGAAGAGTAAACCCATAATGTAGGGAAATTGCGCGCACCCTAAAAACGTGGCATTCCGTCGTATCAGCCCCTCTCGCCGTCAGAATATCGGTCGTTTAAAAAGGGAAACGCGGTTTGCGCGAACCCCAGGCTTGTACCGGCGGCGTATCAATTTATAAGCGGCATCGGGAAATCAAGCGAAGGAGCGACCCTAAAGGGCGCGCAGCCCAGAAAACCAGCCAACCGGGGGGGTTGAAGCGGCGGTTCGAGGCTTTGTTTTATACTTACACCGTTTCAGGTCCGTGATGCATTCAGACGAGAAACTCCCCCGTATCCCTGGAATACTGGCAACGGGACGGGAAGGGAGGGGACAGCCATAGCGGAAATCAAACTGCAATTGCCATTTTTATTTCCGCGTGGTTTTTCCTCTTTCGAGCGTGATTTTCATCCGCGTTCGCTTCGAATCGAGCGAGGAAGGGAAAGTGAATTGAGGCCGATGGAGGCGAATGGAGAAAGGCGGATTCAACTACCCTATTTTAGTACGGACACTTCGGCGGGGTGACTTTTTCGGGTTTTACACGAACGGTTTACCCGGAATATGATCAAAAACGAGAACGCCATTTGAATGAAGATGGACTTGCAGGTCAGACAAATATGAGCGTGTACAAGTTTAGTTAACATTCCAAAATGGTGTTGACATTCTGATGGTGGACCTTTTGTTGTGACTATAATTGACGAGGCTTAGGACCATTCGCGTAAGTATATCAATCAATAATTAAGTAAAATTAGTTAATTAAATAATAATTTCGATCTTCATTGGCATTTGCACTAATTATTAACCCACGGTTAGATAATAAATAGGAGGGACGTAGGGGTGCAATTAAGTAATTGTAAAGATGTAATAGGCATTAGGCAATGGTGTAATGTGCAATATGCAATATGCGGTGGTTCAGAGCACATATGTGGTATTTTCTTTCTCTCTCTCTAAGTAGATGGATTAGGTTAAGTTTAGATTTTAAGTTAGAATATAAGTTAGTTGTAAGCTCATTTGTAACCTCAAGGGGAACAAATAAAGTTTATCTTATCTTATCTAGGTTAGATAATAAATAGGAGGGACGTAGGGGTGCAATTAAGTAATTGTAAAGATGTAAATAGGCATTAGGCAATGGTGTAATGTGCAATATGCAATATGCAGCGGTTCAGAGCACATATGCGGTATTTTCTTTCTCTCTCTCTCTAAGTAGATGGATCAGGTTAAGTTTAGGTTTTAAGTTAGTATACAGGGTGTTCGACTACAGGTGGAAGAAAATTTAAGGGGTGATTCTTAACGATGATGTAAGACGAAAATGAAGAATAAAAAAATTGCGATTTCGGCTTCGTTATTTAGCTATTAACAACGCGAGAGTCACGTATCAAGCGTCACGTCCGGTGGTCCTATCATAAATAATAATTAATAAACTTAATCATATATTTCTTTTCTTATTTGTTTTATTAATTTTGTGCGAGAATTGTAACCAATTATTATATCAAATATTATATTGAATATTGAATTATCGTATTTTATACCGTACTGCGAGCGATCGAATTAAGAAAAGTTTATAAGATATATTTTGCAGCGAACTACATAGGATTGTTAACTCATGCGATCTATGTATTTCAAAACTAAAATTTCTTTTTTTTAATTAAAAGCTTTACCGAACTAATTCATAGTGAAATTTGTTTTAAACAAATGAAATAATTCGAAACATAATATGCGAGCGATTAACTAAAAGAAACTTCCGTTGAGATTTATTCGTTATCGAAGAATATAAAAATTGATAAAAGATTGATGAACAATAGACCGGTGCAAATGAATCGAATATCAAGCGTCCGGTCAAGAGATAGACGATGGATTAAGAAGAAAAATGATTACAAAGAAATTGATGAGCATGCATCCATCATAAGAAGATTAAGCGAAGAACAATGGATTAACAAATCTATAAAGGGAGCCTCCTCATCAGGAGCAGGCAGTCGACAATCAAAATCTCTGAAGTTCATCTTCTCATTGGCATTCGAAATCGTACACATAGTTATTCAGTCGAAGTTCAGTTCAATTTAAATCGAGTTGTTAATAAAGTGTTAAAGTGTTATATAATAAATTAAAAAGTGAAGTTAAAATTCAATAAAAGGCGTGTACACCCGCCGGATTACCGAAATCACCATCAACATCATCAAAGCGGACTTGAAGCTGAAGCTAAAGCGAATACCCAGCGTTCCAAACCATATTAATAGTTTAACGAAACGAAGCGAGATACATCTATCGGTAAATACTAACATTTGTAATATTTAATAACAATTCTATGTATTCTGAATTTGTTCATTTATAAAATATATTTTGTTCAATTGTTACATTTAAAATCAATCTTTAAAATCATTAAAATACCCAACGTCGATTTCTTCGTTCCACATTCTTATGTAAAGACATTTTCATATAAAAGTACCCTCAATTACCCGAACCGAAGCCGGTGAATGCAGGTAGGTTCAAAACTGCGTTATATCTCCTATTAAAATCTTTAACTCTTTAATTTCTCTAAAAACGTCCCAACAAGGACGTAACACAAGTGACAGATGCATGCATAACTTGGTTCTCATTTGGGACCCCAGCGAGGTGAAAATGTTTAACAAATCGTTGGACAACATTGAACTCTTTGACGTACACAACGTACACTTTTGTTAGACGCGTTGTTGATTTTTAATTGTTAATAGTTAAATAACGAAGCCGAAATCGCAATTTTTTTATTCTTCATTTTCGTCTTATATCATCGTTAAGAACCAACCCTTAAATTTGCTCCCACCTGTAGTCGAACACCCTGTATAAGTTAGTTGTAAGCTCATTTGTAACCTCAAGGGGAACAAATAAAGTTCATCTTATCTTATCTAGGTTAGATAATAAATAAATAATGAATAGATGAAATATAAAATGGTGACACATCAGAGGAATTTGTTTAAACGAGGAAATGTTCATTGGTCTAAAGTTTACACTTGACGATGTCCTTGGCAAATTGATTGTTGTACTGCATTTTACTATGTGGATGGGGATGTCATTAGTCGTAGATGAACGATAAAATCGTGTACGAAATAATTGTGAGGGGTGGCTGGATGGAGAAAGACAAAACGGTTCTTCGGGGACATTAGAAACCAATCGTAGACGGTAAAGATCATCCAGCGAGCGCAGAATTTACCGGAGCAGAAGTAACGGCTGGTGTGCTTGTGACAGCAACCCTCTATCCCTTGATTCGAGCCCGGCAACCGCTGCCGCCTCGCGTTTTCACCGCAACTCACCCTCCCCCAAATGTCCCGGCCGTTTTACTGTACCTGACGTTTGCAATCTTGCTGAACTCTTGGAAAATTATAAGTCCAGACGGTCCTTGTTTTCAATGTCGGTCTATGGGTTCGGCGAGCACGCGCACTCTCTTTGACGTAATCTCGTTTCTCAATTGGGGACAGGTAAATCGAATTGTATACTGCGGATTCTATGCGTTTATGAGCAGATGAGGCATAAAGTAATGAAGATATTACGTGATTTTAACACTAGGTTTACGGCAGAGTTGGGGAAGAATTTAATCAACGATTGACGAATAAATTTTTACTTCAATCCTTAATCGCAATTAATAATTAAACTCCTACTTTATTAATCGTTAATTGCGGTTAACGATTACATTGTTTTCAATTGTAATCGTCAATTGGATAATTAATTAATGATTAACTGCTGAAATTTCGAAATTAAATACGGAATCAAATCTGTATGTATTTTGGAAGAAATGTAAACTGAGCTTTTGTTGAGATATATTTCTGTAAATTCTTCATCTCCGCAATCTGGTTCTCTCTCTTTTTCCTTATTACAATTTATGGATAGACTGTGTGGCGATTAACTTCAACAATTGAAGAAATCAGTCTCCGATTCTTCGATGATTTCTTTTTTTAATCAACGATTGACGAATAAATTTTTACTGCAATCCTTAATCGCAATTAATAATTAAACTCCTACTTTAGTAATCGTTAATTGCGGTTAACGATTACATCTTTTTCAATTGTAATTCGCAATCGGATAATTAATTAATGATTAACTGCTGAAATTTCGAAATTAAATACGGAATCAAAACTGTATGTATTTTGGAAAAAATGTAAACTGAGCTTTTGTTGAGATATATTTCTATATTTCTGTCAATTCTTCATCTCCGCAATCTGGTTCTCTCTCTCTCTCACTCTCTCTTCTTCCTTATTACAATTTATGGATAGACTGTCACACACGTCAACGCGCGAGTATCGTTTGCTAACCAGACGGTGCTCTTAACTTCATCAATCGATTGAATCAATCGCCCATTTTGCAATGAGTACCTTTTTCAATCATACAGGTGAATCTATAAATTTTTTAAAAAATTTTAATCGATTAATGGCCAACACTGGTTTACGATACCCGTCGAAATGACCTTTTATCAAGTAAATTAGAAAATGAAGGGAGGTTAACCAATCGTGACACATCGATTTTAATAGAATTTTTGTATGATCTACAACTTAAAAGATGTTTGACACGTTTTTTTTAAACTGCTGATCCTCAAAATTGCGATTGGAAATAAAGATCCGCGGTCTAGTGATCACATAATTTTAGAAAATCCTACACGTGTTGCTTTTGTACGCTAAAATAATCCTGAACAATATGCACTAAATGTGTAACTGGAAAGAACAGTTTTTGTTTTATGAACAATGTGATAAAATTGCTGTTGAATTTTATCGGCGTCAGGTTTTCCTGAAGTGGGTGGCGCAATACAGTTTTGTATGTCGAATATGAATGTGGCAGCGATGGAATGTTATTGGCTCGTTGCTTTATCAGATGGAACCAACCCATAGCGTTGAAATATCATATCTGTCCGATGATACGCCCTCGCGGTATGCTCCACCCCGAGGGACAATAATTTCAGAGCAGTAGGGGTTGGCCATATGCGCCATTGCTCGATGAAAAAGGAAAAATCACCATGTAACCGGTTTTTTGTTCCGAAATATTAATATCATTCTTATCACGTTATTGAAAAATTAATAATTTGTCAATTTGATTAATTCAAATTAAAACACGTTCAAATCGTTTCGATACCTCCCTTTTATATGTAGTATATTTAAATATCATTTGGTTACTTTTCCATTATAATGTTGTCCTCGTTTTATCTGAAACATAAGAAAAATTCATTCTGATTGTAATACATACCGCATTTTATGTATTTATAACAACAATGAATACAAAACAGTAAAAACGTTTATTGAATTTTATAATGCTGTTGCATTCAAGCTTGTTACAATTGTTAATAAAAGAAGCGAATGTAAATGTAGCTCTCTGTCGGTTGAAATTAATGTAAACAAATTGTATTTTACTAGGTAAAAAGTACAACTTACAATCAACATAATTAAATCACATTTTCAGGGGGTTAATTATAGATTTATCTAGGATCTTCTAGATCAATGTCCTATGGTCTGAATTTCTAATAGCAGTGTATGTTACGTACAGATAAGTTGATATAACAATTTTCTGGACAATCAAGCAGAATAAAAAACAAGCGCATCCTGATTGGACGAAGGGCAGAGAGCGAGCAAAATCCTGACGTCACTAAGGAGAAATCTTTGGAAGTCTTGGAGGCCGCTAGGAATGCCAACCCTCCAGCCTCATTAACATCTTGCGTTTCCATCAACCCTCAACCCTTTCCACCCTCCGGTTTAAGGAGGCCGTCTTCATTCGTAGCGGCTCCCTTTCATAACCTATGAAAATTATACTCTTTTTTTGTCAAATAATCTATAATAATCCTAAACAATAACCCTAAAATAATGTGTAATTGTGTGCAATCAGTCAATTAATATCAGACCTGGGCAAAAAATATTTCATTTTTCAAGTGAAAAATATGTAACACAGTTGTAAGATATAGTATATTTGCAAATACTTTTATTTCTTAATTGAAATATTTTTTACCCAGGTTTGATTAATACAAATAATGATAATAATCCTTGACACTAGAGCTACCGGTCAAAATGCAATAATAAAAACAATTTCATAAGAAATTGATTGATTTTATTTAGACGTTGTGTAGCTCCTATTGTAATCTGTGTTCTACTAAAGATATCTATACAACCATCTTATCATTTTTATAAGGGAACGTGTACCAATTACTTTTAAGGCTCGATAGGTTTAGTGTTGAAGTGAAGCTTCAAAATGCACTTTAAAAATGCAACGATTCAATTAAAGCACTTTTAGCCGTCTCTACCGAATTGAGGTAGTAAAATTTCATTTAAATTGGGAAATATAGTTATATTATTAATAAGTATACATTAAATAATTACTAACATAAATTTGAATCGGACTGCATCGTCCCCAAGGGTTCACTTAAGGATCAAAAAACCCTGTTGTGCGAAATCGTTTGAGTTTGATTCTTCACTCCCAAAACTATTGTTTTTGAAATTAATTAGTTGTGTACAAATCATGCAAACGATGGTCCTTAAATAATTCTGATGTGCGACATCGTTTTTAACTTAAAATTTTTACATAGTTCTTTTCTCTATACCCTTTATACATTCTTCTACCTGCTAATTAGAGTTTAGATTCTGAATAAATTCCGATATAAATTCTAATTAGAATACAGAAGAATTAAAAAGAAGTAGAGACATAAACAATGTTAAAAAACAATACAATCTTAAAATTTTAACTCTCATCGGTTCCTCAAAAATTGGTTTCACAAAACATTCTTCCGCAATTTTTCATCCATTTTCAGTTGACATATTCATTTGGCTATTTATGTATTATTAATTGTTTCATATTCCAAAAAAGTACACACAACAATAGAGAATTTTGACACAGAACTTTATTCTGATTAATCGTGTCTAGAAACAGAACATGATATTAATAATTTTCGGTTACTATTTATACTACTGATTATATTTTTTGAGTCCAGAATCACTCGTGAAATACTGTCATTGAATACGAAAGTTTGTAAAAAGAAATAATGAATTCAATCTCTACGCAGTCCATCAGACGTGGCCAAATCCTTGAAGGAACTGGAGGGTTTTATAATAGATGAGAATCGTACCTTCGCTGTTCAAAGACTCAGCTTCAATATTCAAAGATGGGACTTCAATATTCAAATTGACGGCAGCCTGTGAATGGGGTGGAGCGGGGACACAAAGTCGGAATATGCGGAGAGGAAATTGTGGTGACAGGTTGTCGCCTTGTTACGAGATGGAGAGATTTAATTTATCATCCTGGCAGTCTCAGTGAGTGGACACTGTCATACACTTGTATATACATAACTCATTATTGTATGTATTATTTTCAACCTGCTGAACATATTAATAAAGAAAATGAATTTCTATTTATCTCCAGTTTATTGCAATTCATGTAGACACTTTTTATTTTTCATGAAGATCTGCCTTCTGGTTATTACTAGACTCTAGATCGTTATGCAAGATCTCCAGTTTATTGCAATTCATGTAGACAATTTTTATTTTTCATGAAGATCTGCCTTCTGATTATTACTAGACTCTAAATCTTTATGCAAGATCTCCAGTTTATTGCAATTTAAGTAGACAATTTTTATTTTTCATGAAGATCTGCCTTCTGGTTATTACTAGACTCTAGATCGTTATGCAAGATCTCCAATTTATTTAAATGTAAGTTGAAAATTTTTATTTTGCATGAAGATCTGAATTCTGGTTATTACTAGACTCTAGATCTTCATGCAAGATAAAAATTCTTTTTATCAATTGCAAGACACAGGAGCCATATAAAACTTCCTTTCTATTTCCAAGAATTTGAATAAATCGAAAATAACATATGGGCGGTCTTAAATTATCTTAATGTTTTTACTGTTTTAAATTACATCCACCGATTTTTGTCACAAATTCATAAAATTCGCAGTCTAGTTATTACCAATGAAAATAAGATTTTATTTGTTACCACCGTTACAAGTATCTCTTTTAAAATTTGCATACAAAAATTGAAAATTGCATAAACATCTGCAGCCTAAATCACGTACATGTGAAATAATTTACAGTTTGTAGATATATTATAAATATATTAATTTGTATCCAAGCCTGAAAATCTTATTAAAAGAACGTTGAAAATTGTGAAAGGTCCTAAATTATTGGTCAGAGGGACTACGTAGTGAGGGTGTATAAACTGTAACCTCGACTTCACGAGAAACGGAGCTGTGATATTTGAAAATGTTTCAGGGGATGAAAAGAAAGCGGGAGCGTCGAAAGGCAAGTCCGCGTAATTCAACTGTTTTGCGTATCCGTTGACCGAGCGCACACAAAGTGGAGTGCGCTCGGTCGTTCCGAAGGGTGGCAGGGTGGAATCGAGTCGAGTACCATGTTGGAGCCAAGTTCGGGCTGTTTACGTTGGGGAAATCTTACTAAAGAATGGCATGGAAAAGTGCCGGGCAAGAAAACCAGGCTCGCATCTCATAACACGGTTGTTTCTATCGCCTTTTTCCTTTCTTTTCTCAGGGACGCCGGGAGTGGAACAAGGGTGAGAGAGTCGGAGGAGGGTGGTAATTATGCCACCGCTGTCCCCGGATAATATAAAGTGTCCCCTCAAACCGTTCCTTCCTTGTAATCTTGCATAATTTATTTCCCGCTATTGTTCCCTCTTCGTTGAATTTTTCTATCGCTGCCGCCGGGGGAACAGAGCTTAATTCGTCAAAGAAAATTTAGAGGCTGGAATTTGCTTCCGTGCTGGCTTTTGTTTCCATCGCAAACTATAGTTCTTATTTTACGTAGATTACGCCGGCTAATTGCAATTAGACGCGATTGCCAGCTGCGATGGAATTTTAATTGCTATGTAAGTCGCGTTCGTTTCTTTAATATTAGGCATAGAAATTAATTCGTTGCCTTTTTAAAACAAATTTAATCATACATCTGTTAGTTGTCGAAGCAGTCTCCACTATTTTTAATGACTTTAGCCTATCTCTCAGGCAACTGCAGAATTCCTTGACGGGAAAAAGATGGCGGTTTTGATGTAATGAATTCGTCAATAGCTTTTTGCACCTCTTACATTTTCGGCCATTAGTCGTCTGCTTGTCTATACAGTCCTCACTACTGTGGTGACTGCCTAGGCAGCAACATGTAGTCACACGTGCTCTTCTAATATTTTCTTTAAATGTTCTCTATTTAATTTCTAATGTTTTCTTATAAAGTGTTCTAATTCACCGCAATGGTAAACAATTTTCTTTACACTACGCAAGTGAGTATGAAATTATTTTAGTTTATTTTTTGTTCTGGCTTAAATGCAATGATTAATGTTTTGTTAATTTCCATTACAGACACAATATATTTTTTTGGTATTCTCTTGATAATGATCTAAATTGAGATCGAAACGTCGAGATAAATTATTGTGCCTATTTTGCAAATTGTGTAAATAGTAACATTTGATCGAACCAATGCGCCGAAAACGTTTTAATTTTTCTTAAAGCTTCATACGATCGCTATACTTTAACGGCCACCTCTTCCAATGTTTGGAAATTTGAATCTGCTAAATGATGCTGGAGTGATCGGAATAAATGAAAATCCTATGGTGCCAGGTTAGGAGAGTAAGCCGCATATGGGAGGATTTCCCATCCCATAGTACAAATGACATCCTTTGTTGCTTTCGCATCGTTGTTCTCTGTTCTCAGAACCGAGCTTGTGCGGTACCCACTGACTTTGTTTCTGGATCAATCCTAACTTATTCAGTCGATGTAAAATTGCTTTCGGTGACATTTCAAGTTGCACTACTAGCTTATATTGCGTTTGTGGGACTTTCAGAGAGCAGTTGCTCAAGCTCCTCGTCTTCAATTTTTTTCGGCTGTCCGGTTCGTTCTCAATCAGGAAGATCAAAGTCGCAGCTTTGAAATTTTTATATCACTTTTTAGATGTTTTATGTGTTATCGCACCTTTACACAAAACAGAACAAATCTTTTCAGTGTCTTCGGAAGCATTTTTCTTTAATTGAAAAGCAAACAGTATACAGTGTCATATATGAGTCTAGTCAGACGCCGCCATATTGCTTACTAATAGTTTTTGTTTTGACTAGATCTGAAATGTCTCATCAGAAAGATCAAAGTCGCAGCTTCGAAATTTTGATATGACTTTTTACAGGTTTTATGTGTTATCGCACCTTTACACAAAGCAGATCAAATCTTTTCAGTGTCTTCGGAAGCATTTTTCTTTAATTGAAAAGCAAACAGTATACAGTGCCATATATGAGTCTTGTCAGACGCCGCCATATTGCTTACTAATAGTTTTTGTTTTGACTAGATCTGAAATGTTTCATCAAAAAGATCAAAGTCGCAGCTTCGAAATTTTTATATCACTTTTTACAGGTTTTATTGTGGTATTCAGTTTCAAGTGAATATATATATATATATATATATATATATATATATATATATATATATATATATTTAACGTACGTGTGTAAACGAATACAATTTGCACATGTAATTATGTTTGAACAATGAATCTTTAGGTTTCGTCACTCAGACCTCTTCTCGGTCACACAGACAACTTGTTCGCTTGATTACTAAATTGCGACTGCCCGGCTACCGGCGTTCCGCTATCGCGTGAAGCGGGCTCGCGATAGTTGTCCCATCTATTTGTAGCACGCGTGAAACTTGTCGCCAAATGCGACAACGGCTTACATTTATGTGTTATCGCACCTTTACACAAAGTAGAACAAATCTTTTCAGTGTCTTCGGAATCATTTTTCTTTAATTGAAAGGCAAACAGTATACAGTGCCATATATGAGTCTTGTCAGACGCCGCCATATTGCTTACTAATAGTTTTTGTTTCGACTAGATCTGAAATGTTTCATAACTGTAAGTGTTGGTACTTAAACGTTACAAAATGGCAAGTGATTATTGTCATTTAAAACAGAGTTATACATAATTTAATATCAATACACCGAATTAATTTCTACACCTAATTCCTCAGAATGTGAACTTCCGCGTCGCCAGATCTTCGTGGCGACAAATGGGGGTTTCAGAAGTCAGAAACGCTAGATAAAAGTTCGATCTAGGCCGCCATCGCCCTCAAAAGTCCTATTTTTTCGTTTACGAGGCGTAATTTGCATTATTCGGAAGCATACAACTGTGCATGTAGCTATTTTCATAAAGCTGTGACAGTGAATAACGCATATTACGCCTCATAAACGTAAAAATAGGACTTTCGAGAGTGATCGCGGCCTGGATTGATCCTTTATCTAGCGCTTTTGACTACTACAAATTTTTTTATTTGTGTTATCGAGAAATAAGAATGCGCATCCCGCATCGTTGCAATTCTGGAAACGAGTCTACCGCCTTAAGGTCCTGTCAAAGTCATAGTATACTAGGACGTTGAACTCGTGCCGACGTAAGCAATAAAATTTTGCTACATCAGAAGGAATCTTAAAAGTATTACTTTATATTATAATACCAAACACTAATTAGAATTTTTCGCGGCGCCTAATGTATATATGTATATTGTATATACTATGTATATACAGGGTGTCCCAAAATTCCTCCGACACCCGAAAACGGGAGGTTCCTTGGGTCATTTGAAGCGACATTTTCCTTTACAAAAATGGCGTCCGCGGATTTGTTTAGAAGTTATTAACGAAAAACGAGTTATTAACGAAAAAGAGTTAGCACAGTCGGCCCGACGCGCCAACTGTCAATTGGCCGAACGTGTCATCGCATGTCGAGATCGCGCTCTAATTGGTCCGTGTTTTTCGTTAATAACTGCTAAACAAAGCCGTGGACGTCATTTTTGTAAAGGAAAATGTCGCTTTAAATGACCCAAGGAACCTCCCATTTTCGGGTGTCGGAGGAATTTTGGGACACCCTGTATATATATGTAAGAACATATTTGCTACAAGTAGATCAAGTACAAAATGAATAATAACACCAACATGTGGTTACAGTAATGTCAAACTCAATGAAACTAAATTTGTTTAATTTACACTAAGCGAGTAAGTTACAATGAGTTTATCGTTAAAACCTTTAATTAAAAAAAATCATATACAGTTCTTTAACATTAAATGTCGGTTATTTTACAGACGCAAAATTTTATTATTTTCTTGAAAATGATCTATATCTAGATCGAAACGTTGAAAAATGATCTTGTGATATTTTGCAAATAGTGTTTTATGTAAAATCAGATCGAACCTGTGCGCTGAAATCATTATACTTTAGTTAGAAACTAATTACGATCGATATTACGTATTTATTAAAATGAATAATGATCGAACCTAGTCGCCGCGAAAAATTCTAATTATCTAATATTGCGATCGAGAAAAATTATAAACAATTAAATACCAAACAATATTGTTAAACTCAGGGGTTGACCTGTTTGCTTATGACTGGAATTGCTATTGCTGCTGTAAGATCTATTAGAAAGTTATGTACCATCGACTTCGAAAAATTATGAAATTATTGCGAGTGGTTAATGTGTTAAGTCTTACGTTGGTCAGCAAATAAGCAAGTTTTATTCAAGATTCTATATTAAAAAAGTAGCTTCACATCTTCAGTATTTAAGACTCCTTATCTGAACCAATATATTGCGGTAGCAGTGTCCAAATGATCTAGTTGCGTGAAGAACATGGATAATTATTGCATTAAAAGAATTACGAAAACGAAGGATCCGAAATCAAAGGGACGAACCGAAAGCGCGGAACTGCGACGATTCACAGGTCCCGAAATTCGTCTTGCAGTTTCCCAGTAGCCCATCCCGGCGATCAGTGGGATCCATGTCTGAAAAACGCTGGCCGGTTTATACAGAGCAGTAGAGCAGACAATGCACACGAAGCAGGCGACTGGTCGCTATCCGCCTATTTGATGTTAGTACAACAGCGGCGCCGTGTTTGCGTTGAGGCCCATATTGATTGCCACCCCTGTCGCTACCCCTCGCCACTGCTACAGCACCATACCCTCCTCCCTCCCTTCCCCACCCCTAGTCACCCGCTTCATCCTCCACCCCCAACCCTTTTGCCACCCATCCTCCTCCCCCAACCCTCTCCTGACTGTGCACCATAGACAGGTAGTACGTTCTACGTATACGCTTTCGAGGCCTGTGCATGGTTTGGTCGGCAGGTATACCAGCAACTAGTTACTACTACGTCACCCGGCGATATTAACAGCGACAGCATCGTTGTCAGCCGCAGTACTGCAGCCTGGGATTAACATAAAGGCAACGATACTGTCTGCCTCGCGCGCTCACTCCTGGACCGAGGTCTCATCAGCAGCCTAATGGAAGTTGAATAGAAAATTTCTATTAGCTTCGCCGCGTTGCTGCAACGATTCTAATACGGGGAATAGATTCCAGGGTGGGGATCGAAGTATTGCTGTGAGAAATTTAGTTTAATAGTAACAATTTGAAGATTTTTCATCCTTTTATTTGATGTGTACACTATTGCACTTCGGTAGTAATGATTTAATCGTCCATTGTATACGCAGCAGGAGGGTGACTTTGAAAACCCTGAAGAATGGACTTGTTATAAATATATCGTTCTCAACGTAATGCAAATATTTTATATTAACGAAACAATTGTTGAATGATCTCGGCGCTACGGTTCGATCGTTCATAGGAAACGGAACAAAATTATTTTGAAAATTAGCAAAATTGCTTAGTTATTTTTTGGTTTGTTATGAACGATCGAAGCGCTGAGATCATTCAACAATTGTTTTGTTAACAATAATATGATTGATATAAATAAGTTTAATTATATTATTAGGTGGGTAATTGCTTAGTTAATTTTTTGTTTGTTATTAACGATCGAAGCGCCGAGATCATTCAACAATTGTTTTGTTAACTATAAGATGATTGATATAAATAAGTTTAATTATATTATTAGATGGGTAATTGCTTAGTTAATTTGTTTGTTATTAACGATCGAACAGTAGCGCCGAGATCATTCAACAATTGTTTTGTTAACAATAATATGATCGATATAAATAAGTTTAATTATATTATTAGGTGGGTAATTGCTTAGTTAATTTTTTGTGTGTTATTAACGACCGAACAGTAATGCCGAGATCATTCAACAATTGTTTTGTTAACAATAATATTATCGATATAAATAAGTTTAATTATATTATTAAGTGGGTAATTGCTTAGTTAATTTTTTGTTTGTTATTAACGACCGAACAGTAATGCCGAGATCATTCAACAATTGTTTTGTTAACAATAATATTATCGATATAAATAAGTTTAATTATATTATTAGGTGGGTAATTGCTTACTTAATTTTTTGTTTGTTATTAACGATCGAACAGTAGCGCCAAGATCATTCAACAATTGTTTTGTTAACAATAATATGATCGATATAAATAAGTTTAATTATATTATTAGATGGGTAATTGCTTAGTTAATTTGTTTGTTATTAACGATCGAACAATAGAGCCGAGATCAATCAACAATTGTTTTGTTAACAATAATATTATCGATATAAATATGTTTAATTATATTATTAGATGGGTAAAATTATTCTTGTATTAACATTTGCACGTTGGGTTCTTCCATGACACTAACAACATTTTCTTCATTCTTTTTTTTTATTTTATGGCAAAATAATTGGAAATATAATATTTAAAAAAATCATTTTGGGTGATTGGAATTTTATAGGTTTAAAGTGTTTATAAACTAAATAGCATGTTTGATGAATGTAGCTGAAAATAGATATTCATAGAATACAAATAGTATTATAAAATAGAGAGTGCAGTAAATAAATAGTATTTTCTAGTAAGTTTGCAGTTTTTAATGTAGATTTATTATAATGAACAGTTTCGATTTTTACAACTTAATCTACAAATTAAATCTTGCTTTGAACATTTTGCTTGATCTGGCGTTTGAGACATTCTTCAGCGTGTCCACAAAATAAAAAGTGGAAAGTGTTTCGAATTTAAAGCACGATTCCCAATGAACAAAAATATATTCTTTACTTTTGTACAAATATTTTCGATTGAAATGGCACGGAATAAAATGCTGTGCATAATTCCACATAGGTCGGCGACTTTCCTTGAAGCTTCTGACCAGTTCGTCCTGCCAGTTTCTTGCATCGAACGAGTGGGAAAGAGAGCCAACCGAAGTCAGAGTCCGAGGCAATTGATTCCTTAACGAGTTCGCTCCCATGGCGGCCATAAGCGATCGACCGTAGCCGCATCAATTTTGAAGCTTCGGCGTGTTATTGGCTTGTTTTGTATTGACCCTCGTTTTGCATGCTCCGTGATTCGATCTGAACTATTTTTCTTCCAATCTGGAAATATTTGTTTTCTTTCAATTCCCCAGTTAAATTATAAGGAACACGCACCTAGTAAATATAAGAGTTGAGCGTATTTAATTTGAAATAAAATAAATAATCATTTGCAATAATGAATTATTTTAAATGCTTCATATTATTTTTATTTTACAAAGAACGTAAAAAATGGATTTATTTTTATGCTTTCAAAACATATTTTATTTCAATTGCACTGCTCGAATGAAATAATAAATGATTAAATCTCAAGAAGAGGTTATTGAAGTAACTAAATTAATTATTGAATTTAGATATTCTAAATTTTGTAGTTTAATGATTAAATGTAATGATTAAACAATTAATATATTCGCCTTTAAAATTGTTATTTAGTACTTACACAAAAATTATTTGAATTTCATTCAAAACCAATGAAATTGTGATTTTAATAAGTTGACACTTTTGCATTAAAGCAATGAATTCGTAAACGAACACTGAATGCTTACTATTTTTACATAAAGAATTAATGTTTGAAAATTACAATTGTGCATTTAGGAACACCGTAGAAAACATTATTTATTACGTGGTCAAAAATATATTTTTATATTTTGAGAAAACAATTCCTCCATCCACTGTCCAAATATTATTAGTATATTTGTCTCCAAGTTTAAGCCTATCTAGCACAAAATATTGAAAAAGCGTGACACAATTCAACTTTAGGACTGCTCAGTATGAAAAATAACTTTAGGACTGCTCAAGTATACAACGTGTCCCACGTAACTGTCGTCACGATTTTTTCAGTACTTCCTGTAGCCAGGTAAAAAATGTTTGGAACAAAATGAATAATTTTTATTCGGCCACAATAGAAAAAATTCAAGAAAGAAATATCTTCATGAAAATTGACGAGTTCAACGGCCTAGTATACTATTACCCTGACACGACCTTGAACTCAGAAATGCGAAACCGATGAATTGTTCCTTCCCGTTCAAAAAAATGTTTGTACAGTAGAATGATTATCAACAAACATGCGTTTAAATGTGATTATATTACGAAGAGAAATAAATGTTCAAAGATAAAAAATTTGTATCATGAAATGTAATATACATTGTAATTATTTCCTCGATTGTCTATCGGGCCTTAATTTAAGGCTTATATAAACAGGTCCTACTGTATAATAGTGTCTCATGATTTCGATGGTTGTAGGGTTTTTTTTTTATTGTAGAAAATCTCATACGAGATTGATTTCAACATGATGAAGAATACAATGCGAAAATTACAACACTGTAGAAAATTGAAAGTACAAAAAACATTATGATGAAAATATGATAACACAACATAGAACATATTTTACACTTTTACACTTATCCAGTACATACTACACCAAATCAAATTTGTAGTTTACATTTTCTCAGAAACTTAAAAATAAGAAGACAAGCCCCAATATATGGTCGGGCAATCAACATTTCCAAACTTAGGGGTAGTTGAAGCTTAATTTTATGCAACTGCTGAATTAGTTCATATCGCTGTAAATCAAAGAGAGTCTCTCCTCCTACTCTTCCTAATTTTCCACCACTTTCACCACTTTTCAAAAACACACCCTTCAACCAATCATATACAATTTTCCAAGACCACACCTACTTCCGAGCGTTCCTTAATTTGTTGCGAACTCTGTGAAGACAGAACTGTTTCGACTACCGAGTAGACAGCATCCAATACAGCCGAGTCTGATTCGGAGCCAACGAGCCAATATCCAACGAAATTGATAAATAAAGAAACGTGTTCTCCGGAGTTTGACTCTACAATCATTCGCCGTTAAATTCTCCTAGTCGAGATACGTATCCCAATTTCGGGATCGCTTCGACACCACAGAGGGTACATTGCCAAACAATATGATTGATATCCTGACTACTGTGACCGCAGTCGCATTTCGGGTCACCAATGATTCTTACACGAAATAGAGACGCATTAAGACTAGGGTAACTGCACCAGTGAATGAACGGGCACCAGTAAATGAACGCTTTTGTATATTTCAACAAATTTTAACCCGGACGGCATACTAGCGATAAAATTGTGATTAAAGAGTTAAATAAATAGGAGAATATTGTTTAGTAATTTTGTTCATTGATTGGACTAGCATTATTCAATTACTAGAATGTAGTGTTCATTGACTGGTATTTTTCATATTTTTGATTTAACGTTTAATAAAGAAGAATAACAATAATTTCATTGTATTTGTGTTCATTTATTTTTGACAAATGAAGTATAGGGAGCTATTTGGCATATATGAGATTCCTTTAATTCACATAGTTTTTTTTTAAATAAAATATTTTCCTGAACAATTTCTTAAATGTTCATTCACTGGTGCAGTTACCCTATAATGATCGGCTCTGCACCTGTTGATAGTTACAATAAATTCTCTTGAGAGACGTTCATTTTTAAACCATGGCTTAGACCTTCCAGTATAATATTGATTGAAAAATATTTTCCCCTTCATCATAGTTGTAGGGTTGTAGGTACCTCCATACCGCATTGATTCTAGCATTAAACAACTTCCTAGTTACTCGTTGTTCCTCTGTTCTCCTTCTCTCATACCCAAGATAAATATCCGAAATTTCAGTTATGCAAATAATACGAAGGAACGTTTTCCGTACATGATCTTGAGCGCCACTCACCGGGCCGAGGCTACAAAATAAACTTGTCAGTGTTGAAAGCACGAGGAAGGGTTGGCATTCGGCATACGCGCTCCTAGTATCTTTTAATTATTTAGCTAAACGGCCACGCGTTACGTTAGTTATAAATGCGTACTCCTCTGCATGCCCCGGCAAGCTTTATGGTCCTAAAGCAGCTAAGTTGGAAGCAGCCGCGCCTGTCGTATAAACTGTAAAGGGATTTAACTTTCCTTTCACGGCGAGGGCCCTGTTAACCGGGTCGGCGGCGTTTCCCTCTGTCCGCCCCGGGAAAATTCTGGACAACCAGCCCTCTATCGCGCTAATCCTCCGTGTCGGGTTGCATGTTGTTTTCCCCGGTTTCATATCCCATTAGCGACATCGTTCCCGTTGTCGAAAATGCCCGGAAAAAGCTACGACGCTCCCGCAGGACACCTACGGTCTGATCACTGCCTGCTTTCTCTCATCCAGGGTTAGAAACACTAATCATTGTAATCGAATAAAAATTAGCTGCAGCTGTTGCAACGCGCAACGAGATACACATATGTGTAGGAATATATTAGCGTTATCGGCGCCCTGGTTCGATCAATTGGAACGATAAGCGAGTTTGCAAAGTTGAATGAAATTTAATTAAATGTTTCGGTCGACAGTTTAGACCATCTTCAGTAAATTAATACTTTTATAAGCATGTAAGTTTTTACATACTTTGTCTTTGAATTTGGTTTTCTTCACAACTTTGTTAATATAAATCACGTTTTAATAATTATTTTTGATAATCCTTACAGGCGCAATAATGAGATATATTATTCTTGAAGATGGTCTAAACTGTAGACCGAAACGTTGAATTAAATTTCATTCAATTTTGCAAACTTGCTTATTGTTCCAATTGATCGAACCAGGGCGCTGATAAGACTAATATATTGTTACGAACAAGTGACGATCGAGATACAGAGAACTGTTATGTGTAGGAATTTCTTTCTTTCTTCAACCCTTCGGGAACGACGCGGCGCACACGTGTGCACTTTGCTGACTCTGAAGTATATTTCAAAATTTAGTACCCAAGGTTCAAAGGCTCGGAGGTTACTTCCCAGAGTTCATAAATGGTTATTAAAAATGTTATAGTTGCTCTGCAATGTTATACAAAGTGGTGGAAAATATTTCAATATAGTCAGTCAATATTTTCAACATGGTCGCAAATTATACAGTATAAAAGATATTAACACTTTGATGACGGGGCTTTTTTTAAATATTAATTTTATTCCGAGAACTAGATAGTATATCAAAGTCTAAATAACTGCGAAAATTACACTTTCCCAACTTTAGGGACATGTAGTTTTGGTAGTGTCCGAATATGTCGCATTTCTCCTCATAACCCTCGTTAACCCTTAGCACTCGAGTGGCGCCTCTGAGGCGTCACTAAAAATTGCTGTACTATTATTTAAATAATTGTTTACGTTTTTTTTTTATTATTAAGCATTGAAACCCTTTTGGATTTATTATGCTTTACACGAATAGTATTAGTAAATACAGGAGTAATACAATAGGAATTCTATAATAATTAAATGAACATAACAACAATGTCTATTAACGCTAAATATGTAGGTTACAGTTTAGATTGTTTACGTTATTAGATATGTCGGTATCTAACCAATCACTAAACTTTTTAGTATTGTATGAGACATTATATTATAGGACTATTTATTACAATTATCACAATATGCAATACAATACGTCAATGTCTATTCAACTGAATTGCGCTGTTATTATTTTACATGACAACGACGTGTCGTCAATGCCGTCAGGTGTTCTCAAAAGTTAAAGATCTCCGTCGACAGGAACGTGTGTTGACACATTTTGTGCGAAAGACATTGTGACTCTTATGGATGTTATACAATTCGATTCAATTCACAAATCGATTCAATAAAATATTGCGAGTTTATCCCACTTTTGAAGTTTATAGGAATATTTATTACAATTATCACAATATGCAATACAATACGTCGATACGTCAATGTCTATTCAACTGAACTGCGCTGTAATTATTTTACATGATGACAACGTGTCTTCAGGTGTTCTAAAACGGTAAAGATCTCCGTTGACAGGAACGTGTGTTGACACATTTTGTGCGAAAGACATTGCGACTCCTATGGATGTTACACAATTCGATTCACAAATCGATTCAATAAAATATCGCGAGTTTATCCCACTTCTGAAGTTTATAGGAATATTTATTACAATTATCACAATATGCAATACAATACGTCAATGTCTATTCAACTGAACTACGCTGTAATTATTTTATATGACAACAACGTGTCGTCAATGCCGTCAGGTGTTCTCTCGCCATATTACTCACACCATTATTCCCCACAATATCAATTTCGTATCTACCTAATTTAAAAAATCACAGTGAATAAAAATATTCTAGATCAGAAGAAACGTTTGATTTTCCAGTTAAAATAGCTCCAAGTGCAAAGGGTTAATGTGACAACAATGTAGATCATCAAATCAAGATAGACATTCTTCCCTCTATACTTCCTCGGTTCCATTAAAAAGAGGATTCACCACAGTTAGAATACTCGTAACGTTCGCAGCACCAGTGATCGTAAACAGAGGCTCTTAAAAATGGAAGTCTTCTGCAAAGGAGTCCGCATGCAGGATTATCAAGATGGAGAACGTTGAATCAAACGCGTCGTGATGGTTCGCTGGACGAAGTAAGTTGAACGACCGAAAATGCTTCTGGTTTCTCATCAGCGTTCCCCACCGAGGCCCCTAATAAGGGAGTTCTAACGAAGCGGATGCCATAAGGCCTGCGATTTGGGAATGGTAACCCGGCCGGGGGCAACCCCTCCTGCGACGAAGAAAATGATGCGTGGGTGACAAATCAGTCGATTGAGCCGCGATACCCTCAGCCGGACCGGGCAGCGGTTCAGGCTCGAAGGGGTGGCGGGGCTGGATGGGTAGCATCGGATTCTATCTTCACGTATTGATCAACGCCTCGCCACCCTCTACAGGGTGAAGCCCCGATCGCCACCCCCGCAGCTGCCGGCCGCAGCTACGGCCACTGGACCGACCGCCGGACTTGCTTGCGCGTGTGCGTGACCATATAAACGCGCCTCATCTCCGTCGTTTCTCCGTGTGACCAAGCCCCCACACATCGGCAATCCTCTCTCTCTCTCTCCTCCCTATCGTTCTTTCTCCTTCTCTCTCTTCCTCCTACTCCGTCTCTCTCTGGAAGCGAACACCCCGCTCGGACACCCGTTAGTCCGCACGCCGCCCTACGAGAAACGATCCCAGTCTTCCGAGAGTTCTTTTGTTCGGCCCGCGAACGCGAGGGTGTCTTTAGGATGTAACCTACCCGTTTAGAAATAACCGAGCAGGCCCGCCGAACGGCACAAATACAGGATGGATTTGTATATTGGAAGTCGATGCTTTTGTAGCCAAAGATTAAAAGAGTTTTTTTTTATTTATTTATTTATTAAGCATTGAAACCCTTCTGGGTTTATTATGCTTTACATGAATAGTATTAGTAAATACCGTAGTTTCGAATACAGGAGTAATATAATAGGAATTTTATAATAATTAAATGAATATAACAGCAATGTCTGTTAACGCTAAATGTGTAGGTTACAGTTTAGGAAAAAGGAGTGGATGCTAGTACAAACTTTTTTTTTTAAACAGGTAACACCTGTGTTGAATATCCTGATTTACCTAAAGTTACCCGAAGCTGATGCTCCCTACACTTTAATCATAAGAATCGGTTTAGTTGCCTCCATGCAATTTTTGGTAATCTTGGTGATAGTAAGTATGAATCAAAGCAAGGAAATTTTCAAAAAACTTGCTGAACGGTAGTGGATGCTAGTACAAGCTTTGATATTTGGCTTTGCTATAATTGTGTCTACAGGGTGTCCCACATAAATGATAACACCTAAGTATCTTTGGGATTTACAGTCCTATCAGAAAACTTCAGAGGACAAAGTGACGCTATTGCAGGATGGCAATACAATAATGAAGAAAAACATTTGTTATGTCGTGTTTTTAAATGAAATTGCAATGTCACCGATGTTTTTTTAAATGGAATATTATTTTTTTTGCGATAGCATGATAGACAATAAAAAACTGAATTTAGTGGATACCCTTTTTTTGACCTTGAAATGACCTTGATATGATATGTAAAGGTCAACCCGACGTAAATCTTTGCTGAAGCACGTAAGTTTTAAACTTCCACATTTCATCCGCTTCAACACGATTATTCTTGCTCAAGGTCATTTCAAGGTCAAAAGGGTGGTATCCACTAAATTCAGTTTTTTATTGTCTATCATGCTATCGCAAAAAAAGATACTGTTCCATTTAAAAAAACATCGGTGACATTGCAATTTCATTTAAAAACACGACATAAAAAATGTTTTTCTTCATTATTATATTGCCCCCCTGCAATAGCGTCACTTTGTCCTCTGAAGTTTTCTGATAGGACTGTAAATCCGAAAGATATTTAGGTGTTATCATTTATGTGGGACACCCCCTATATTGAGGGGCAGCTGAAGGCCCATACTAAGCAAAGAACTTATTAAGTTTCGTCTTTGTGCATTGTACAATTCGCATTGCCATATTACATGATCCAGGGTTTCCCGACCCTTATTGCATTTACACTGGTTGTCATTGATAATACCTACCCGCTCTAGTGAAACAGCTAGATTATAATGATCAGAACGCATTCTGTTAACCGTGACAACTAGACTTCTCTTGAGTTTTAAGTGAGCGTACTAGGGTACTGAGCTTTCGTTAAAGAAGTTTTGAAAGTATTTTTTCCCCTTGAAAAGATCTTGATTTTTTATGATTTTTAGTGTACGATCTTTAGCTTGCTTTTTAAAACTCTCAAACAAATCAGTGTAGAAGATTGCAGAAATATTAACAGTATTCATTAACGTCGCCGATTTGGCTATCCTGTCCGCATTTTCGTTGCCTTGGATTTTAAGATGTGATGGAATCCAAAACAGTTTAATTAATCCGTTATGATCATTATTGATTAGCAGATTGTATTTTCTTTTAATTTCCAGAATGTATGGGTTCGTTTGAAACAAAAAATTATTTAATGTATTGTCACTGAAAGTACAAGATTTAAAAGAATTTGCGTGTCTTACTGATTCGAATTGTTTGAGAACTATAAATCGAATCAGAAAAAGTTCACAAAAATTGTAGTGAAAATTCTATGAAGAAATTATTGAAGAGGTATTGTAACTGGATTAATATTGTTTCTAGTACTTTTAACTGATTACCATCATTCTCTACTCTCTAGATCAAGAAATAACGTACACGATATAAGAAATATAGTCTTCTTTCGATATGAGACGATGGATCGGGACTGACTTTCGTCTTATTACGGAATACACAACTTCTTAAATATTGTACCAAACAATTTGAACTTTTTTGGGAAGCTAGAGGAATTAATTTACTATAGAATATGAAAATAAATTTTTTCAAAAATTGCAATAGATCGGAATTGTAGAAAAAATACTAAAGGTTGCATTTTACAAATGTTTTATATGTGTCTATATTGAAAATTTAATAAATACGTTTTATAGCTCTGTGTCAATTAAATATACTCTGAAAATTTTGTCGAAATCGGTCGACGTTGCAATGAGCTACGAACGTTTAAACTGTAACTGCAATAAATCTAAGGATTCTTACATCCTTCAATGCCTGTCGTTTATTCCCGCATCTTTTTAAATTTTCAACATAAGTCCACATAAAAAACTTTCTATTTCTTTTCTAATTTGCTTCTAAACTTTCTATGTTTTTTTAGACCTTCCTAATATTAATTCGGGTCACTGTAGATGGAAAGAAAACTGTATTTCCAAGTATCGAGGCATTACTGTGGACTTTTAAACAAAATTTTTAATGGTATCAGCGCACTGGTTCGATCAAGAACTACTTCTACACTATTTGCAAAATATCACAAAATCAAATCAATATCACAAATCATTACTGTGGACATTATACTTCGATCGCAGACCTAGTTTCATGCTGCCCTAATGGACGTCTACGTGAGTTCGGTCCATAAAATGCTAACGTAACAATGACCCGAACACTGCACAGGTGTAACAAGTAAAAACTGATCGTCCGAGTGCAATATCAGTTTATTATAATCGATCGGGCCGATAAATATATTCCGTGGTTAATTCTGAGGAAGAGGTTGTCTCGCAGTAACAAGTGCAAAATGACAGTAACATTTCTACGATAATCGGTTTAACCGAGCAGCGTAACTGAATGCCGCGGCGTAATTAACAAAGGAAAAAGCAATAGCGGTGGTTACGTTTGTATGCATTCACATAAACACAACCGTGCTTCAATCTGATCGCAACACAGGGAATCGGCCCGGGCAGTTCCAACAAAATACTCGTTACATTGTAACGACAAACGGCCGTTTTTAACCATTTCGTCACGATAACGGTTTTTCGATATTTTCGGCAGCGGCGGGCTCGAAGTGTATTTCGCATTCGAACGTTTTCTCTTTTTTGTCAATTCAGTTTCTGGCTCGATCGGGGGAGAGATATCGTTGCAAATGCAGCCGTTACAAAAAAGAAGTTAACGAACTACGGGCTATGAAAGAAGAGGGCGAAGTTTTGTTGATCGATTAAAATGTCTTCTATTTCATGAATGAGTCTATGGCGTCAGCTTTCGTTTGATTAAATTGAATCAAATGGAATTATGTATTATTTCTTTTAGCTGTTTTTTTCATACTTGGTTGCACATTTCGTATAGAATATTTATTCGTGTATTGTACATAAAATAATGGATAGAAACGAGACTGTTTTTTTATCTCAAAAAATCCTATCTTTGCATTAAATTATATTAAATAAATAAGTTTTAAAAAATTGTTAATGTTTGTACAAACTTGCAGGACGTATATACATCTAACTATTTGTGGCCGCATGGACAATAGTATTTCCAGTTAGTATACATCTACAGTTGTACTATATACAGTTGAATTATGTATTATTTTTTTAGCAGTTTTTTTCATACTTGGTTGCACATTTCGTATAGAATATTTATTCGTGTATTGTACATAAAATAATGGATAGAAACGAGACTGTTTTGTTATCTCAAAAAATCGTATCTTTACATTAAATTACATTAAATAAATAAGTTTTAAAAAATTGTTAATGTTTGTACAAACTTGCAGGACGTATATACATCTAACTATTTGTGGCCGCATGGACAATAGTATTTCCAGTTAGTATACATCTACAGTTGTACTATATACAGTTGAATTATGTATTATTTTTTTAGCTGTTTTCTCCATACTTGATTGAACATTTCGTATAGAATATTTATTCGTGTATTGTACATAAAATAATGGATAGAAACGAGACTGTTTTTTTATCTCAAAAAATCCTATCTTTGCATTAAATTATATTAAATAAATAAGTTTTAAAAAATTGTTAATGTTTGTACAAACTTGCAGGACGTATATACATCTAACTATTTGTGGCCACATGGACAATAGTATTTCCAGTTAGTATACATCTACAGTTGTACAAACGTAACACGATAACAATCATAACACTGTATTAATTTAAAGCAGTGTTCTGCTTACCCTCTCTCTGACAATATCGGATTAGCCACGTGATATTGCGACAAATGCACCATAGAGGTGGAACGCGTCACGTGACCGAGCAGAGTGGGAGACAAGTCTTGATCAGGCGACACTGATTTAAAGCGAATCTTTCAGACTATTGTTGTATCTCTCTTTAATTGCAAAGACTTGACTTTTATTAAGAAACATTTTCGAGATATATCTAATTATGAATCTGTTAAAGTATAATGATTTCACTACAAATCTAAAGCAGAAAATAAAATGTTGAGAGAAAAAGCAAATAAAGAAACAGTGAATTGTATTATTTCTTCATAAACCATGAAATAAAAGTAACAGAGAAATTTCTAGAAAAGTGATATCGACTCTCAGCTGGTATGATGACGTGTTAACAATAATACATATAATCCAAACGCAATACAACAATTCAGTCGATGCTCAGGATTTGAAACAAAATGAATATTAGAATTTTATACCAAAGAATTACTGCAAATTTTCTAATCATGGGTCATCGGAGACCCAACGATCAAGGGTTAAAAAGTATAAATGTTAGAAACGATTCGAAACTACTAGGTGGTGTTCGAAGAGAATCGTGCCTCGGTGGTACTGTTTTTCGATTACTTTTGGAAATGTAACTCCGCCGTGTCAGCCATGTTTGCAATCCAATCCGTGGTCCAACAAATTCGCTATATGCTCGTGCTCCGCGCAGAGAACGAATTAATTAACCGTGGAATCGACGTCGGAACTTTTGCGCGGTCCATTCTCACGTACCAAACAGGGGGACGCTTGTTTTCTGTTCGGAATCTCAGGACAAACGACTTGTTCGAAGGTGCAAGGTTGATCGCGAATGCTGACCGGCTTTTTGCTTGCCGTAAATTAGATTAGTTTCGAAGTTTACGGGAGTGGACTTGCAGAGGAGAGCGGTTGTAAGCTCGAATGGAGAAAGATTAAGAAGGTATAGCTGACGAATGAGTTACGTGTGAGGACATCCTAATGGGATACTTTTTGTTGTCAAGTTTGCCGGGAGATGTGAAAAACATTCCGTGACCGTCCACGGAATTCGAAACGTCGCCCTCGAACACTATGATCCACGTGTTCGACTTTTACAGCGAAGGGTTCTTCATTTCCCGCTGACTTCCCTGGAAGCAAAGTCACCAAATTCGAGCATTTAGAATTAGAAAGAAAATAGAAATATTTATTCAGTAATTCATTTAATTTATCCATTAACACGGTGCCAAATTATAATCCTAGGAGAATACAGCGAAATCAAAGTAATTCAGTGCCAATGAAACCGAAACTGGGAAAATGAAACGTTAATTTTCTCAAATATATTATAGTAAATATTAATTATTAAACCCAGAGAAAAAATAGTGTCTGCCATGTATGATCGATGTGACATTTAACATATTTTTTTTTATATTTGAGAAAATCTCATATGAGATTTATTAAAACATAAAACATATTACATTGTAATACAAAATAAAATCAAAAGCAAGAACATTAGGAAAAAGACAAAACAAAAAAAATTTTCTCAAATATATTATAGTAAATATTAATTATTAAACCCAGAGAAAAAATAGTGTCTGCCATCTATGATCGATGTGACAGTTAACATATATTTTTTTTATTTGAGAAAATCTCATATGAGATTTATTAAAACATAAAACATATTACATTGTAATAGAAAATAAAATCAAAAGCAAGAACATTAGGAAAAAGACAAAATAAAAAAAATTTTCTCAAATATATTATAGTAAATATTAATTATTAAACCCAGAGAAAAAATAGTGTCTGCCATCTACGATCGATGTGACAGTTAACATATTTTTTTTTTATTTGAGAAAATCTCATATGAGATTTATTAGAACACAAAACATATTATATTGTAACACAAAATAAAATCAAAAGCAAGAACATTAGGAAAAAGACAAAACAAAAAAAACATTATTAACAAAAAAGACAAAAATCATTAGACACGTAGATTACAAGAATTGATAAACGTTATCATATAAACACACGCCTTAATATTAGGTTCAGTTATTAAACAACCTATATCCAACGGCAATTGAAATCCAGCTTTAGTAAGATTTCGGATGAATTTTATCCTCTGCTCATTATACAGATTACACTGCCATAGAATATGGTTAAGTGTTTCCTGCTCCTGATTACATAAGTGTAACTTTTAACCCATATGTATAATCGTAAGCAATTGGAGTTATCAATAATGCCAATACGAGCAAGTGAAGCTGCCAGTTAACATATTAATTAAGGATAAATATAAATATCATCATATCCAAGTGGTTATTATTTGATAATTTTTTTTATCTGAACAATTTTCTACAGTCACGAATGTACGTTTGTGATAAAAGTGTATAAGGCTTTATAAACAAAATCACGTAACTGTCAGTAACAATTCTAGAAATACGGTAAAAATTGGTTACAATGCAGTAAAATATTGTGTACTATTACATAGTGGTCCACATAAATGGGATTAGGTAAATGAAGAAACTGTTTAAAATATAGTAAATTGAACTTCTCATATCTCTTAAAAAATGATTTTTTGCCCCTCGGGATACCGTTCAACCTTACGTGAACTATTTGTCGCTACGAATAAAAATAGTCACGTAAATCGAAGTGGTGACCCCTCCTGTATATAAATTTGCAATATAGGTACATTCGTTCATTTGGCTTATGCGTTATCTAAGACCCATTAAGAAAATCTATCATGGAGAATCATTGTTTCGTCCATTGGTGGCCCCACTTACGAACTTTCTAAATTTCTAGCAAGTATTTTATCCAAAATTATAGGAAAATCAACTTATCATGTTACAAACAGTTGGCAATTTGTTGAAGAAGTTAAAAAAATAAAAAGAGACACCGAGCATAACGTATTTAAGTTACAACCCGAAGAAATAATTTTTGTAAAGAAGAATTTAAAGTACAAACTAGAAGTATGTTTTCAGTATAATATTTTCATAGTTCAGATTTTAGAAAGCTTCCGGTAAAAAGAGTTTCTAGTCTGCAGAACATGCATCCACCGTGAAGAAGAAGAATTTAATTTTGAAGAATATAACAACGCAAATTGGTATTTTGTAAAAGGTAGTACAACAACAAAATATTCTGCTAAATTCTAGCTGGGTAGAACACAGCCAAGACTTGAAACACGCAAATAACAGATGTACGCGTCTTCAAAGATTACAGAGGTTTAAATTGTAGTTCCGAGGACGCTAAAAATCTAGTATTGCGCACAAACCACCATTTTATTTATCGTATACATGTCCATGAACATCGGGGGCAACGCGAAGCGCCAACAAGAGGACCTTTAAATTCCGCTTAAACAATCCACCGGAAGTTCAAAGCTCTAACCGTTCGCAATAACGACATTCCATATGATCCTGTTCACCTCCCCCTTTTCCATGCGAAGCGGACCTGATTACAGACTAAAAAGATCGTCTACGTCTCCAATCAAATTTTAGAAGAATGTCCACGCGAAATTCGGGGTATTTCGTGGTTGCTGGTCATAACCCTCTAAGAGTGACCTATGGAAGGTGGGGGTGGTTGAGGGTGAGACGCGCGGCCCCAGACGGGAAGAGAAAAGCATGGAAGAAGAAAAGAAGCAGAAGAAGTAGCAGCAGCCGCGGAAGAAGAAGAAGAAGCAGAAGAGGAGGAGGCCACTCTCCGTTTCCTAATTCCTCCTAGTCCTCAATAACTTGGCTGGTCCGTGCGGGGGTTCGGTTCGCTTCGGATCGGGCGGGGGTGGACCAGGGGGTGAAAGGGGGTGAGACTGTGGGGGTGGGCAGTGGCCGGTGCGGGTTATTGGATGGCCGCCTCGCACTTGTCACGAGCGTGTGGCTGTCGCAGAAGATGGGAATTGTAGAGGGGGTTGCTCTTGGGGTAGGGTGTGGAGGACTTGGAAGGGCTGCTGGAAGGCATCATAGGCATTCCGTAAGACATACAGCCTTCTCTGTGGACGCTCGAACGGAACAGAGGGGTGCTGGTCAGCGAGGGTGACCACTGCGTCAATACATGGGGTCGGAAAAAGGGGTTGCGCTTGCGCGAACCCCGTACACATTCTGGCATACTTGCTGACCGGACAGTTTCACAAATCATCGGTGTGTTACTGAATGTATCTCGTTATCAGAGTTCTGGTCTGGCCGATCGATCTGCTGGGAGTGAAAGCACCATAGATGGCCTCGGTGGTGGTGGGAGACCAGCGACTAGGGACCTGATGATTAGCGAGGCCTTCTTTGTCGAGTGGCCAGGTTTTACTTTAACGCATCGCAGCGCATCCGCTTGGCTCGGCATTAATTATGGCAGAGGCCGGTATGCTACCATCGGGAACGAGACGTCCGCTTTTGAACCTTTTTGGAGGACGCGTTTTTCGCGCATTACTGACGTATATCTCGGTGAACATATCAAATGTTAAACCGACAGTTGATTCGTCGTTTTTTCGACTGTAACCAGTGAAATCATTGGTGAATTATTGACCGTGTCTATAAATATCGTATATGTAGTCTAACACTGTAGCTAGATGATTGCTCGATTATCCGAACATTCGTGTTCCTTAGATAGTCGAGGCTTTAGCGTCTTATGGGTCGAACAAGTAAATACAATCCAAATCGTGGTATCGCTTCAGCCAGAAGAATTTGACAAATTTGTTAGTACAAGTTCCATAAAATGATAATTACAAATGATTACAAACACTCGTAACAAAATTTGCACACCTCTTGGAGAACATATTTTCTGGGAGAGGATCTGTATTAGATTTACTTAGATATCATTTTTTGAAGAGAGTTTCAGGAACACCTATGTTTTCATGGCACAATAACAAAATAATTTATAGAGTAAATTTATACGTAGAATACAGAGAAGCAACCTGACCATTCTCCACTGAAAATAAATAAGATTTTCGTAATTGGGCGAGGTGTGTCCAAACAAGGGGTAACTCGAAAATGATGTTCTCTGAGTCATGCCACTTCCGTGGCCACTGGGAGCCATATTAGATTTAGTAATTTTCGATAGCCAATTGGCCAGCTCATAGGCAACGAGACTTACGCAGCTATCTTCGTGGGAACTTTCAGTTTTTCAAGGAAAAACGTTCGTGGCCAATCGATCCTCTTTATCTGCTCATCCATAAATACAAGCAGGCGTGGTTAAAGAGAGCGCAATATCGTCGAGGTAATGTTTCTTCATTAGCACCGAGCAATCTTCTTTATGGCAACAAATCTTGCGCCTTCGGTGACGTCGTGCCTGTGTGCTCCCCTCTCCCCCGCAGCCGTCTTACAGTCCGGAACGGACGTCTTTGACCCTCCTTTCGAGTAGTTTTCCTCCGTTCGAGCAATATATGATGCGAACCGACCAGTGTTTCTTCCCAGGCCAGCGTCTCCATTTTTCACCGATGCCGCCCTAGTCCTTCCTGCACTCCTTCCGACAGCCATTACGGAACTTAGCAGTCGTTAAACTGAGCATCGGATTATTTCCCGGGCGTATGGATTTTTTGGTCCTTCTAGCCACTAACTACGATACTTCGTGAAACGCGATGTTTTGCAACCTCGAAATCAGAGATCCAAATAGTCGCAGAGAAGCATTTGGTTCGAAAAGTTGGCCAAACTACGATTTTCAAATCTTGCGTAAAACGAACAATTTTTGTTGTTTAAGCTATTGTTAATCTCTATCTCTATCTCTATCTATATATATAATAATAAAATCGTGTCTGTTTGTATGTCTGTATGTTTGTTACCTCATCACTTGAGAACAGCTCAACGTAGAAAGCTGCGGTTTGGACCGTTACACGCAGCGTTTCTTGGAATAGGTTTAGGATAAAACCGCATTCAAAAAAGTCTATTCGTTCCAAAGTTGTGACGTCATTTATGATTTGTGACACTTTTTCACCCCGCTTTTCTGCACGTTTCTGCTTATAACTTTTCATCGGATCGACTTTTTCGAATGCGGTTTGCTCTAAAACCTTCCCGACGATACTCTGCGTCCAACATTTCATTCTGCAACATTCTACATACTGTCGTTCGCAAGTTATTTCGTCACAAACAGACCAAATATGACTTTTTCGCTCTCTTTTGCGCACGTTTCTGCTTACAACTTTTCAACGAATCGACATTTTTGATTGCGGTTTGGTCTAAAACCTTCCCGAAGAACCATCGCGTCAAACAGTTCAAAGTCGAGCTTTCTACATTCTACGGTTCGTATATAATAAAATCGTGTCTGTCTGTATGTATGTATGTATGTTTGTAACGGCATCACTTGAGAACGGCTCAACGTAGAAAGCTGCGGTTTGAAGCATTAGACGCGGCGTTTCTTCGATTAGGTATAGGAGAAAACCGCATTCAAAAAAGTCTATTGGTTCAAAAGTTGTGACGTCATTAGTGAACACATGTCAACTTTTTCCCTCTCTTTTGAGCACGTTTCTGCTTATAACTTTACAACGAATAGACTTTTTCGAATGCTGTTGGCTCTAAAACCTTTCTGAAGAAATGCCGCGTGTAATGGCTCATACCGCAATATTCTACATTATGCCATTCCCAATTGATGACGTCACAAACGGACCAAATACGACTTTTTCAGCCTCCTTTGACCACGTTTCTGCTCATAACTTTTCACCGAATGGACTTTTTCGAATGCGGTTTGCTCTAAAACCTTCACGAAGATACATCGCGTCTAAATCTTCAAGTCGCAGCTTTCTGCGTTCTGCAGTCCGCAATTGACGCCGTCACAAACAGACCAAATACGACTTTTTCGGCTTCCTTCGGGCACGTTTCTGCTTATAACTTTTCACCGAATGGACTTTTTCGAATGCAGTTTCCTCTGAATCCTTCCTCAAGAAATGTCGCGTCTAATGGTTCTTACCGCAATATTCTACATTCCGCTGTTTACAATTGATGACGTCACAAACTGACCAAATACGACTTTTTCGGCCTCCTTTAATCATGTTTCTGTTTATAAGTTTTGACTGATACCAGCTATATTCAATTGGAAATACTCATTGGATTCAGCTCGCCGAGTTCTTTCAAAGTAGCCTATGTGCCGATTGTGTAGGTTGCATAATTTAGGAGTTATAACACAAGAAGTGTGCAGTTTTCTTGAACTTTTTGGTTTACCCACTTTTTAAACAGCTGTAGCTTTGCAACGGTAGGTTTTAGGAAAAATCTGGAAGGGACATACAAAGAGAGTGAGAGAGAGAGAGAGAACTACAGAGCACTTCGAAAAGTGAAATGGAATTGAACAAAATAGATTACAACAAACACGTTGAATACGTACATGATTTTAAAAAATACTGTGCCATAGCAACGCATGGCAGGGGAAAGCTAGTAGTAGAATATATGAACAACAGTGTACCCAGTTTTATTTTTCTTTATTTACGTGTCTTTTAGGCTCCGGATCTTCATGCATTTATGACTTGTAAAAATTGTTAAGAAATACTGGAGCGTCAAATTCAACATAATTTAGTACGATTTTTATTTATTCTGGATCTACAAATGCTATTACCAATGAAAATAGAATTTCATGTGGCACCACATTCTTAAAATTGCACTACAAAAATTGAAAATTGCATAAAAATATGCAGTCTAGTACTCGTGTAGCGTTGCTATGCATTGAAAGTACAAACTTATGTAGTGCTCGTTTTATTCTTCCCTCGTTTCTGAAATATCGCTCGGCTATTAGGATCGTTTATATGCGACGAAGATGTTGTAACTGAATACTTTTTAGACGGGTATACATTACAGTTTTTAGTAATTATCAGTAGATAGAAATAATTTTTTATTGAATTTTCCGAGATTGTATATCGCGGTACAGCGTTCAGTTCAAATAATTTCAATTTCGTCGATTTACAAATGTCCGTCTTTTTAAAAAGTGTCCATAAGTGTTTATTCAAATTTTTAAGAAATATTTTGCTATGAAAAACTTTGCAAAAACCATTTAGATACTCTAAGTTTTCACTATAAGCTCCTCAAAACTCGTTTTCATCGATTTGTTAGTTCTAGTCATATGATTTATCGAAAAAGGTGACATGGTTTATTAAAAAACGTCTACAAAATCAACCATTTTTGAGATGTCGAAAAATCCTTTGAGATCCGTTCATAGGTCACTAAAGACTACAACGTATTTAACACTAGATTTATGGGTTCTAATATTCTTCATTAGTAATTATTAAGATTGCAAAGGTGCTTCCCTGAGGAATTGTTTACCAACTTTATTTCATGCTGTATACACTATTGGAAAAATGGCCAGAGATTTACATGGACATATTTTTGTTATGTTTATAAATTAATCTATATAATAAAAATGAAATGCTGTTCGTTGGTCACGACATCACGTGAGAACGTCTGGACCGATTTGGCTAAATTTTTTTTAAATGTACCTTGTAGTCCGAATCAGGTTTTTAAAGTACAAAAAATTGGAAAAGTTGCTCGTAAACATAAAAATTCGGGAAAAAATAAAAGCGCTTTTTGAATCATATTTCAATACAATAAAAAAAACGAACGTCGCAGTTTTTAATCAATATTTCAATAGGAATTTACATTGTCTACATCTATTTGCTATAATGATCACTGCGAAATACGTTTTTTTCTCATTCTTACTTTGTTTATACAGGGTGATCGACTACAGGTGGGAGAAAATTTAAGGGGTGATTCTTAAGGATGATATAAGACGAAAATGAAGAATAAAAAAATTGCGATTTCGGCTTCGTTATTTAGCTATTAACAATTAAAAATCAACAACGCGTCTAACAAAAGTGTACTTTGTGTACGTCAAAGAGTTCAATGTTGTCCAACGATTTGTTAAACATTTTCACCTCGCTGGGGCCCCAAATGAGAACCAAGTTATGCATGCATCTGTCCCTCGATACGTGACTGTCGGGTTGTTAATAGCTAAATAACGAAGCCGAAATTGCAATTTTTTTATTCTTCATTTTCGTCTTATACCAGCGTTAAGAACCAACCCTTAAATTTTCTCCCACCTGTAGTCGAACACCCTGTATACAGGGTGTCCCAAAACTACTCTAGGAGCCGGAAATGGGAGGTTCCTTGGGTCATTTGAAGCGACATTTTCCTTTACAAAAATGGCGTCCGCGGCATTGTTTAGGAGTTATTAACGAAAAACACGAACCAATCAGAGCGCGATCTAGACATGCGACGGCACGTTCGGCCAATTGACAGTTGGCGCGTCGGGCCGTTTGTGCTAACTCGCGTATAGGTCGCCTCTGATTGGTCCGTGTTTTTCGTTAATAACTCCTAAACAAAGTCACGGACGCCTATTTTTGTAAAGGAAAATGTCGCTTCAAATCACCCAAGGAACTTCCCATTTTCCGCTACTACACTAGTTTTGGGACACCCTGTAGATATACTCTACATTGCAGATGTTTCATTGCAGAATTTACCCCAATATCACCCTTATCGGTGGAGGTAGACATTTGAAACTTTACACAATGTTGTTTTAGACATAAAATTATGTTTTAAGACAGAAATCAGGAAAATCGGAGCGGGGGCCGCTGGCCCATGCTTGTCCTGCTATACCCTTTGAACAAAATCCGAAACAGTACTAAAAAGAGTGTGTCCGACTTCGTGTGAAATGAGCCAGCTATCTTCACGTTCTGGAGTGGGAGTAGTAACGATGTAAAGTGCATCTAACATGACCACGCGTGATCAATTTTGAGACGTTTGTTAGAGTCAGTGAAGTGCGTAGACGTCGTTAATTACTTGACTGTCGCGCAGGGTGCGATTCAGATTGAAGGTTTCTCGACAACCGGGTCAGATACGAATCACAACTTCTGATAGAATCTGGTCTGCTCGGCGAGATTGCCCTCCGGTCATCTTACGTATATTTAACTCCTTTAATTTAGCGGAGGAAACCGTTACTGTTAACACTAATGTCGGACGACCGAGCGGGTAAGGTAACATAATGAAGGTTCATGGAGTTTCTCCGCTCGACCCCCGGTGTCCGGCTCTTTTCCCAGCCTCGCAAGGTTAACGTCTAATCGAATTATACGTGGCAGCGACATTTAACCTTGTCCGAGTCGCCCCTAACTTGATATAACCGGACGGCGGCCATAACGAAGATCATCTTCTAACTTCGCCCGTACTGCTCGACTTTTATGCATTCTGGGAATTGTGGGCTCGGCCTGGCCAATTTAGCCCCGGCTGTGTTTCCTGTGCACACACGTGGACTCGTCCGATGCTTCACAAAATCGCCTCGAATTTGCTGCGGAAATTTGGGAAATTGTCCAATGCTTTCAAAATTTCATTAATTCTTGAATAGTATTTGTTACATTTTTCTAATTAACATCACTCTAAACGCGGTACAATTTACATCATACTTACTTCTTTAATTCGCGACGAAGTGGAACCTCGATTAAATTAATGAAAGGTTTATTAACTTAAACTACAATAAATAAAAAAGTTATTTGTTACTGTACTCAGGATTTATTAACTTCCCGATTCATAGGGAAGTTACTGTAATTACCCCGAAAATCGATTTTTTAGCAGATCTTCACGTTTCATGGTCATTGGAGTCATTTTAGACTATTTTTATCAAATTGTTAGTATGTGTATGTGTGTGTGTGCATATGGCCGTTTGTATGTTATCAAATTTTTCGTTAACGTTTTCTAAAAAAGTAACAACGCGATCAGAATGATGAATGATGCAATCGATGTGCCCCGTCGTAACTTAGAGCTGATTAGATTTTGGTCCATATTGGTCAAGTACTTTTTTAGATTTTTTAGTTTTTTTCGAAAGAAGTTCATTCAACAATGCAATTTATACGAGAGGATGAAAATTTTCCACCAAATAAACAAACGTAATTATATATATTTCATTTTTATTAAAAAAAATTTTTTTTTAATTATCCAACTAATGCTAATGTTAGCGCTTACAATAATCAAAAATATCCCAATGCAAGAGTGAGTTATTAGTTATTATTAGTTATTATAATGATAATAATGTACTGCTAATTGTTACTGATTTTCAAACCCTTTTCTTCAAAACCAATTTAAGCCTCTTATTGGAACGTGTACAAATCAATTCGTCACCTTCATAATTAATTGTAATTTTTTTTACATTTCAATCTTTCAAGATTTATTTATTGGTTTCAACATTCAAGAAATGCAAAGGTGGTTCGGAGCCCACCGTAATAAAAAGTAGGTCCCGCTGAAAATTAGGCTGAAATAGGCTGAAATTTGGCGTTAGAGAAAGTGGAAAGAAGGGAGATTGGTAAATGTATTTGAAACCCTGAGGGTACCAAATTATCATATACATACTTACATACATTGAAGAAATGCATATGAGGCGATGGAGATTACTTTAGAACGGAGAATGTATTTTGATCGTCAGCAAATAATGAATAACAGATTAATAATAAATTTATGACTGAAGGGATACGAATCAATTTGTACACCTAGTATATAGATAATAATTAATCTGACTTCTAAAAATTAGAATTTGGATGGTACGTTCATAACGATGGGTCAAAATGGACCCAACTCTCATCCATTAAGGTTGTTAAACCTAGTTTATTCTACATATCAACAAAAATATGAAAATAATACTTTTTTGGTATCTATTCATATTCAGAATTTTTTATTCACAAAATGCATTGACAAAGTGGGAAAATATAATTTTGAAAAACAGTATATATAATTACTGATTTTGTATAAACCCAGCTGTCTAAAAGATGAACTTTAAAATTTTCGTGGAAAGAGCGAACAATTAAGTACTTACTATTTGCCTGACGCAATTGTACGGTACTAATTATTTTTGTTTTCGTTAATCATTGTAATCGTTCGAAATGATGCGGTGTTGTCTGACTTCGGTAACAATTTGGTGGTAATTAATAGTTCAAATATAAACACACTGTATCCAGTGACAACAACCTAACTTTGAATAAACTTCGATGTACAGATTGTTTGAAAAATTCAAATTTTTACCCAATTCAATATAATATACAAAATACTAGTAAAAAAACAACCTAACTTTGAATAAACTTCGATGTATAGATTGTATGAAAAATTCAAATTTTTATGCAATTCAATATAATATACAAAATACTAGTAAAAAACAGAACTTGAAATTTTATTGTTAGTAAAGCTTCCCTTAGATTAAAAAATATTTTTATATACATAATTTTCTATAAAACACAGTGATTAAAAAGATGATTTTATTCTAACAAACTTTAGTGCAATATTCAATAAAAAAACGACAGGTATACTGCACAATACATGATGAAAAATTAATGCATAAACAAAGTATTAAGAAATGTTCATGTACGTTGCAAAAATATATTAATGTAATAATGTAAAAATTTAATAAAATCAACAAGACTAGCAAAATTTCTTGTGTCTAGACAATCGTGTTTAGCATAAACATATTTGTACTTTGCAAATGAAAAGGCAGAGCAAAGTGTAAATAAAAGGTGCACCGTCACGGAAATGAAAATTCACGTTACGCACATAATGGGCATATTCTAATTCGCGTATCGGAACAGATGTGTCGTATGAGTCTCGATTGCAGGGGGCGTCTGGTGACAAGATTTTCGGGGGTGGCACCCTTAGCCGATATCTGCTCCCCTTGCAGCCAATATTAACTACATTTATACGCGTTGTCTCAAATTAACCCCTGACTCGTCCATTCATTTTATACGCATCCCTCTATATCCGTATCTATCGTACCGAATGCTGGCAGTAATATTCACTGCATGGCTATTACCATTAGAATACCGAGGCGAGATGGGGTCCCGTGGTTCGTTATCCAGTCGTATAAGTAGATTCCGCGATAGTCCTACTTGGACTGCGGAGTTTTATGCAAAATAAAAATTTTATACATCAGTTGCAATCTACAGGAGCTAAACAAAAATTTATTTTGTTCATTAATAATTTTGATATGGTCATAATAGTATTTCGACGCTGTTAAACTCTTTTGACCTTTTTAATGATTTTAATTACGCCTACTCATTTTTGTCATAACAAAAATTTATTTTGTTCATTAATAATTTTGATATGGTCATAATAGTATTTCGACACTGTTAAACTCTTTTGACCTTTTTAATGATTTTAATCACACCTACTCATTTTTGTCATAAATGCATAAAATCCGCAGTCTAATCCTATCCAACGTACCAAGTCTCATGAATTTTTTAATCTTTTCTACTATTTGTTTCGTTCAGTACCAAAAACTTGTGTGACGTTTAATAGTATTATAATCACTAGACTTCATAGTTTCAGCGTTTACAGTTTTCCTTCGATATAAGACGATGTCTCGGGATGTCTCTACGTATTGCGGATGAGGAGATCACTATGGGCCCCCTGAATTTTTCTCAAACTCAGCTTTCTATTAAGATATGAACGAAATATTGAAAAACCACTGCGATGTCAGTATTGAAGTACTTGTCTATATTAAAACAGTTTATAAAAGGAACAAACACATCATAAATGTCAAGAACAAACTAAATTAAAACTTTATATAATACGTCTATTTTTTATATGATCTTTATTTATATAAGCCGCTAATATGCTCAAAGGTTATTTCACATGCAAAAATTTGATGACAAAGATTCTAAAAGTTTAAAAATATTAAACTAAAATGTCAAAAACCGAAAACAAGTTTGCTGATTGTTACTGATGATTATTCCTCAGCAGTACAATCAATCCATATAGCGGCCTCTGGCATCACCCTTTTCAAGAAAATACAACATTTTCGGGGCACCCTATATATTCCAACACTAACAAGGGAACCTATTCAGATGAGACAAACTAATTTTGATGAAACTTATGTCAGGTATAGTTCTTCGAAAAATATTTGCCACGTGTTTTTTTTATTGGCAACTATCGACTTTGAAAGGGTGAAAACAGCCCTCAAAATTCGTGGCCAGAGTCATATTTTCTGAGATATCTCAGAAACCAAAGGTCGAAAAAAATTGATTTTCTTTTTAAATTGTGTGTTTTTAATGGGAAACGTAGTTGTACAAAAAATTTTAACAAAAGACGTTTGTTTAAATAATATGTTAAAAATAAACGCTTATATTTCTGTAAAACAAGCCAGAATTCCTTCCTTCGCACACCAGGTGCAAGACTATCTTTCATTATGCATAAATATTGTTAAATGGAAAAAAGAAGCAAATCCTAAAACATGTATCCCCTATTTTGGATCAAAGATCACACATAGTGTACATTCAAATTAACTAACGATATATAAGAAAATCCGAAAGAAAACATAATTTTTAATGTATTGTTCGAACAAACATATTTTGTTCAAATTTTTTGCACTACTACATTCTCCATTAAAAGAAAAACACAATTTAAAAAAAAATCAAATTTTTCGATCTCTGGTTTCCAAAATATCTAAAAAAATATCGATCTGACAGCGAACTTTGAGGGCAGTTTTCACCCCTTCAAAGTGGATGGTTGCCAATAAAAAAAAAACGTGTAAAATATTTTCGAAGAACTACATCTCGCATAAGTTTCATCAAGATTGGTTTGTCTCACCTGAATATGTTCCCTTGTAAGCACTCGACGTAAACGTTCTCTGTATCTCGATCGCCAACTGTTCATAACTAAATTTAATGTTATCGGCGCACTGGTTCGATCAATTGATCTAATAACTCTAATTGATCCAACAAGTGCGCCGATGACATTAAAAGTTACTCGACGTAAATCATTGCCACCATCATGATCGAGCTTCCATCGTTCAAAATCTTTTATCGGCGAAGCTTAGCATTATTCATTTCAAGTTATCCTGAAAAACTACCCCATAGTGCATCATCTTCCAGCGTTCCTCGCCCGCCTCACTCCTCGGGAGCAATCGACGCGTGCGAGACCGAGCGTAGAAGGATCCGGGTGTCCGCTTAATGTATTCAAATCGCATGCCTCCGTCCCCGGTCGCCTGGCGTCGCTATATTAAATGAAAAGATTGCAAATTTCCCGACATAAAGTGGCCGGCGTAAGTCTAATGGAGCGAGGGGTGAGGGTCGCGCCAAGTAAAAAGCAGCCTGATCGGCCGTTCAGGGGTACAAAACGCGGAGAGGACCGGAGAGAAGAAGAAGAAGAAGAAGGAGAGACAGGTTCGACGAGGAAACGACGACGAGACAGAGAGGGGTCAATCTGAGGTTAATCAAATCATGCAGGATCCGACGCTGTGGGGGGCACCCCCCGTCCACTTTGTTATATTGCCAGCGAGTGTCCCGACATGGGAGCAGATTGCTCGGTTGCGCTTTATTAATTCCATCGACGACACGGGGCGCCAGAACGTCAAATCTGGCCGGTCATGTGACTAATGCAACGCCGGCCGGTCGCGGTGTAATCACGGCCGATATGCGCACCCGCTAATCGGGTCATCGTTTTTCTGCGTTCTTCACCCGGAAGCCTAGTTCGACGCGAGAGGGAGCGCGTAGTTCTGTTAGGGGTGAGAGAACACTGCACCGGACCATGGTAGGCACCTTTCTCTGTTAGGGGTGTCTTTTGGCCGAGTGAAAAGGCAATCGGTCCGCTCCTGTTTTAGGGGACAGGTGCCTCGTGGCTTTTCAATCACACAAAGGCACGCTGCTGCTCACAGGACTGGAGCTCGTGACTCGTGCTGGAGCATTACGGGATTAGAGATATTATGGTTAAGGGATTGTCGTAAAGGTTAAGACAGATTTTTAATGATTTTAATTACACCTACTCATTTTTGTCATAAATGCATAAAATCCGCAGTCTAATCCTATCCAACGTACCAAGTCTCATGAATTTTTTAATCTTTTTTACTATTTGTTTCGTACGGTATCAAAAAACTTGTGTGACGTTTAATAGTATAATTTATATTATATATTATTTATATTATATATAATATATATTATATATTTATATTATATATAATATATATTATAATAGTATAATATATAATAGTATTAATTTTTACCATCTTTAAACGTTTGTAGGTCATTGCAACGTCGACCGATTTTGACGAAATTTTCAGGATATGTTTAATTGACACAGATCTACAAAACGTATTTTTTAAATTTTCAATATAGGCCCACATAAAATAGTTGAAAAATCAACTTTTAGTATTTTTTCAACAATTCCGATCAATTGCAATTTTTGAACTAGCTGGTTATTGTAGCTATTAATGGTTTTTTAAAATTTTGTGTGTGACTCTCCACGAGCCACACAAAGAACTTCCCGATTCGTTAGTTGTAAGCGGTAACATAATGTTACCGCATTAGTTGCATAATTAAAAAAAATAAAAATGAAACCAGCAACTCGAGACGATTTCGGCCAAATTAGATGAACATTTTACAGGTACTTCAAAAACATTTAATTTAAAAAAAATAAAAAAAAATTTCACCAGTTTATTCATTTATATGTCAAAAACAACAAATTTTGATAAATATTACACTCTGTAATTAGTTTTGGTGTGATACTTAGTAAAACAATAGCCAAGATGCATCCTTGCCACTTCCATCGGCCGGGCGCTGTATCGGCGCCGCTCGAGTTCAAAGGGTTAAATTAAAAAAAATTTTTTTTTAAATAAAAATGAAATATATATAATTACGTTTGTTCATTCGGTGGAAAATTTCCATCCTCTCGTATAAATTGCATTGTTGAATGTACTTCTTTCGAAAAAAACTAAAAAATCTAAAAAACTACTTGACCAATATGGACCAAAATCTAATCAGCTCTAAGTTACGTTAAAAATCGATTTTCGATTTTCGGGGTAATTACAGTAACTTCCCTATGAATCGGGAAGTTAAAAAATTTCTTTTCACATCCCTTAGTAAACTAATTGCTCTAGCTTCCCAAAAAAGTTCAAATCGTATAGTACAATATTTAAAAAGTTGTATATTCCGCAATAAGACGAAAATCAGTCCCGATCCATCGCCTTATATCGAAAGAAGACTATATTTCTTAGATCGTGTACGTTATTTCTTGATCCAGAGAGTAGAAAATGATGGTAATCAGTTATCGTCTTCTTTAGAGCGGTCTTAAACTTTTGTCCGCCACTGTATATGGAATACCCTGCAAAATAATCTACAATTAAAAAGAAATAAATATGCAAGTTAGAAAACCAAATTTCTTGCTAATAAAGTAGATGGGAATAACTTTTTAAGGAATTTTAGTGGGAATTTCATCCTAATATCTCTTATGGTTGAAGAGTTATAAGTAAATTGTTACGATCCATTCCACTGTGTTCTTCGGCCGTCCGAGAAATATTTGCACAAGTATTCGCCGTCTAGTTGTAAGAAGACGCAAGTTGGATCCCATCTCACATCGGGATTGATGGTAACGAAAAGGTTGATCTTCTTGCTAAAGAGGCTTCATGCCTTAGTAATCCTTGTATTATCAATATTCCTTTCACTGATTGCTTCGAATCATTTCGGAAAAACATGTTTGACAACACCCTCTCCTTTATAAAAACTGAAGGACTCATTAAGGGCAAGACATACTTCCAGAAATTTTTTAATGAAAACCGTCTTCCATGGTTCTCTCAGTTAAATTTTTGTTTTTGTAGAGCAGACCACTACCACCTAGCTGCTTCTCTGGCTCGTATTGGCTTTATCGATGATTCAGAATGTAGTTGTGGAGAGGGTGAAGAGACTTTGAACCATGTATTGTGGCAATGTAATTTGTACAATCATGAAAGAACAAAATTTATTGTTAAGATCTGTCAACTTAATTTTCAACTTCCTATGGATGTTTCACTGATTATTGCCAAACCCTATATCAGGGCTTGTCGCTGTATGCTTTCATTTCTTAAAAGCTGTGGCCTTAAGGTTTAAGCGGTTTATCTCATATCTACCATTGTTTTCATGTTTTATCATATCACTATGTATATTCAGTTTCATTTTCTGCAGCAATGTATTATGTTTCCTTTATTATGTTGAAATAAATCTCATATGAGATTTTCTAATAAAAAAAAAAAGAAAAAAGACGCAAGTTGTCGAACACGCGTTGCCAGAGACACTTTTGTTGAAGGGATTAAGCGTTCAACCATGTGACGATTAAATTGGAGACATCGGTGGATCTGCAATCGGGCTCGAAAGCCCGAAAAAGCGCAAGTTGTCGGAACTTATGAAAAGAGCAATTCCTGGTGGGACCCTTTCACGAGACCCTACTTTCTCCGCCTCGAACACTCTCGCAATTAACAACCCTCGTGTTGTCGAAACCCCGTCTTTGTGCACATCCGCGAGAACGTGGCTGGCTTGGCTCGCAGAAGATAAGCAAAGCTCGATGTGCCGTTGCATATTGATTGACGGTGCTCGGGATGAGGCGGTTGGGCGGCGAAGAACAGGGTAAAACGGAGAATGGAGGCAGCCGTCCGGGGTGGAAGGTGTAATGAAGCACCGCGCAGACACACCGCCATGAATATTCATAATCTAATACCTGAGCAGAACTGAGTCGAGGCGGGGCGAAGTCTCATCATCTAGGCCTTCTGCTATATTAGACATCACCGGGTGTGAGACGACGGTTTCACGGCTCCAAGGACCCTTCTATCAACCCTTGATCTACTCACCACCCGTCTACTTGCTGCTTTTTTATTAATTTCTTCACAGGTGGCCTTCCTTCTCTAAGAATTTTGCGAACAACGAGTTCGTTTACGAAATTCTTATAAGGAAAGTGCAAGGACCACGTCACACCGATTTAGTTGAGACTTTGTAGACTTATAGATCTCGATCTTCCATTTACGAATATACAGGGTATCCCAAAACTAGTTTAGGAGCGGAAAATTCCTTGGGTCATTTGAAGCAACATTTTTCTTTACAAAAATAGCATCCGCGACTTTGTTTAGGAGTTATTAACGAAAAACACGGACCAATCAGAGCGCGACATAGACGCGAGTTAGTTATGTCTAGATCGCGCTCTGATTGGTCCGTGTTTTTCGTTAATAACTCCTAAACAAAGCTGCAGATGTTATTTTTGTAAAGAAAAATGTTGCTTCAAATGACCCAAGGAACCTCCCATTTTCCGCTCCTAAACTAGTTTTGGGACACCCTGTATACCATTATAGGCGCAAACGCTCAATAGTTTTTGAGATATTCATAAACAAAGTTCTTACATTACTGCTTACATTTGCTATTGTAGAGGAGGTAATAAATGTGCAATCTATTATAAACAAGTCAATGTTACACAGTGAATAAATAATATACAATGTCTCCCATTAATATTCGGACGCTCTAACAAAAACGATATCTGATTTAACATTGAACTATACGACTTGAATTTTTGTTGGTCAGCTAGAGCAAATAGTTTGCTACAGAATGTAGAAAAACATTTTTTCAAAAATTGCAGTTGATCGTAGTTGTAGAAAAAATACTGAAAGTTGCATTTTACAACTCTCGTATAAATTGCATTGTTGAATGAACTTCTTTCGAAAAAAAACTAAAAAAACTAAAAAATCTAAAAAACTGCTTGACCAATATGGACCAAAATCTAATCAGCTCTAAGTTACGACGGGGCACATCGATTGCATCATTCATCATTCTGATCGCGTTGTTACTTTTCCGGAAAACGTTAACGAAAAATTTGATAACTTAAAAACGGCCATACGCACACACACACACATACTAACAATTTGATAAAAATAGTCTAAAATGACTCCAATGACCATGAAACGTGAAGATCTGCTAAAAAATCGATTTTCGATTTTCGGGGTAATTACAGTAACTTCCCTATGAATCGGGAAGTTAATAATGAAAATTAAGAGGTTTGAAAATTCGATTCATGGTGTCAATGTAGTGGTGTTCACACCGATATACCCGAGCCGACATCAAACATCGCCGCCTTGCGGCCCGACGCAGCATTGACAACTGGTGGAATGGGTAGGCACTGCGGCAACTATCGTGTACAGCTCTTGCGGCAACTATCGCGACATTACTGTATTCGTAAATGGGAGATTGAGATCTATAAGTATACAAAGTCTCAACTAAATCGGTGGGACGTGGTCCTTGCACCCTCCTTGTTAGTAAATGTACTAAATTTTCTTGCAGATTGTGTTTATTAGCAGCACCAGGCAATGCAGTTTTTTGAAGTGAACATTTGTTTAAGCGTACCGCGTACACTAATTGCTGGGCAGTGACTCTAATCAATTCTCTAATTAATTATTATTTTATAAACTGTTAAAAAATGAAATGTATATTCCTGAAGTATAAGAAAACTCTACTTACAATATACAATAATACACACGTGCTGATAGAAAATAAAATTTTTAGAATTGGAGATGATTTTCAGTTTAGCTCGTGTTGTTCATCAATTTTGTAAACGTTGTTTACGTATATAAAGGATGGAGCATTAAATATCGTGATCTGTACGATAAAATGTAAGAGTTTGTGAGGTAATTTCGTTACGGGAAAAGTGTTTACTGTTTCATTAGTTAATTAACAAACTCCAACAAATAAAAAATTATCAGTTTCACCAGGGGAAGGTATGCGACTAACTTTGGTCGTAATAAATAAGGTATTCATTTAAAGTTCCGAAAGAAGCTCTTAAGGACTCGATTAAAGACAGGAGTCTCGAGTTCGCGAGCAATTCGACGCAGCATTTGCATGTGAACAAGTTGCAAAAGCAGATTGGCATACTGAGTTGCTAGTTAATTCAATTCGATAACGAGCAAGAAGCACAGGGTTTATAATTAAAATATTGTATATATGTGCTTGTGCGACGATGCCGCTAAAACCATAACTGTAAACATTTTAGTGATGTTTTTAATCTTGAACGTAATGCTATAATTTTGTAGTAATAAGTTAGTTATTAATTTATTGGTCTTGCTAATACAATTTTGTTGTATGTTGAATTTTTATATTGCTAATTTAAATTAGTTGCTTTATTTATTTAATTTTTATGTGTTTAGTTCATCTTTGATGTATTGTGCATGTATTCAGTTTATTTATTATTAGCTTATTAAGAGCACGTGTTCGTACTTCTTCAGTGGTATTAAACTTTTGAAAAGAGTCATGTACTTGCAGCTTATTCATATTATGACTATATCCCAAACGAAGAATTTTACAATATCTCTGATTAATAAAAAATCATTATTATATAATGATAAAAAACCAACCTAAAGTAATGTAGGAATTACAAAAACTTTCTCAAAGAAAATATTTTATTATTAATACAATTATAACGACTTGTTACGAATAAATAAATTGAACACATATGTATATTCTAGATACTTAGATTTTGTGACAGTGTACATTCAGCTGTATATTGTTCAATAATGGTCACAATGACAATTTTACTTTAAACGAAAAATTAAAATGTTATAAACTAAGAAGTATACAATATTTGCCCATACTTATAAAAGTGGTTCAAAATAAAATTTAAAAAAATGAGTTTATCAATTATTTCAGGTGACATTATCTTGGATTAAATTAATTCAATGTAATTTTCAATTCAATGAACTGTTAGATGGTGCCTGTTATTTCAACATTATATGGAATTCATTTAATGTCAATATGTTTTTCCTTTAAATATCCCAAAACAGGAAATACATGGCTAAGAAATTAGGACAAATTTTTCAAAAAAACTTTAGTAAGAAAAACTTCGAGAACACTTTAAAATATAGAATTACAAATTCATTGACAATCATAATGACGTTGAACGATTAATTCGACATGCTTTTTTCAATTCAATGAACTGTTAAATGGTGCCTGTTATTTCACCATTGCATGGAATTCATTTAGTGTCAATATGTTTTTCCTTTAAGTATCCCAAAGAGGAAATACATGGCTAAGAAATTATGACAAATTTTTCAAAAGAACTTTTGTAAGAAAAACTTCGAAAACACTTTAAAATATATAATTACAAATTCATTGACAATCATAATGACATTGAACGATTAATTCGACATGCTTTTCAATTCAATGAACTGTTAGATGGTGCCTGTTATTTCAACATTGTATAGAATTCATGTGTTGTCAATATGTTTTTCCTTTAAGTATCCCAAAACAGGAAATACATGACTAAGAAATTATGACAAATTTTTCAAAAGAACTTTTGTAAGAAAAACTTCGAAAACACTTTAAAATATATAATCACAAATTCATTGACAATTATAATGACGTTGAACGATTAATTCAACATGCTTTTCAATTGTTTACAAATCACTTGTAATTTTTTTAGCACATTGTGAGATCGCCTTTTCTAAAATTTGCCCGTAATTAAAATAAACCAATGCTCCTAATTGCTAAGTGGCGTTGGAATGCTTCCACGAGTACATATGTGTAGAAAGGTATATGACAAAATGGTAGGGAGGAAAATCCGTAATTATGCTCCTGTAAAGGACAACCAAATCGTGTGATTGGTTTCCGAAAGGCATTCAGGTGTTCAATTTTCCAGCGGGGGAGGGAGATAATGGCGCGTGCAGTCGGGGAGTCACCGTCAAAAAGTGTCTGCAATAAAGTAACCCCTCTCTTCAGGTTTGCTCTCCGTGATCCGCCGCGGTTCTTCGGCATCGCGCGGAGCATCTCGATTCGTCGTTTGCATATGAAAAAGTTGTAAGCTGCTTGCACTAGATCACTTCTTAACTCGGTTCGATAGTCGCTGGCTGCCGGTATAGCGGCGCTCCATCAGGCCAATATCCGCGCGATATTGCCGTTTTATGATAATGTTATCAGCGCCCGGCTCCCGATGAGCTAGCGCGATACCAACACAGCCACAGCTGCATCGGCACACAGACGAACGCGTCCCATCGCTCGAGCGACACACGTATGTACGTAGCCTGGTTTCATCAAACCGGGGATTTAGTAATCTGCCGAGATTTATGAACGCCGGTTCATCCCTTCGTTCCGCCCGGCGTCGTTCCTGCTGATTGTGCCGCGTACCCCCCGTCGACCCCCCCTCTCGCCATCACGATGCTCGTCTTCCATGGTTCCCTATGAAATGAAACTCAGACTGTTCGATCCTTTTGGATTTTTATCGTGGCCACGCCGGAATTGGCTTCGCTCTCCCGCTTGTTTGCGTGTTGCCGATCGTCGGGCCTTCGTTCCTGCAGTCTCGACCTTGATGACCTTGAAAAATTCATGAATACTCGTAATTATGAATATCGACCAAAACTTACAGGTACCTTTCTTTCAGTTTATAGTTTATTGTCATTCTTGAGTAGGGCTGATATGTTTCAAATTTCTTGAATTATTCTAGTAACTGTGCAATATTTAAGTTGAGACATCTCCAAGATATAAATTTTTGTATTGTCTGTATGAAGAACATGCCAAAGAAGTTGAGTCGCTTGAATTTCATCGAATGCAACACTTGCAAAGCTGTGTACTTGACTCTTGAAGTGCGATAATATACTTACGAGTTGTTTCACATGCAAAATTGTTTAGACTATTTTTGTGTGTCAAATCATGAGCTAAGAAATAAATACTGAATGAACATTGAATATAAGGTGTGTTAACTTCATTTCAACATTTACGTCTCAGAGATTTTAGGATGTCGTAGTTTATACGGGAAAATATGTTTAAAATTTCTTGAATTATTCTAGCAACTGTGCAATATTTAAGTTGAGACATCTCCAAGATATAAATTTTTGTATTGTCTGTATGAAGAACATGCCAAAGAAGTTGAGTCGCTTAATTCCATCGAATGCAGCACCTGCAAAGCTGTGTGCTTGACACTTGAAGTGCGATAATATACCTACAAGTTATTTCACATGCAAAATTGATTAGACTATTTTTGTGTGTCAAATCATGAGATAAGAAATAAATACTGAATGAACTTTGAATATAAGGCGCCTTAACTTCCTTTCAACATTTACTTTTCAGAGATTATAGGGTGTCGTAGTTTATACGGGAAAATATGTTTCAAATTTCTTGAATTATTCTAGTAACTGTGCAATATTTAAGTTGAGACATCTCCAAGATATAAATTTTTGTATTGTCTGTATTTTCCAAGATTTACAGCTTTAAAGGCTACCCTGACTCCTATTAGTATTCAAACATTCTTTGAAAGAGAAGATAAAATAAAAATTGCATTTACTTTTTTAAGATGGGTTAGTTTATTAGATAATGTCTAAATGAAATTTTTCCAAAAATTTCAGCTTTGTAAATCCATGTCAATTACGTACTAATTTCTTAGAAAAACTCAAGTCGATTAGTTCAATCTCAAAATAGATATTTTCGTTTCAAGAATGTCCAAATATTAATGGAAGTCACTCTACATCTATATAAATATTTAAGTTGAAACATCTCCAAGATATAAATTTTTGTATTGTCTGTATGAAGAACATGCCAAAGAAGTTGAGTCGCTTGAATTCCATCGAATGCAACACCTGCAAAGCTGTGTACTTGACACTTGAAGTGCGACAATATACCTACGAGTTATTTCACACGCACAATTGATTAGACTATTTTTGTGTGTCAAATCATGAGATAAGAAATAAATACTGAATGAACTTTGAATATAAGGCGTGTCAACTTCATTTCAACATTTACTTCAGGATAGGTTTTAGAGTGTCGTAATTTATACGGCAAAATTGTTTTTTGCTAAAAACATCGTCTTCGGAAAATGGGCTTTTTATCCGTTAACGCTATCATTATACTTTCTGCAGCGAAAACGTAGCTAGAAACTATATAATTCCAACGATATAAAGTATTTTGCTAAATTCTCGTCCTATGAAATATTGTAGCTAAAAAAAAAAACGTGTCCCAACTAATGTTCCTTCTCGAGAATTCTTTCTCGAGAAAATCTCGAGAAATTTTATAATCGGTTATTTCTCATTTCTCGAGAAATTACGATATTTCTCAAGAAATTTAAATCTAGAAAAAGTCTCATTTATATTATAACATATTTTAGGAAATTCTCATTTATTTCTTATCAAGAAATACTCGTTCATCTCATTGATTTTATAACGTATTTACGGAAATGAATTTTTAGTTAACTCAAATTGCATATTACTAATTGCATAACCCAATCTGCAGCAACTTTTGGATGTTCTATATACAATAAAGCCAACATCCACACAAAATGAAAGAAATTTTTCTACGGCTACAATTTTGTTACCAGAAAAAAAGGAAGTAGATTATCTGATTCTACATTCGACGTAGTCGTTTCAAAACAAAAGCGTAATGTTTCGTTTTACAAAAGTTTGGTTTCAGATGAATAAATTTATCGGTTATTTTTAGCGTCTATTTTTTCGTTGTTTTTAAAGTTATGTACACACTGGACAGGAATAAACATCGAGTTAAAGTTTCTTGCGCTTTCGATAAATATTTCCAAATATCATAAGATTTCCAATTTTTTTTATCTTATTCAAAATTCTAGAGAATTCCAGAGAATTCTCGAGAAATATAGTCTTATTTCTCATTTCTCGAGAAATGAAAAATATTGAGAAATCAGGAACACTAGTCCCAACCTGTACGACAGTTTATACAGATCGGATCAAGTGATGGACTTAAAAGTAGACTATCAGCCAAAATGATAAGTAAGTTCCTGCCTCGACAAGCTGCTATTCGGAGGATCTGATTGCAGTTCGGGGACCAATCGAACGACTTCTCGGTTTCACCGCAAACGGGTTTCATATCCAGCCGGTTTCCCCGGCCGCCATAATCCCCTTCCCGAAAACCAAAGAGCTCTCCTCGAGGAAAAGCTCGTGTTCCGGGGCCGCGGGTAAACATAAATAGAGAATAAAGTTTAGGCGGCATTGAGCCGCGTCTTCAGGCTTATAAAGTATTCGCAAAGGAGCTCGCCGCGATGGGGTCGGAGACGAAAGGGTTAACGGGAGCGCCTAGAAGGGTTCAGCCTCGAAAAGGACAACGCGTTGCGGCCGCGAAAGCGCGACGAGGATCTCTCTGCCTCTGCCTAGGGATTTTAGTTTGTTCAAGTAAATTATATTCAGCATGGTGGATGTGTCACCCTCTTCGCATCCCTCTTCAACCCCCTCGATTTTCTGCTGCGTCCCGTCGACGCAGACGCGAATTACAATCACCACCCCCTCGTGCTCGCTTCCACCTGGCGGATTCCCTCCTTGCCTATCATGAATTATTAATTAATTGTTTCAACTAACGGCGTAATTTATTATTCAGCTGCCGCGATGGCAGCCGCGTTGATTCCGCGAGTGATATCGGGGAAACGCGAATACAAAATGGCTTCCAACTGGCTGGATTTATGGCGCGCCTCCTCCTCTTTCACTTCTCCGTCACAGTTTCCAGTCTGGTTATCACGTTTGGAGATGCATCCGGGCTTATCCATCCTTAGAGCCGCCTATGGATTAAACGGAAATTGATTCGTTCGGAATTGTACTTTGGTATCGTTTAGTGACTAAATAATGAATAAAAAGGGACAGACATTTCAAGAGTTTCGACATGTTATTGTATTGTTCTCGACTCTATGAAATCGCTAAGAAAACACATAAATGTTTTATTACTAGACTGTCGATGTTATGCATTTATGACAAAAGAGTAAAAGTAGAACAGGGAAAACATTAATAGAACTTATCTATGTTGTGTTATCATATTTTCATCATAATGTTTTTTTTGTACTTTCAATTTTCTACAGTGTTGTAATTTTTGCATTGTATTCTTCATCATGTTGAAATAAATCTCGTATGAGATTTTCTACAATAAAAAAAAAATTAATAGAACTTAAAGATATTGTTGCACCATCTTTAATTATTTATTCAACAATGTAGATATAGATTTGGGAAGGTACAAACATGAATCATAATTTACTATCTTTTTCTTCTATGTTTTAAACCAAATCTCTCTTAAACTATACCACTAATTTAAAAAAAGCATTCCTAACTTTTACGTTTTACCCTTACATATGTATTCAGAAGTAGGTATGTGATTTTCCAGAACTTTTATTAATTGAATACAAATAATTTTTTTTATTAATTGAAAGTCTCTAGAATTTCTTTTTATTAATTGAAAGTCTCTAAAATTTCTTTATATTAATTGACAGTCTCGTTCGAGCTTTGTTATTTTCAGTTAACAATAGTCCTGATTAAATGTTGCAAGATTAAAGTTATGTTTAATCTTAAAATAAATATAAATAACGTAATATTATATTGTAATAGTTTAGTGCGTAAGATAGCGGTTAAGTTAGTTATAAGCTGTTGTATATATATGTTTCTCTCTCTCTCTCTATTTAGATATAAGTGAATAAGTTTAAGGATAAGATAATATAAGTTTTTTTTAAGGTAGAGTAAGGATAGGTTAAGAAGGCGTGGGGGGAGCGTGAGGGAAGTTCGAGGAATGGTGTTTGTGAATTATAACCCTTAGGGGAATCAAAATAAATACATACAGGTAGTGGAAGGTACAATATTTCTAAATCGAATTTCTGTGGTAATTGACAGGAACAGCAAGGGGAGGTCATGTAAAAATTTGATCGAGACGGACACTGATGAACTAATAATGTTCGAGCTGTCATTCGAATTAACATACGTCGCCGTGAATTAGACTTATCACTCCAATGAGTTGAGTACTCCAAGCAACCAGCCGACGAACCGCAACCGGAAATTGGCTGCTCGGTTATCAAAGTTTGCGGGTTGCGTGTCTACCGAGCAACGAAGAGAGAGGTAACCAAGGGTGGGACATCAAATGGGGTGGGATATCCATTAATAAGCGAGTGAGAGCTCAGTGCTTCGGTAGATTGGGGTGCCAGGCAAGGTAAATATTAATTTGCCCAAGCGAGCGTCACGATCGGCTTACTGCCGCGAACAGGTGAAACTTGTTTCGTGCGTTCGAATAATTATGGTTCTGACATGTGCAAAGTGATGAGTAGATTGATTCCGTTGTTGCTATTCGCTCACTGCGTTTCAACACTTGCAGATTTCAACTTGAATAAGATTCTGACGTTTACTAATAGATGTCGAAACTATTCCTGGCGAAAAGTACTCGATGAAACAAATCAACTGTTTATCATTCTAATTTTTTCAATGTGAAAAATAATTTCATTATTAACGTTTATACATAGAATAATACTAGATAGAACTTTTAACAATAGAAAGGAATGCAATGATAAAATATGTCAAATGTAACGAAAATATTAATATACAATGAAATTCTTGTTTGTAAATTTTAGAAAATAATTTATGGACATCTTGGTTTGCACAATAACTTGCTATTTACTATACGTTCAATACAAGTTTATATTTGATCTAGAAATTAAGTGCTAACAACACAAAGATGACTACTCTCGGTAAAAATGAATTGATCAAATAAAATCAACTGTTTATCATTGTAATTATTCAAATTTTCAATGTGGAAAATAATTTCTGTAACGATAATAGTAAATGCTGTGATAAAAGATGTAATAAAGAAAATATTAGTATAAAAATGAACATGTTTGTTTTCTGACAACGCGTACAGACTGAGCAAATTAGACACTGATTTAGAACATACATATGTTTGTTATTTAATACTTGCTAAACAATAAAATAAATCATAATTTGAGTGACATTAACGTGATGTATTTGATACATAAAATAGTAACAACATCAAAAGATTGTAAGAATTCCTATTTATTCTTTATAACTCGTTAGAATTATTAAGATAAGAAATAATTATGTGCTCCTGTTTCTTACAATCGATACAAAATAAAAATTATTTTTATTAATTGCAAGATGCAGGAGCTACATAGACATCTAATACTTTTTTAAAACTAGTTTTAGTAACTCCCAAATAGCACAACAGTATTTTTAGAATTTTCAAACATTTTTTAACCGACTTCGAAAAAGGAGGAGGTTACTCAATTCGACCTGTACGTCCCTTTTTTTCTATGTATGTTCATCGATTACGCCGAGATGGATGGATAAATCGGTACGAAACCTTTTGAATCTTCTAGAGTATATCCTCGGGTTGGTCCCGTTATACGAATGTTTGCATTTATTCGTTCCTAACAACTTTCATTGTAAAAAAAACGTAATGCCTCATTTATATTTAACCGACTTCTTCGGCATTTGCTCAGCAAGGAATGTACCGATCGCAATGAAACCTTTCACACTTAGTAGGAGATACCGCGATGATCCCACTTGCAAAAATTTATAAAATTTGTATTTTATTTATTTATTTAATGCTTTAAATCAGATGTGGTTTATTTAGAATATTTTATAAAATTTGTTATTGTTAATAACTATTGTTATATCAACAGACCAAAAAATCATCCTACAGTGTTTTACAAATTCTATTCGTTCCACTAAAGAGTGTGAAATAAAAAAAATTAAACCGACTTCGAAACGCAATAAAAGTTCACTAAAAAATGTGAAGTAATTTCCTTTTGATTTCTATGAATACACACCAACTGTTAATACAATTGATCAAAATAAAATATTAAATAGAATACAAACGTTTCGGAGGCGGCGCAAACTTGAAAATTTTCCAAATCACAGATGTTGCTGATTACGATTTCATTGGAATATGGTGGACTTGAAAATCAGTAGGTTGGAAGACAAGATAGAATTGAGAATAGAGAAGAATGAATTTAAGGATTTTCGTAATTCTTAGTGTCGAAAATTTTTAATTTTGCGCCGCCTCCGAAAAGATTGTATTGTATTTAATATTTTATTTTAATCAATTGTATCAACAGTTGGTGTGTATTCATAGAAATCAAAAGGAAATTATTTCACATTTTTTAGTGCGTTTCGAAGTCGGTTTAATTTTTTAAATAAAATTTTTCACTATTTCCCATTTGATTTACAGCAGTGTAATCATTACTTTTGTACCATATTTATATTTAATATACGCCAAAATAATTAATTTAACAATTTGAGTAATTTGAGATGGCGCGGTATGTATGCGAGAGTGCTATAAAAAAAGTTCAAAACTTAACTATAGACCGATGGTTTCATTTGCACTTTTTATACTTGCGATGTAATAAAAAAATAAAGATTATTTTTCGCGATCGCACGATGTTGTTAGACAAATAGAAATTGATGTTATCGGCGCCCAAGTTCGATCATGATTCTACAAACATAATTTGAATGATACTACAAACGTTGATTCGGGTTTGAATCTATTTATTGGTCTTAAAAATTTTTTACCACACGTTTGAGCTATTCCCTTTTCATTTATTCCAAACATTCGGAATAGCTCAAACGTGTGGTCAAAAATTTTTAAGACCAATAAATAGATTCAAACCCGAATCAACGTTTGTAGTATCATTCAAATTATGTTTGTAGAATCATGATCGAACCTGGGCGCCGATAACAGTAATAAAAAAATTGTTAGCCTTTGAACATTCGGATTCAAGGTCACCCTAACATCGTGCGAATATCTCGAAAACTTAAAATTTCTGTTAAAAACAAAAGTCGAAATTAATAGAATGACTAGCAGAACGAAAGTTTAGTCAATTGTTGTTTTTCCTAAAGCACGGCGCAACTTATTCGAGTAGCTACTACTAGTTTTGCTTCTGGGTGGTGGATTATTTCGCGAGGGCGGGTCGCACATGGAAGAAAAATGACTTGGAATTTCTAATCGGATTAAACGGTCTCCGCGATAATTAAGCAACTCCGGGAACTTTTCGCCGGTATGCAAACAGTGTCTACCCGGCGCCATAAATTCAATCCTCTTCTACATTAGCTTCCTGCGAATACCAATAAATGTTTCAAGTGTGCGGATCCGAGATGGAACCGTTCGAAGGCAGGAAGGCCACTTTCACCGAGGTAAAACGTTCGCGTGACGGCCACCATCGGGTCGCTGATTGTTTGAACAAAGCAGCATGATGAGCACCGAGGCTCGTGTTAGCGGTTTACGTGACGCCGGCCATTACGTTCGAACCACTTAATTATAATATCGCTCAGAATTAAACTGTGCCCGGCGCGAGCACGTACTTGTACCGCAATTATTGCCGGGGGCCCTCTCGTTATTACACGCAAAACCGACCTGAGTTCGGTTTTCGATTCGAAGACACGTGATTCATTTGGAACGAAATGCCTGCCGATAATCGGGAATCGATGCCGGCGAGGATGAGCTCCGGTGAACGGGTTATCAGACTCGTTAAAAAGTGATTTATCGGGCCGGCGGGGGCGCGCGGTGAATGGAGGAGAAACTTGCGGGGAAATGAAATGTTGGGGTCCTTTTGGGAAACCAGAATTAAGGAGATATTGAATGTCAGCCGCTGTAATGGCGGGTAATAGCGGATAAGGAGGGACCTCGATTGTCGTGCATAGCGACGGCTCGGAAACCTTTCGATTCGTTGCTAACATCCGATCGAACCAATACGACGCAAATATTCGATATTTTTTTTTGTATCGTAAAATAGGGTAACAGTGCCGACTACTGCGGTAACATCCTTTAAATGATGTGTAAATATTTCCTGGAAGAATGATGTGTTCCAGATATAAAAAAATTGGTGGTCCTCAAAACCTGATCGACAGTGGGTAAAAAAAGTATTGGCACACTCTTAAAAAGGCGATAACTTTTTAAATATTGTATTATATTGAATTTTTTTGGGAAGCTAGAGCAATTAGTTTAGTTTGCGACAGGATGCGAATAAAAATTTTGTCAAAAATTGCAATTCATCGGAATTGTAGCAAAAATACTAAAAGTTGCATTTTACAACTTTTTTATGTGGGCCAATATTGAAAATTTAAAAAATGCGTTTTGTAAATCTGTGTCAGTTATATGCACTGGTAAAGTTTCAGTTATAGGTCATCTATAATGTAATGAAAATCTGCAATTTTTAACATATTTAAACATTTATAGCTCATTGCAACGTCGACCTTTTTTGACGAAATTTTCAGAATATTTGACACAGGTCAAATCTAAATAAATGGAATAGTATTCGTAATTTCTTTCTGTTTTTTTTGAAGTTATACAGATAGAAGTGCAGTTAGAAATTGCAAAATGCATCCCACCTGTATGCGTTTATGAAGAAATTGGCTGGGTATAATATAAAACAGTAAAAGATTAGAAAAATCTAAGAATATTATTATTGTTTTAACGTAAAAAGTCTGTTAGGGATGAAATGGATTTTTATTTCACTTCTGCTGCCATTAATCGATGCAAAACATTTATATTTTTCATAAGGATTCGCTGAAATAAATTAATAAATAAAAATGAAATGTTGATTTGACAGGACAGTGGTTGCAGATTAGCAATAACGTACAGTAGAATCTTGATTAACTGGCTTGATCGGGAGACAAACAGCCTTGATGGATAATCAAGACCCCAGGGGCATAATTAAAATGTACATTACATTCAAAAATAAATTTTTTATTTTTGAAAACATATTTCCCTTCATAATATAATCATATTTAAACACATATTTGTTTATAATTGGTATAAATAGGTCGTACCGTATTTTACTGGACAGATCGTTTCATTAGAGTATCACACCACCTTGAAGATGGAGCTAAATAATTTGCAGATCAAGTTAACCCTCGCAAGGTAAGGTCTGATAACACATAAATAGTAAGTTGGGCTCTTTTAGAACCCAATAAATGAATTTCATAAATACCCTCGTTTTGAGTAAATTTGGAATAAATGATAACACAGGATATAAAGTAAGCAAATTCAATTTTATTTCTATAAAATTTCTTCTAAAAAATCTGAAGCTGGGGTTTTTGCGACCCCACTTACTCTGCGAAGGTTAAAATGTACATTATTTCCATAATAAATTTTGTATTAAAAAAAATTTGTTTCCTTTCATAATATCATGATATTTAAACGTATATTTGTTTATAATTGGTATAAAAGGTCTTACCGTATTTTACTGGAAAGATCTTTTCATGAGTGTATCACACCACCTTGAAGATGAAGCTAAATAATTTGAAGATCAAATTAACCCTCCAAAGATAAGGTCTAATAACATAAATAGAAAGTTGGGCTCTCTTAGACTCCAATAAATGAATTTCATAAATATCCTCGTTTTGAATAAATTTGGAATAAATAATAACACAGGATATAAAGTAAAGAGATGCAATTTTATTTCTATAAAATTTCTTCTAAAAAATCTGAAGTTGGGGTTTTTGCGACCCCACGTTACCCTGCGAAGGTTAAAATGTACATTATTTCCATAATAAATTTCTTATTTAAAATTATTTTTATTTCCTTTCATAATATCATCATATTTAAACGTATATTTGTTTATAATCGGGATCCGGTTAATCGAGGTCCTACCACATTTGTTTGATGTCGGATGTCGCCGTAAATAAAGGTAACCAACGATTCTTATCCGGTTCAATTTTCTGTCGGCGGGAATAGGCAAAATCCCACATTCGTTATGGACTGACAAGATGTCGTGGGCTGAATGGAAGCCGGATCATCCAGAGATAACAGGCTGACAGTGGGCATGAGAAAAATTAGCAATGTTCGCCTGTAATCCCGTTCAATGGCCGGAGGACGTATCGAATGGCCGATCCACGCGACAGGAAGCGTGTCGAGAATTATGCTACATCCCCGACTGCGCCGCGCCAATAGATCATTAAGTTGTACTACGGCTGTATTATGACAAGACACCCGTTACGTAGGGGTTCGGTGTTCCGGAGGGGTGGGGACTGCTCGCTGTTCCACATCGTCACTCCTTTTCAAAGAAGCCACCTTTTTGATCGGCCGACTGGGAACGTTTAGCAGGGGTGCTTTAGCATTTGTAGCCCTCTAATTTTCCGTTTGCAGATTTTTTCAATCGCTCGCCGCGGCTCTCTTTTGTTCATGATTAAAGAATTACTCTTTAAGCTTTAAAATGCAATTTTGCCGACCCGATCACACAGGGATAGAATGAATTCATGGTTAATGCTAGGGATCGAAAAAGTTATGGCACGTTTTAACGGGTTCTATTCGAAACAACGGAACATTAGAAATCAAAATATTTCAGAATTAAATTATTTTTTCACGGTTTTGAGCTTATTGGGGGTTTTAATTCTTACAACACAGCTTTGTATTACAGTTTATACAGATTATTATCAAAATTTTGATATTCAAAATCCGTTTTCACAGGTCTATTCCTTGTAAGAATTACATAAACTTGCTCTGTAAACTATTCTTCTAATTGCAGTAGTTTCTAACACGCTCGATAAAGTATGTCTTTCAGATATATTTTTTTAAACATTAATTACGATCCGATTTGTAACGTTTCGCAGCGACGTGGAGCATGTAGGTTTTCATTGACGAACTTTTACGAAAAATTAACTAATTGATCGCTCGACCGATTGAGCCTTAGTTCCTCTAAATTATCAATAACTTTTTGTATTTTTGTAAATCAGTCAAGTAGTCAATTAGTTAATTTTTCGTAAAAGTTCGTCAATGAAAAAGTATGTACTTGACACTTATTATAAGTTGTCATATTTATCATAGATTTAAGCATGTATCCTTGATAAATAGAATACTAGTTCACCAATAGGACTGCAACAATAATAAATTACTATTACAGTTAAATCGATTTTCTCAATCAAATTTTAATTATTTTCCCATTTTATACTTTATGCCACAGTATATATTCATAATTAGACTCTAGATTTTAAGCATTTACAACAAAAATGAGCGAGTACCATTTAAAACAGTGAAAATATTAAAATATTATTTTCACCACATTAAAATTATGAACGAAGAATTTTATATTTAGCTTGCAATTGATTCACAAACTTTTTATTTTGCATAAACATCCGTAATATATTCATCATTAAATAGGTTTAATTAGCCCGTTGACAACCGCGTGAATTTTATGTTCTGCCAAGTCGTATCTTATTTATTTCACTCGTATAAACAATCAGGGTGATTAACAACTCTTACTAGTACTTGATAATGAAGATTGCACCTCAGAATAATTTAATAAACTAATAAATTGATATTCAGTGTCACTAAGTTTATGGCAATCATTTTTAAGCAAGTCAATAGGTCACAGGAGAAGTTACAATTAAAGTGTTAAAAGTAGAAGTTCAATATACACGATTGTTGCTCCCCAAATCGAGATGAGACGCAGCCAACGATAACTCATTCCCGAAAAAAGAAGATGAAAAATCATCGGGACCATTGGCCGCAGGAGATAGCACGAGTGGCGACCGTCCACGCGTCAAGCGAACGCATATTATGTAGATTAAGGGTGTCAAGGATCAGATATCCAGGGCATTTAATAATGCTGTTCCTGTCAAAACACGCACCATAGCCAACTGAGGGTATAATGCAGATAAATTGCTCCATGGAGAATGACTGAGGGGATTCGACGGGGGAAAAAGAGACCAAGAATCGGCTAAGGAGGAGAGAGAAAGAGGAAGAGAGAGAGAGAAGGAGCATGGAGAGTAGAGTGGGGCTGACTCCCTTCGACCCTCGTCTCGGCTATTATTTGTTACCATCAGCAGATCACATAGGGGTGTTTTAATATAGAGCCGGTGCCTAGACCAAAGATTTGCGCCTAACTGTGCAAACAGTGGGAGACACCCAGTCATGGAGCCGTGAAACTATCCATGGATTGATAATATCAGTGGTGACAATTTCCAGAGATCGCGTGGCCAACCGATTCGAAACGCTTCGGACTCGATCTTTGGAGGATGTCATTACGACCGTTAGTCCCTTCACGCGTTTTTACTCGAATTTAAAAGATTGCCATTCCTCAGAGAGTCTTATGTAGGTTCATATGTAACTCGTTTAATGCAACTGTGATTTATATAAATAATTGTCTAGGAATCGTTATACAATTATTTAATTAAACTGTTAACTTTAATTTTAGAGGAACTTTCAGGTTGTAATTAATGTTAGAGAAATTGGTTTAACACCGCATCTCAAGGGTTGTCAACAAAAATGTCACTAACGAAATCATTGTAATATGATTTTAGTAACATCCTTCGATACCATTGTGTCTTACAGAACTTTTATTGAATCACATATTATCCGATGACCTTGGAATAATTATAGTCACTGAAAACCTAATGAAAGGGACTATCATTGTAGCTGTCTAAAAAAGGGTGGTTCCATTTAAAAAAGTCAAGGTGACCTTGATACAATGGCGTGCAATAATATTCGGCCGCTCTAAAAAAGACGATAACTTTTTTAATATTGTACTATACTATTTGAATTTTTGGGAAGCTAGAGCAATTAGTTTGCCACAGGATGCGAACAAAAATTTTGTCTAAATTGCAGTTGATCGGAATTGTAGCAAAAATACTAAAAGTTGCATTTTACAACTTTTTTATCTGGGCCTATATTGAAAATTTAAGAAATACGTTTTGTGGGCCTGTGTCAATTAAACATATTCTGAAAATTTCGTCAAAATCGGTCGACGTTGCAATGAGCTACAACCGTTTAAAGATGGTAAAAATTGCAGTTTTTCGGCCTCCAGCTGCAATAAATCCAAGGATTCTTACATCTTTCAATGCCTGACGTTTCTCTCTGCATCAACCGATTTCTGTGGCAAACTAATTGCTCTAGCTTCCCAAAAAAATTCAAATAGTATAGTACAATATTAAGAAAGTTATCGTCTTTTTTAGAGCGGCTGAATAAAATTGCACGCCACTGTAGTTCTTTTTGTATTTACAAGAGAATCGTGCTTCCTAATGCACGTGTTTAAAAAGTTTCTTGTGTTACTACATATCAGTTTATTAGTTTTCGAACAGTTTCAAGATTATGGAAAGATATAAAGTTGGCGAAGCAATTTTTACCATCTTTAAACGGTTGTAGCTCATTGCAACGTCGACCGATTTTGACGAAATTTTCAGAATATGTTTAATTGACATATGTCTACAAAACCCATTTTTAAAATTTTCAATATAGGCCCACATAAAACAGTAGAAAATGCAACTTTTTAGTATTTTTTCAACAGTTCCGAACAATTGCAACTTTGGAGAAATTTTTTTTCGCATCCTGTGGCAAACTAATTGCTCTAGCTTTCCAAAAAAATTCAAATAGTATATTACAATATTAAACTAGCTGGTTATTGTTGCTCGCTCGCTTCGTGAGCTCGTGGGTATGACTGCTCTTGCGAGAGGGTTAGTGGTACGCATTGCTAGTGGTGCATACAGCTATTTATGGTTTTTTTTTATTTTTTGTGTGACACTCCACGAGCCACACAAAGAACTTCCCGATTCGTTAGTTGTAAGCGGTAACATTAGCATTAGTTGCATAATTAAAAAAAAATTTTTTTTTAAATTAAAAAAATTTTTTTTTAAATAAACATGAAATATATATAATTACGTTTGTTTATTCGGTAGAAAATTTCCATCCTCTCGTATAAATTTCATTCTTAAATGAACTTCTTTCGAAAAAAACTAAAAAAACTAAAAAATCTAAAAAACTACTTGACCAATATGGACCAAAATCTACTCAGCTCTAAGTTATGACGGGGCACATCAATTGCATCATTCATCATTTTGATCGCATTGTTACTTTTTCAGAAAACGTTAACGAAAAATTTGATAACATACAAACGGCCATACGCACACACACATACACACATACATACACACATTTTGATAAAAGTAGTCTAAAAAGACTCCAATGACCATGAAACGCGAAGATCTGTTAAAAACTCGATTTTCGATTTTCGGGATAATTACAGTAACTTCCCTATGAATCGGGAAGTTAAAAAGTTATCCTCTTTTTTATAGCGCCCGAATATTATTGCACGCCACTGTATCTCTAAAAAATGACATAAAAACAAAATTTTTTGACATCGTGTCATCCCCATTGTACCATTCAACTTTGTCCTTACCACATTCTACGTATCTTTAAAAGCAACAAAGACATTTGAGGTGCAAGCGTTAGGTGACACATTCTGTACATTATAATTAACACATATTTCAGAGTCAACTTTTACCGAGCGCGCTTGTCGATTAATATTTTGAGCACACGCGATGACTATCAATTCGTCCTATCAATCGGCGAAACAATAAAGTTAAAAGCATTGTACCGTTTCGACAAATACAAATTCCGTGTGCACGATTCTTTGAACAGGATTCATTACGAGAACACAGCCTCGCAGAGTACACACAAATATTTCAGCCAATTACACATAACTGTTACCTAACAATTCAATCAAAACAGGCTAAAAAAAAGGAGCGAGAGAGATAGAGATAGAGAGAGAGAGAGAGAGAGAGAGAGAGAGAGAGAGAGAGAGAGAGAGAGAGAGAGAGGCGAGCGATCGGGCGGTGAAGGGAGGGGGAGAGAGGGAAAAAGTAAATTCGAAAAACAACGTGACTCGGTCCCTCTCTCACTCAATACGATAGTCCACGCAGCGGAACCCGTCCAGCTGCGTTCCCGTTTTTGCTAAAAAATCTGGCCGGTAGGTGGGATGGGGTTCAATGCGTTCATCTATTTTTCATTCCGGCCGATCCCGGGACCGGTCCCGCTGACAATCGGTGATCACAGCTTTTCAGATGGCCTGGAAAAAGTTCGAATCGAGCCCGCTCCGGCCGAAGAATTGCGCGGCGCACCAAAAATATTCAATAGACGAAAAAAAAGAGCCGGTGATTACACGCTCGCATCATTGTGGCAGGGATCGATCTTTACAAATTTCTCGAAACAATGGGGCCGAGCCCCGGAGACCGTGGATTTCCACTTTGACGTCAGTTTTGACCAAATATTTGCCGAACGGAATGGAAGTCGCATGGCCAGCCCGGTACCATTGATCGATTCTTTATTTCGCTCTCTTCCTCCATTTACCGGCACCCGGTTTTTCCGGTTTCCCATATAGTCCCACTACCCCCCTCCCTACTCTCCACCTCGCTCTCTTTTTTTTCTCTGTCGTTGTTTGATATTGTCAATCTAAAACACGGCCTGATATCGAAAAAAAGAGATTTCCCATTGACGCGACGATCGCAGGTAGTGTTTCGCAATTATCTTATTATCTGTGCATCCTATGATAAAATCTTGCTTCTTCAGCTGTCAAAACTAGACGGGAGTCATCGTCAACTAAAATGGGGTACTTTTTTTACATCGGTGTAGATATCTTTGCTAGGACGCAGAGTGGTCCAAATCGAGAAATTCAGTGACTTTTGGTCCAAAAACGAACTTTCTCGTATCGATATCTAATTAACGAACATTACTTGCCGAATGTCCATAGACCTCGGAAATGTAGAAATTAGTACAATTTAATAAATATTATAGTTGTAATCAATATTGAAACTTGGAGATTTTAAGAAGAGTATTTTTCTATTTAATATTTTATATAATCTCTATAATAGACTATTTAATATTTTCTCGCGCTTTTCTTTTTTTTAAATTGAAGAGCAGATTTTTATGAGTAGAAACCGTATCTTAAATTATTAATTAGTCTGCATAATGTATTAGAAATTAATGCTGTGCTAAATGGAGATAATTTAAAAAATTGTTTATATTCGGTAAGGCATATCTTCAAAGTCCCAGGATGTCCCAGGCTCTAACAAATTGGACTATTTTCAGTACACCTTCCTCTATACAGTGTTGGGCAATAAATAAATTTATTTAAATAAATAATTATTAAAATAACAAGTTATTTGTTATTTGGATATTCAAATAAAACGCAGAAATAATTATTTTTTATTTGAGCAAGTATAAATGAATTTATTTAAAATAATAAAGTTAATTGTTACTTATGAATACAATTTTCAATTATTATTTGTATTAACAAATAATAAATCCCAGGATCGAAACGTCAGGATTTCTACTTGCAAATTTGTTATAAAACATGGAATGTTTAGTTTATTTTTGATCGAACCTGTGCGCCGAAACCATCTATCTATTATTATTTGAAGTTTAGATGACCAGAAGGAGTTCGAAAATTTACTTTGGGTTTCCTGCAAACTAGACTAAAAATGAGTTGCCTAAATGTCGACAGTGTAGCCCTCCGAGGCAATGATTCCGCAAAATCTAGTTCTCCGAGCGAAATATGTTAACCCCTCAAATCAAGAGTAACATTTCATCGGAAAACTCGGAGCTTTCCTTATACTGCTGTAATTGTTATATTTAATAATACTACTGCTAGTACAACAAGAATTCATGGAAAAACTCCGGGATAATTGAAAGAAAATTAGAAAAAAATGTAAAATTAAGATCTAGCGATCACCATTTATACATATTTTTCCTTATGGTATGTTAATACCTCATTAGTTTTCTGAAAATATTATATTGGAAGTCATAATGTATGTTATAATGTATGCTATATAAACCAAACATGGTTTACGGCATCGATAAATAAATAAATAAATAAAGAAAATTAGAACATTACAAATTAAATTCATGGATCTCACAGACCCAATCCGTGCTTTGAAGAGTTAGAGGATCCTCGTCCTCAAAGGATTATGTTGAAGTTATTTGAAGTTTAGATGATCAGACAGAGTTCGAAAATTTGCTCTGGGTTTTCTGCAAACTAGACTAAAAATGAGTTGCCTAAACGTCGACATATATAGTATAGTCCTCCGAGGTGAAGATCCCGCAACTGGTTCGACAAAACCGAACAAATCCGAAGTCGGGATGCGTACTCGAAGAGCGGCAGCCGGGAACAATGCCATGAACGAGACTTGTCCCTCGATGAAGGAACAGGAGCAGCTTTTCACGGCATCGGGAACGCGGAAAACTAGCTAACGACTCGACAATTCGCCTTTATTCGCCAATCTTGGTCCCGGTTCCCGAACCACTGTTTACCCGAGCGTGTCGGGCATGACTGGAGTGCGACATGAATAACTGAGTAGTTGAATTCTGCTTGTCGCGGTTCTATAATATTATCAGAGCATTGTGCCCGACTAATTAGCTGTACTAATGCAATCCTGGCTGATTATGTATTCCGCTCAGCGGTCTTGAAGCCTCGACTTTCTCAGAAAAGACAGCCTGACGTATCGTCTGCACGACGCAGACCTAAAATAACCTGGAAAGGTTGGGTTAAAAGCTGATAAAACTGTTCCTCCGTCTGAAGAAATTGTTTCAAAACTTATTATTTTTCTTAACATTATTCTGCTTCGGCTTAACCGAGAAAAATTACTGAGAAACATTTCAATTACGTGACAGGCTTCCGTATAACGCGGTCAAAAAAGAAAACTGGTTGCAGTAGGTTGTAAATTATCCGAACTAATTGGGACTGAGATGGTTCGGAAAATCGAACAGTTTTAGAATTACTTATTAAGCGCAAAAGTATACTACTGCTATAATTAGAAATCTCGGATATACTACTCAAAATATATGTATGTACTAGCTGACCTGACAGACGTTGTCCTGTCCAAATTTCGATACATTTGGTTGTGTTCATTTTGTGAATTTATGAAAAGCTGTAGGATATTCGTAAACAAAGTAGAGATGAGAAAAAAACGTATTTCGCAGTGATCATTATAGCAAACTGACGTGGATAATGTAAATTCCTATTGAAATATTGATTAAAAGCTGCGACGTCCTTTTTTTGTTGTATTGAAATTGATTCAAAAATCATTTTCAGTTTTTCTCAAATTTTCATGTTTCCGGGCAACTTTTCCAATTTTTTTTACCCTAAAATCCTGATTCGGTCTACAACGAACATTTAAAAAAAAATTAGCCAAATCGGTCCAGCCGTTCTCACGTAATGTCGTGACCAACGAACAGCATTTCATTTTTATTATATAGATAATGCGCCAAGATAGTAGTTATAAATATATAGTTAATTATTTTTAATAATCAAAGACTTGATAATCTTAATAAATGTTATACTTTTTATAATATTGGTACGTTCATACTGTTATTCATTCCAATGCGGACAAGATGTAATCATTGTTTCGTGATAGATGTAACATTTCAAGAGTTTCAATTCTTACAAACCTTTGAAAGTTTTGAAGCTTTCTATATTTTCAAGGCAATGGAGACTTTTAAGAGTTCTAAGTTTCGAATTATGTTACAAGTGATTCGAATTTTTTATCGTAAATATCGAATCGAAGCGATTCGAAGTGATTCAGATCCCATCACTATGTAAGATGTGCTTAGCGTGGATTTTTTTAGAAATAAATTCTAGAATTAGAATTTGGATTACCAAGTTTGTTTTTTGAGTCTTGAAAATGAATTTTCAGTACAGTATATTAACCTTCCGACCGCGGAGTCCGGGTCAATATTGACCCAAACTATCAAAATATTTATTCGATATTACAAAAGCTGCTGCATGAGAAACAGTATTGGAAGCAATCTGTATTGTTTCAGAAAAGCATTTCGATGTTCGAAGTAATTAGAAATCTCAGAAATACTACTCAAAATATATGTATGTATAATGCGCTAAAATAGTAGTTATAAATATATAGTTAATTGTTTTTAATAATCAAAGACTGTCTTTTCGACATTTCTTATTCACTGGCTTGGATAACCGAAAGTTCTGATAATTGACGATCTACTGTACCTATATGTATTTTTAAGTGATACCAATTGGTTAATTTTAGCCTTGTTTGCATAAGATATCATTCTATTTCACAGAAATTTTACTTAACTCCTCATTGTGCAATGATCAACTGTTCTGCACCATTTTTGTATGAAATGCCTCGACTGTTGAAGATGCAAAATATTTGATTTAAGGACAAAAGGTTACACGAGTGATGGCTTGCCATAAATCGTTTGTTACTATGTTTGTTGTTCTGTGCCTTTACGACAAAAATAGGTGAACGTAACTCGACATGGTAAAACCATTAAGACAATTTAAAAACGTCCATATCGTAAGTCTGTATGTAATTAATGACGTATAGAAACCATATAAAAATCTCTTTTCATCTTTAACAATTTTAATAAATTGAAAATAGACTTACATATTACATTGATGTTCCTAAATATTTTTGACACGTCCACAGTTTTAAATTATACGTAGTCATTTTTGTCATAAATGCATAAAATCCACAGACTATTTATAATTGACGAAGAAAATGTCTATTTTGTGTACTGAATGCCATAAATTTGAAGCTGAGGACTCATGTGCGCTTGGTATCGTGCGCAATTCTCCATTTTTTATGACACTGGGATTCAGAAATGACCAAAGGGCGTATATTGTAAAACAGAAAATTATTTCCACTTCCACGTGAAGTAGAAAATTACAGAAAAAGTATATATTCGGCTGATCCTTGTGTAATATCGAATAAGTCGATCGCAAGGTAGATTCGCTCGGGAACCGAACAGGCGTCGCTACTCAAATCCCATACACGTGGACACGGAAAAATGGAAACGGCCAGGGGCGATGGCTGGCCGTAGAGGAGGGATTTTTCATTAGGGCAACCTAAGCCCCGATGCGAAAGGATTAATAGAAGTTATAAAGTAGAGCCCGAAGAGGTGGAGGAACATTACGTGACCTGACTCCGATCGAGTCTTTCTTCAGGTTATATTGCAGGTTCCCGTCGTTTCTCATTCACCCCCACGGCTCATGCGCATCACATCTGACCAATAGAATCGCGTGGTCCATCTCTGCCGCTGACCAAACCCCTTGACTCGTACCACTCTTGCCCCCGAGATACATTCCCCGCGAAGAAAAAAGAAAGTTTGAGAACGAGCCCCCCTCCCTCTCCCCCTCCGACGCGACTCGAGTGTGTATTTTCCAGAGGAAACCTCATCAACTCCATCTAAACTCCATTTCTAAGAACGGAATTGGAAAGCTGTGGAATTCATTGGATTCATCGTATAACGACACATACGGGCGAAATGTGTTGCCTCGCTGAATACATTCTTGCCCCTTTTTACCTTTGCACGAGTCCCTCTCAAAGCATACTCTTCTGACAAGCTAGATATTATTCTTTTAACTGTGGGGACGATGAGTCGATGCGTCAGCCATGTTTGCTTTCACTATTCGGAAAGTTTTCAGTTTCTTTCTAATTTATATCTACATTATTTATAATAATAATTCGTTGGTCAAGATCGCTTTTATTATTCAGAAACCTTTCAGTTTCTTCCTAATTTATATCTACATTATTTATAATAATAATTCGTTGGTCCAGATCGCTTTTATTATTCAGAAACCTTTCAGTTTCTTCCTAATTTATATCTACATTGTTGATATGTCCACATTATTTATATCTACATTATTTATAATAATAATACGTTGGTTAAGATCGCTTTCCTTATTCAGAAACCTTTCAGTTTCTGCTTAATTTATATCTACATTGTTTGTATGTCCACATTATTTATATCTACATTATTTATAATAATAATCCGTTGGTCAAGATCGCTTTCATTATTCAGAAACCTTTCAGTTTCTTCCTAATTTATATGTACATTATTTATATTCTACATTATTTATAATAATAATTCGTTGGTCAAGATCGCTTTCATTATTCAGAAACCTTCCAGTTTCTTCCTAATTTATATCTACATTGTTGATATGTCCATATTATTTATATCTACATTATTTATAATAATAATTCGTTGGTCAAGATCGCTTTCATTATTCAGAAACCTTTCAGTTTCTGCCTAATTTATATCTACATTATTGATATGTCCACATTATTTATATCTACATTATTTATAATAATAATTTGTTGGTTAAGATCGCTTTCATTATTCAGAAACCTTTCAGTTTGTTCCTAATTTATATCTACATTGTTTGTATGTCCACATTATTTATATCTACATTATTTATAATAATAATTCGTTGGTCAAGATAGTTTTTATTATTCAGAAACGTTTCAGTTTCTTCCTAATTTATATCTACATTGTTTATGTGTCCACATTATTTATATCTACATTATTTATAATAATAATTCGTTGGTCAACATCGCTTTTATTATTCAGAAACCTTTCAGTGTCTTCCTAATTTATCTCTACAATGTTTATGTGTCCACATTATTTATGTCTACATTGTGTACATCTATATTATTTATATTTACATTAACTATACGGTATTTATGTTGCTTGAGGTAGAATTTCGGTAACCTCAATTTCATTTATCTTTCATTGCGTCTTCGCAAGGGTTGATAATTGAAAGTCAACCAGCAGGAAGGTTAATATATTACCTAAACTAAGACCTTCGGTTCAGTTATGGCCATGGAAACAGTGTTGGAACAAAACTTTTATTTTGTAAAATTGCTGAAGAGAGCAAGAGAAGAAAACCTGTTCTTCTTCTTGTTCTAGTACTCCACCTACAAGGGTGAGCACCAACATGATACGTGGTGCCATTCTGGTACTAGATCTGCAGTATAGATTCTCCAGACATTTTCTTAAATATTAATTATTGAAGTAGAAATCCAAAAATTTAAATTAACATATTGTTAGTCTGCGATAAAAAAGCTCCAGAATGGAGATGACAATCTCGTTCATGAAGAACATGAACGTCAATAAATTTCAATTTTTACTTAATTGTGATTGGTTAACGGAATATAGAAGGAGTGTTTGGCGTTACAGGCACCTACAATATTTTCAACGTAAAAAAGACTATTAAGACTTGAAATGAACATTTATTTACTTACTGCTTCCATTCCTACAGAACATTTTTATTTCGCATAAAGACCCGCAATCTAATTATTGCTTATATTAAACATATGGCCAAATAATTCGTTCATCAATCACATTCACAACATCGAATATTTTCCGCGAACGAAGTAATTATGTACAATAAATGTACCAGCAATTGTTTAAAAACATCGTACACCAGTACCACAAGAGATAGAAACATAAAGTCTATTCCAAACAATATTTGGCGGGTTCTGTGGCACATAAATTCTAAGAACAGAGTCCACATTTATCGAACGAGCTTCGGAAACACGTCGACACGAAAAACGGGGTTGAAAATCGTGGACAGTTCGACAGTAAATATGAATAAGTTTGTACCGTCAGTGTGGTTACCGGGTACAAACGGACGGACGGTCGGTCTAGTCTCAAAATTGCGCCCAATATGTCCATCTTTTAGCGCGAGGGACGCGAACCGACCGCCGCGCAAACAGATCAATGCTTCGCGTTCCAATATAAACAGTATTATTGAAACAAAGCGGGCGGGAGGTGTAGCTGGACGAAGTTTGCTGGCGTGAGGGGTTGCAAGGGGGTTGCAAGGGGGTGGGATGGTGGCGGGGAGGGGAGGGGGGCAGCAGCAGCAGCACAGGGCTACCGAGGAGGATGAGGGTTGATGTTTCTGCCGGGCTGCGGAGAATGAACGAGGGGAGAAGAGTTATGTTGCCGCGATATTGTACTGCGCGGCACGAGCGAACCTCGAAGAGGGAGGGAGGGGTGCGGTGGCAGGGGGCTAGCTTCCTGTTCCGCCCCCGCTTCCTTTCAACCCTGCGCCACCAAACGGTTCGATCCTTTCCCCAGACGGCCCTGCGAAAACTCTGCTGTCGATGCTGTATTATGTGTCAGGGACCAGGAGCTCCTTGATGCACGTACACTATACATGTGTACATATATCTAAAATGTATATACAGTATATGTTGGTTCGCATGTACGCGAGTATGTACGTCCACGTACGTATTTGTTGTATGTGTACAGCTGTTTGAGACGATGGTGAGCTACGTTGTTTTCACTCGATGACAGAGAAATAGGGCGGTGGGTGGTCCCAGTATGTTGCAGTCGAGTGGGTAGAGAGGCAGTGATTAATTTTTCCGGCCTCAAACACATCGACTTCTAGCCGTTCATTTTACCAATTTTCGGTTTATTGCTTTGTCTCGAACGTACTGGGTGGTCCGCCTAAGGGCAGCCACTTGAATGTCTTCTTCTGCTTGGACGATGTAAGATTAGTAGTCCACGGATCTTTATGCAAAATAAAAATATTTTGTATTGATTGTGAAAAGCAGGAATAACATAAAAGTTAATTTGATCCCTTAACAACTTTGTTACACTAGAAACAACATTATGATTTATGGTTTATTCTTCTCTTTATATAGTGTACATAAAGATGGCGTTGAAGAGCCTGAGCTCTATTTGCCCAATATAAGCCCGTCCTTATATTCTAGTGTTTACCTAGTTTCTTATATATTATTGTATTGCATTCATTTCGCCTTGTTTTACCTATAGTATATTCAAAATTCAACATTAATAAACTATATAATTAAACACATACAAAATATATACAGGGTGTCCCAAAATTCCTCCGACACCCGAAAATGGGAGGTTCCTTGGGTCATTTGAAGCGACATTTTCCTTTACAAAAATGGCGTCCGCGGCTTTGTTTAGGAGTTATTAACGAAAAACACGGACCAATCAGAGCGCGATCTACACATGCGATGACACGTTCGGCCAATTGATAGTTGGCGCGTCGGGCCGACTGTGCTAACTCGCGTCTAGGTCGCACTCTGATTGGTCCGTGTTTTTCGTTAATAACTCCTAAACAAAGCCGCGGACGCCATTTTTGTAAAGGAAAATGTCGTTTCAAATGACCCAAGGAACCTCCCATTTTCGGGTGTGGGAGGAATTTTGGGACACCCTGTATATTGCTATGATGAACGTTCTGAGCTAAAATTTAATATTTGAAGAAGCAACATTATGTGGGGAATAATGGTGTGAGTAATACCTTTATGGCGAGACAACATCTGACAGCATTGACATAAAATAATAACAGTGCAGTTCCGTTGAATAGACATTGACGTATTGTATTGTGATAATTGTAATAAATATTCCTATAATTATAACATGCTTGAATTTTTTCAACCTACTGCTGTTTTATATTTCGCCCAAACAATTTCTTCATGAATGCATAAAGATCCGCAGTCTAAAGATTAGCGATGGACATACAATATTTGTTATATAGAGTTTCGAAATAATTCGATATTTATTCGAAACCAGAAATTCTTGAAACTCTTGAAATCTTGAAAATTTCAACAGTCTTGATAATCTTAATAAATGTTATACTTTTTATAATATTGGTACGTTCATACTGTTATTCATTCCAATGCTGACATGATGTAATCATTGTTTCGTGATAGATGTAACATTTCAAGAGTTTCAATTCTTACAAACCTTCCAAAGTTTTGAAGCTTTCTATATTTTCAAGACAATGAAGACTTTTAAAAGTTCTAAGTTTCGAATTTTGTTGCAAGTGATTCGAATTTTTTATCGTAAATATTGAATCGAAGCGATTCGAAGTGATTCAGATCCCATCACTATGTAAGATGTGCTTTGCGTGGATTTTTCTAGAAATAAATTCTGGAATTAGAATTTGGATTGCCAAGTTTGTTTTTTGAGTCTTGAAAATGAATTTCCAGTACAGCATATTAACCTTCCGACCGCGGAGTCCGGGTCAATATTGACCCAAACTATCAAAATCTTTATTCCATATTACAAAAGCTGTTGCACGAGAAACAATATTGGAAACAATCAGTATTGTTTCAGAAAAGCATTTCGATGTTCGAAGTAGAAAATTGAGATTTTCAAGTTTGAAACTCGTAGTTCGAAAATCGATTTCGAAAGATTGAATGTCGAAGTTTGACGTCCGGGGTTCAAAGTTTAAAGGTCCAAAACCGGAGCTTGCGATCGGCTGTTCCACGTCTGACATCAGAAATTCGAAGTTTCACACGCGACTTCCATATGGAAATACCAATGTCTAATTTCAATGTCGAAGTCCCATACTCGAAACTGCATGCTGTCATACAAATACTTCAATTTTTGTACACAGCGATGCATAATTTCGTATGAATCGTTTTCGTTCGGTGAAAATATCCTTAATTAAAAAAATGGTTTGTTCATATTATTATTTACGTACCCAGTGTATTTCTTTATGTATTTATTAATACAGAAACATGGAAAGAAATATTCATAATTTAGACATTAAGAGAAGGTTGAACTCTAATCATTTACCTATCTTACTAAAAAATCAACAGTCTCAATTATAATTATAATGGTTCTATACTAGAAGTAAACTTTCTTCTATACTAGAAGTAAAATAAAAAAGGTAATTTCTTTTCATAAAAGGATAAAAATCCACAGTGTAGTTATTATTTTCAATATACAGTGGCGTGCAATAATATTCGGCCACTCTAAAAAAGACGATAACCTTTTTAATAGAGCAATTAGTTTGCCAAGGGATGCGAAAAAGAATTTTGTCAAAAATTGTAATTGATCGGAATTGTAGCAAAAATACAAAAAGGTGCATTTTACAACTTTTTTATCTGGACCTATATTGAAAATTTAAATTATAAATTTAAAACATACGTTTTGTAGACATATGTCAATTAAACATATTCTGAAAATTTCGTCAAAATCGGTCGACGTTGCAATGAGCTACAACCGTTTAAAGATGGTAAAAATTGCAGATTTTCACGATTTCCGGCCTCTAGCTGCAATAAATTTAGGGATTCTTACATCTATCAATGCCTGACGTTTCTTTCTGCATCAACCGATTTCGATGAAACTTTCACAGTACATACAATTCACACAGCTCTACAAAACATATTTTTTAAATTTTCAATATAGGCTCACATAAAACAGTAGAAAATGCAACTTTTTAGTATTTTTTCAACAATTCCGAACAATTGCAACTTTTGACAAATTTTTTTTCGCATCCTGTGTCAAACTAATTGCTCTAGCTTCCCAAAAAAAATTCAAATAGTATAGTACAATATTTAAAAGTCATCGTCTTTTTTAGAGCGGCCAAATATTATTGCACGCCACCGTAGTTCTTTTTGTATTTACAAGAGAAACGTGCTTCCTAATGCACGTGTTTAAAAAGTTTCTTGTGTTACTACATATCAGTTTATTAGTTTTCGAACAGTTTCAAGATTATGGAAAGATATAAAGTTGGCGAAGCGGTATAAGAAGCTTGTAAAACAAGAGGTATTGGGAAGGGATTTAAAGATCGACACTGGTCCCCGGCGAAAATGAACTCGGCCAAGTGACGTCTTACTGATTAACAATAATAATACGATGGAATTACGTTTCCTTGGCTAGCTTCTCCAGCTGGATTAATTGGGTCAATGACCATTTAATACTGGCGACTGAAAATCCAGACTCGCAGGAATTGCGTCCCCCTTTCGATCCAGTCTCCTGGAAAATGAACAGAGAAGCTGCACCATGAGCCGTCACCGCGACATCTGCGCTAATTTCACACCGAGCTGACTGCGTCCAGCCAACCACCCACACCCCCAACAACCACCCTGGTTGACTGGCTACTTCGTGCTGCACCGTTCTGTCTATCCAGATCCCAGATGAACTGGAAAACTTTCACTTTGATCAGACCAATTCGGAGATGTCCGTTCTCAAAATGATTGGCGCTGGACAGAAATTTTCCTATTTCTTTTCCCTCTACGAAAATACAAGGTGGGCCAAAAGTTATTAATTTTTTCAATAATATATTATCAATCTCAGACCTGTTTTGACCATTTTAATTAGCAAGTTTTTTGAAAATTTTCTTGCTCCTCAACATCAAGATGAAGACACTTCAAAAATTCATGGTGATGAATCTACGAAAATACAAGGTGGGCCAATAGTTATTAATTTTTTCAATAATATATTATCTTTTCTCAGACCTGTTGTGACCATTTTAATTAGCAAGTTTTTTGAACATTTTCTTATTCCTCAACATCAAGATGAAGACACTTCAAAAATTCATGGTGATAAATCTACGAAAATACAAGGTGGGCCAATAGTTATTAATTTTTTCAATAATATATTATCTTTTCTCATACCTGTTTTGACCATTTTAATTAGCAAGTTTTTTGAAAATTTTCTTGCTCCTCAACATCAACATGAAGACACTTCAAAAATTCATGGTGATAAATCTACGAAAATACAAGGTGGGCCAATAGTTATTAATTTTTTCAATAATATATCATCTTTTCTCAGACCTGTTTTGACCATTTTAATTAGCAAGTTTTTTGAAAATTTCCTTGCTCCTCAACATCAAGATGAAGACACTTCAAAAATTCATGGTAATAAATCTATTATAATCCCTCATGATTAAAGTGTAGGGAGCATCAGCTCCAGGGAACTTTTATATAACCGCATGACCATCAGTCAGGTATAAACCTGTTTAAAAAAAAATTTTCAGACCTGATATGCTTACCTTTTTTTCAGATTCTGAAATTTTTTAACTAGGAACCCAGTACCGAGCAGAATGATACCAACAATATAATCATTATCAATGTCAATTATGCCAATAATATCAAAAGAATAATGATTTCTTTTATATCGGTCGTAAATGTTTCTTTTAGAAAACTAGAATAATTATATTATCGGCGTTGTAGAATTTGATCAAACCGTAGCGCCGATAATATAATTATTCTAGTTTTCTAAAAAATATCAAAAGAATATTATATACAATTTCTCTGTGTAAATGAAGTTCTGGAAAGTTATTATTATTTCAAAGCATAACTTTTGGCCGCACTCTGTGCCAATCGTAGACCTTCAACAAAGAAAATTAAATAACTTCCTAATAAAATAGTATTACAATTTAAGATACTAAAAATATTTTTGCATTTTGTATTGCAAATTTAATAATATCATAGTAGTTATATACTCTATACAGAGTATTTACTATACATGCTGGAAGAAAAGATTCCAATTTGCTACTCCACCGATGCACTTTTGTAAAAAGTTGCATTGTAGGATGATACAAATTATTAATCCATGCAAATTCCTTTAAAATTTTTTTTATATTTATTAATAACCGATAATTTAGTCCAGTTACTAGATACAACCTCCTTTTAGTTTTCCAAATTGTAGGTATTGAAATTTAACGTGAAAATTTAAGCAAGTGAAACATTATAAAATAACGTGTGTATATTTAATATCCATGTAATTTCCCTATTTTTACGTTGAAATCGTCTTCTTGTTTTTAAAATCAAACGTAAGAACACAATTCTACTGAAGACAGCCGGAAGGGTTAAGGAGCGGTCAACGCAGCATCTTGGAAGCACCAATCAGCAAGCAATCGTCGTGGATCGGTCGATAAACAAGTAAGAAATTAGATTTTGTAAATTGTACGACATGCTTCTTTCTTCTCAGTTCGTTACAAAAATCTACTGTTCTTAACTTTTAGAGAAACAATAATATATCGTATTTATACCAACGTGTAATTAATGTACAATCTAATAATATTTCCTTCATTAATTTTCCAATGTTAGAACACTTATTACACTTATCCGAATAAAATTAATTCAGAAAAAACGTGGTAATAAAAACTGTTAATACAAGAATCATTTCTAGTTTAAAAGAACTTTTTAGTTTGACACCGTTTTGTACGTGAAACATTTTTAGTACTGATTGTTATTTCTAGTATTCAATGATTAATGGCTAAAGAATATTTAACAAGAAGATGAGAACGAAGTCTAATCACATATTTAAGAAATTGATATGTGTTTATATTATTGAAAGGGGGTTACTTATTGCTGGATATTATATTTAGAGTCTCGGTTCCTATCACTGTGTGGGTGGAAAGGAAGGCAAAGGGTTTAGCAAATATTAATAAGTCGGCTGTTAGGGGTCAATGTATATCAACCGTTCGTATTTTCTCTCCTTTATTGCTTGCCAACGACGACTATTGGACAGGTCCAGATCACGATCTGTTTTCACTGGGGTTATGGCAAAATATATTGATGTTATTTCAACAAACCTAAATGTTATTTCCATTCGTATATCACCTATTAATACTTTATTACGTCTCTCTGTCTATCTGATAGTTGATGTATTGATAGTCTATCATCTTTATTTATTGACACGAAGTATTTATAGTAATTGATATCATGTCATATAAATGTATTGTAATTACTTTGTTCATTTAATTTATATCATAAGTACATTTACATGTAGTTTACATACAGATGCATTAGAATTGTCTACCCAGTTATATAGTCTATTATATTCCATATAAGACAAAAATAATGTCGAGATTTTCAAAACATTTTTTATAGTGTTTAACTAACTTCAATGCATAGGCTAAAACTGAAATTGTTTTTCAGTTTAATTGTTTATTCAATTAAATAGTCCATTACATTCCATATAAGACAAAAATAATGTCGAGTTTTTCGAGACAATTTTTAATAGTGTTTAACCAACTTCAATGTATAGGCTAAAACTGAAATTGTTTTTCAGTTTAATTGTTTACTCAATTAAATAGTCCATTACATTCCATATAAGACAAAAATAATGTCGAGTTTTTCGAGACAATTTTTAATAGTGTTTAACCAACTTCAATGTGTAGATAAAACTGAAATTGTTCTTCAGCTCAATTGTCTACTCAGTCAAATAGTCCATTACATAAGACGAAAATAATGTCAAGATTTTCAAAACATTTTATAGTGTTTAACCAACTTCTTAACGTAAATCTTTACTTCAGCATTAAATAGAATATTAAACTGACAATAAATTTCAATCACAGAGTAATTTTTACGTTTCAAATAGAAGTAAAGAACAATTTCAGTTTCATCTATACAGGTAATTTCTTTTTTAATTACAAATTGCAGTACAAGGTGTAATTAAAAGTTCAATTCCTCATTCTTTCCCGAATATAAGATGTCCCTTTCAAAGTGAATATTGTCGTTTAAGCCTCGGCAGTTTCGTCCGCCATTGTAGAGAAAGTCATCTCTTTTTGAACGGACGATATCATGTTTCTTGATCGTGTCCTACTATAGGGTTGCTTCTGAGGGTTGAACCCCTGATGCTGAGCCTCGCATCTTCCCGACTCCGCCTTCACCGCCGCTTTGATCAGCCCACAACCCCAAACACCCACTATTATGGACAATCAATCCAAAAAATGGACCTGGTCCACCCCAAAGGCAAACCACCATAGCATGATTATGGGACCCTCTGCTGGCAGCCCTTTTTCGGATAATCACCTCTCGCGGATGGAATGTTTACTCTCCTAAGTAAACGGGTTAACGATTCTACATTGTCCGTCTTGCGAATTCCTTGAGGCTTTAGTGTCATTCTTTTTGTTGGATCGTCAACGTGTCTACAACTCAAATAATACTTTTACTGAAGACTTCTGCTGTCTTCTGTATACATGCAAAATCATTTTTCAAGCATCTATCTTATACTGATTATAACATAAGGTATTAATTATTGGTACAAATCATTTTTTAGGCATCTATCTTATACTGATTGTAACATAAGGTATTAATTATTGGTACAAATCATTTTTTAGGCATCTATCTTATACTGATTGTAACATAAGGTATTAATTATTGGTACAAATCATTTTTTAGACATCTATCTTATACCGATTATAGCATAAGGTATTAATTATTGGTACAAATCATTGTTTAGGCATCTATCTTATACTGATTATAGCATAAGGTATTAATTATTGGTACAAATCATTTTTTAGGCATCTATCTTATACTGATTGTAACATAAGGTATTAATTATTGGTACAAATCATTTTTTAGGCATCTATCTTATACTGATTACAGCATAATGTATTAGTTATTGCTTTAAACCGAGTGGATTTCAAGTGACATAGCTTAATCTAAGATTAATCACAACACTATTTAAGACAAATCAATAAAAACTGAGTCAGTAACTCAGTGATTGATCTATCATCCAAACAATTATGACCACTTCGGATAATCGAGGTTCTATCAAAATAAATTCTTAATGTAAGATTAATCACAACACTATTTAAGACAAATCGATAAAGACTGAGTCAGTAACTGAGTGATTGATCTATCATCCAGATAATTATGATCACTTCGGATAATCGAGGTTCTATCATAATTTATTATGAAGATTCACGTCTCATATTGTTGACGATTGCACACAATTTTCGATCTTTCACGATTGGAGACACTGCCTATTCCATTCCATTACTTTTATTCCCTTTTTCAATTAAATTAAAATAATGAATTACATGTGGTAACCTGAGGGCCCGTCCGGGATTGATTGAAAATCTCCCAAATAATTGATAGTGCTTTGACAGTGGCCAACCGTCTCTGCTATGTCACTCTAAGCGACTTCCTGTTCAAACACGTTCCTTGTCACATCGGTTAACTAACAGTGATGGCGTTTCGACTGAATGCTAAATACGAACCAGCTGATACTAATTTTGAGACACTGTCACACCTCCGACTCCGATGAAAAACTTTCTGCCAGGTATAAGCGAAGATGCATCGGGAGCTAAGACTTCGCGGGTCCACCTATGACTTTGGCAGGGAGCTTGGAGGTATTAGCTGCAGAAGGTTGGCCGGGCAGGATCGGAAGGAAGCTTCGACACGATTGTTATTGCAAAAGCAACGCGTCCGACTTCCGTTCCGCCCTGTAACAAGAATGATCGCATTATTCAGGACGCGTTTGGAGCAACATGGCAACGGGTGAGCGTGGGTGGCCGGGGCGAGGGGTGAGCAATCTCCTTGCCGCGTCTCTGCAGCCAACAATCCGCGTCGATAAATAAAGGATTGGCTGCTCCTCGGTCAATATTGATTTTTAAATTGACCGCCGAGCGAATCCGCGCCCTCCCCCCGTCTCCACCCCGGTCGCGGGGTGAAGAGAGAGAGAGAGAGAGAGAGAGATCGGTGGGTCGTAGGAGAAGGATGAGGTGGAGGGAAAGGAGGAGGAGGAGGGAGGGGGGAGTGTCGGCAGAATCTATCCTCGATCAGGAGGGTATACACGTATTTCTACGCGCGTTGGTTTGTGTCCGCGTACGTCTGTGTTTCTCTGGTCTCAACCCCTTATTCGACCTCCCTTTCTCTGCCGGGCGCCGCTTCATTTTTCCGTCTCCCTCTGGCATTCTCTTCGGCTCCGGGCCGTATGTATACGAGTGCGGTCGCGCGCGAATGCGTGTACACATTCGGGGATAGAAATTCAGTCGGGCATCGGTCGCCGGTATACACGGAATTTGATTATAAATAAATGCGAACCGGCAGCGAAGCCCAGCCAACCATCTCGCACGGTGTACACGGGCGCGCGCGGCGCGGCGGGTCCAGGGGGCGGCGGTCCACTCCGTTGCATCCATAATGCAGAGACACGGTATGTTTGCGTTCCCCTAAACATCTCCCGTGTGTGTTCCCGGATACTTGATGCTCGGTTTGTCCGCAGGAATCGGCTCGGGCACCCTTCGAAATTCTGCGATCAGTACTGTGCATCGCCCACTCTTCCACCCTTCAACCCCCTCCCCCCGGCACCCACTACACTCTGTAGCAATCGTCGACGACGGTGATTTCGTTTTGAAATTTCGTCGTCGAACGTCTACCGGTTACCTGCGCTCCTTGTGGATCTCGGCGATCTTGGATTTCTCGGTCGGAAGACGGTGATTTTCGGCCTCGGATCTCCGCGTTTTCGACGTTTTCTTTAGTACCATGTCGTTTCCTTAGGTTTTCTTTTTCAATTTTCTCATTTAGTAATACAGTAAATATCAAACTGCTCTGCTTATTCTTCGAAAGGAATCTTAATAACTTACAGTAAGGCTTGAAATTAATTATTTATTTGGTTCTTTATTATATCACTACTGATTTTATGTATATTATATAATTATATAATAATATTATATAATCTGATAAATTTTTGCCGTCAAGGTCAGTTCAAGGTAGATGTGTAAAAAAATGTGACCTTAAAATGACCTTCACAGATATTTGCAGATGCATCGAAACTAGAAATTGCTGTTTTTTCATAAATAATACACTATCCAATGCTTACAGGAAACCATGTAAATATTGCTTTACTTGGAAAAAATGTACAGCTGAAATTAAACAAACATACTTATTTTCGTACTAAATTCTTGCCACGACTGAAGTCAGTTTTATTTTCAATATTCAATGTTTAATGTAGACATAGTTAAACACGAGCAACAAAATAATATGAAGCATGCTGTATGTAGATCGTCAAAAAGGTAGAGCAAACAGAAAATTAAATGGAAACGATAGTGACGTTCAGGTAGAGAAATTGTAATAGAAGAAAGTCGTTAGAAATGTAAAAATCAGAAAGTCTATGACTCAAGCTTGAACAGTTTCGAAACTTTGAAGCGTAGGGTGCACGCGTCTCAATAAAATCGTCTTATCAATAAAAGAATATAAAGCATGCTATATGCAGATCGTCAAAAGGTAGAGCAAACAGAAAATTAAATGGAAACGGTAGTGACGTTCAGGTATAGAAATTGTAATAGAAGAAAGTCGTTACAAATATGAAAATGAAAAAGTCTATCACTCAATCTTGAACTATTTCGAAACTTTGAAGCGTAGTTTGCACGCGTCTCAATAAAATCGTCTGATCAATAAAAAAAATGAAGCATGCTATACGTAGATGGTCAACAATGTAGAGCAAACACAAAAATTGAATGGAAATGATAGCGACTATCAGGTATAGAAATTGTAAATAGAAGAAGTCGTTAGAAATGTAAAAATCAGAAAATTGAATGGAAATGATAGCGACTATCAGGTATAGAAATTGTAATAGAAGAAAGTCGTTAGAAATGTAAAAATCAAAAAGTCTATGATTCAATCTTGAACTATTTCGAAACGTTTAAAGAGTAGTGTGCACGCGTCTCAATAAAAGAATATGAAGCATGCTATATGCAGATCGTCAAAAAGGTAGAGCAAACAGAAAATTGATTGCAAATGATAGTGACGCTCAGATATAGAAATTATAATAGAAGAAATTCGTTAGAAATGTGAAAATCAAAATGTCTATGAGTCAAACTATTTCGAAACTTTTAAAGAGTAGGGTGCACGCGTCTGGTACAGTTATGGAGGACTCGAAGCGCTTCTCGAAAATTGGTGAAGAAATTTTCAGAGCGATTTTCACTGAGCATGTGCAAAGCGGAAAGGAAGACGGGAATGGTCATCAAACGATTCGCGGTAGCAGCTTTTAATATTGGAATTGACTTTGGTGTCGCGAAGTTTCCCCTCGGAAATTTCAGCCTGGCGTAGGGCAACCCGATTATCGCGGGCATTCACCGAGAGATGGCGCGGAGGGGACCGCACGTGGGGCGATTAAAGATTCTTTGATGTTCTCTAAAATGTTCCCCGTTGAAAGGCAACCGTGTCCCGAGCAATTCCGACAGGTGAGGAGAGACCGTAGATTTCTCGCACGCAGGAGGATCGCACGGTTCATTTAATTGTGGGAATCCGAACCTTACCGGGAAACTTCTGAAGCCGCTTAATAACTTGGGAAATCCTTATGTACACCTTCATGTTGCCCCGGGACCGCACAAATTGAAATTAAGACGCCGCATCCGATCGTGCTGAGTGTCGACAAAATTGTCTGGAATCCGATGGGGTCGAGGAATACGTACCGCCTGGAGCTGCCAGCTCAGTCGTAAAATTATAAGGTCCACAGACATTGAAAGATTCAGATGCTTCCTCAACTTTTACAATTTTTACTTAGCACCGACATCTCAGCTTTTCATTGCTTCCACGACTACATCTTTTCGTTTAATACCGGTTTCATGTCGTGTCTACTTCTAGGCCACCAACGACGCGTTTGGCTCTGCTTCTTCAAGTCCATTTTTATGATACAGTTGTAGTAATGGTAAATATACCAAACACAAATACATAGTTATGGTAAGCGTCGATTTGTTATTTATTATATCGGCTTGCCTCTTTGTCGAGGACTCCCATCTTCACTGTTATACAATTTTATAAATATAATATGATACGTAACTTCCTAAATAAACTGTACAAACCAGACACTATCCACTAATTTCAAACAGAACTTGACACAAAGGATCTTTAGTTGTGAAACGTCGATTTGTAAAAATGATAATGGACAGTTTATTGGCGTGTTTGATTTTTATTGTAATAGGTGCTCGCAGAAAAAAATTTACTCTGTCACTTTTCAAACGTGTATCTTAAAAACTGGTCTTTTAACTGTGGTGAACGTGGTGTTTAGTGTTTTCAATATGGTCTTGAGATATTAGGTCGATGTTTAAGGAGATGAAATGCTTCAGATGACATTTAAATCAACAATGAAGTAACACTTGAAAATATTCTACTAAAAATATAAAATTAACTAAATTATTAACTCGTACTTTACCACGTGTACACGTTGGTACACGTGTTAAAAGTACAAGCCTATTTCTTATCGATCAAAAATTTAATATCATGATAATGTCCTTAGTCAACTAGTCGGAACCCATACTATTAATCATCATTCAATTGTTCAGTTTCTGCCGAATTAATTAAATGACCAGCAGCTGCGTTAGCAACAATAAAAAACGTCAACATTGTTCCAAGAAGTACCTTGAAAAATAGGTTTTGAAAATTGATCAATGAAGCCACGAATAATCCTAAACATCATCAGTCACACAATTACAAAAATGGTTAGTAATAAATGATATTACACAACGTTAAACAAAATTACAAGCAACGGTGAAGCAACAATTTCCTCAGAGCCATGCTGCGCTCAACCGAATTCCAGCGAACCAAAACCAAAAACTACTTGGACCTGTACCGAGCGAAGCCAAAGAAGCCTGGAAATGCAACATCAAACAATTTCATCCGGACCGACAACTAAGTTGCCGCGTATGGGATCAAATAGGACGCAACATAAAAATCTATACCATCGAAGATGTCTCTGACTACCCTTTCCCCGGCGAGAAACGTCGAAATTCAGCCGGGGTTGAAGCGAAATCCTAAGCGGAGCCTGAGAAAAGCCTTCGCGCCGTTCGAAACGCAAGACTCGTCACCGGTCCAGCTTTCAGATAACGCAGCATTGTTGCGGCCCTGTTGGGGGTTGGCGGCGTAGGAGGAGGATGAGGAGGAGGAGAAGGAGGATGAGGAGGAGGAGAAGGAGGATGAGGATGAGGATGAGGACGAGGTGGAAGAGGAGGAGGATGAGGAGGGGGTGCGTCGAGGCAGAAAGAGGGTCGAGGAGGAGCAGAGCGGCGGCTGAGGAGGCAGAGAAGAGGGCGAGGGAGAGAATAAGAGCACGTATACATCGAAGAGTGGCAGGGAAACCGACGGGGGGTGAGAATAGTACGAACACACAGAAATTCATCCCTGAGAATCGAGGCTGTGTGTCCACTAGTATGGCGGCTGCCCGCTCAATGCACCCTCCACCCTCGTGCTGACCGACGCCGGGCGTCGCGGCGGCCGGCCCCTACACGCCCGTTGCCATAGAAACGCGCTGTCATTAAAGCATCGCCTTATCATAACCGACGCGCGGCTTTTCTCTCCCTCTCTCTCCCTTTCCCTCTCTCTCTTTATCCCTCTCTCTCTTGCCGCCTGTCGCACCCCCTGCTCCCCCTCCTGGTCGCCATCTTTACACCCTCGCAGCCCTCCCTGGACACCGGCCGGGGAGCCCGTCGACTGCAATCCTCTCCTCCCTTCTACCACTCTCCCTCACTCACTCTCGCTTTCTCTCTCTGCAACCCTTCGTTTTCGCATCAGAGGCTTCTCTTTCCAACATCCAACGTCCTCGCTCTCCGTTTCATCCCCCGTGTGCACCGCTAGTTGTGTGCGAGGCTCTGTCTGTGGACACGAGGAGAAGTAGTACGTACCTCTCTCTGTGCTGCTGCTTGCGGCCAGTGGTCACATGCGTGATGATGAAGGAGGGGAGTTCTTTTCGTCCTTCCGACCAGAACTCGCACCGACGCTCTTGTGCTCGCGCGAGACACGGCTACAGGACGACACGCCGCGCCGTCACAAGGCGACGCGAGGGTTGGCGTCTTTCAGCCAGGGGTGGGATAAACAGTTGCGGGGATGAGCGAAACTGAACACGCTTTTAACATTTTTCGAAATGTCTTTTTCTTCTTTATTTGTTATTTAGAAAGATAGCATTGACCGCTGGATCCTTACCGATCACGAACAGTATAAATATTTAGATGGTAGTAGAATGTTGCATGTGGCCACGTACGAACGATTTGAATCAATTTGATCGAGAAATAGTCTAATGGTTTATTATTAAACTGCTGATCATTATGCATTTCTAGGCTATGAAAATTTTCAAAAAATTGTGAAATACTAATCGACAAATTTTAGTAAGATTTTTGTTTGTTTTGCATCTACACAGGTTGGTCCCATTAAAAATAGGATTTTAATTGATGAAACTTTCTTAAAATTTCTCGATAATAAATGGAGATTATCTAAATATACGTAGTGTATTTATTATATGCCTCTTTTAAGCGCAAAACTGATTTTTACAGTTTTATCGTCAGCTTTTGTTGAAGCATTTAAGTAAAGTCTGGTTCGATGTAAATCAATTATTGTACATTCTTTCTATATGACTGGACAGATAAATATAATGATAACAATGTATGACAGGAGAAATTACATAATGAAGACAGCAATCCTGTACACGAAGAACGTAATCCACCAAAAAATTGGATTTCTGCCGTAAAATGTAAACTCGAGAAATTTGAAAATCATTTACAGAACATATATTGATTATAGTGGTACTTACTTTGATGAATAAGTTTTATTTAGGAAAAAGTTATGTTCGTTCAATGTTACTAACCTAATATGATATAATAGTAGGTGTAACCTATGACGTGTACATTTGTAAATGTTTAGTTATTGCACGATGTATAGAAGATGACGTATTGATATAATATAATGGTATAAGAGCCATCAATTTTAAACAATTTTTAAGATGAAAATGGTTAGGCTATTATAGGTCAATTGTTCTAAAATTTTGTATACATGTTTGGCTTTATTCAAGAAAACGCAGCGTAATTTTCATGCAATTACGTTTATTATTATTTAAGTTGCTGATTCTAGCAGTACATCGCTTTTAATAACTTCTCCGATACCTCAATTGGTCAACTTCTCAAAAATAGTTGCATAAAAGAGATTAGGGTAATGGTTCACCCATTTTTGTTCTGCACTTGAAATCAACATGTTATCTGCAATTTATATAACGTCACATTGTAAAGAAATACATCTCACAAAACGATCGATCATTTTATAGGTAAAAATAGTAAATGGGTGAAGCTTTAACCTGTGGAATGTATGAGGGTCTTCTTACAAGTAGATAATTCATTTTGTGAACGAAAAAGATACAGGACAAAATTCTGTTAACAAATTGGATGGTCGTATAAATCATAAACAGACTGCGGATCTTTATGCAAAATAAAAATTGTTTACATCGATTACAAAAAACAGGTTCCAAATAGAAGCGATATTCTTTTTTCTTTAATATTAATAAGCTGAGCCTATTAAATTAATGTTCTCGAATTCTTTTAATTTGTCAACCGTGTCACATTGCAGCTATTCATTTTTGTCGTAAATGCATAAAATCCGCAGTCTAATCATAAATTTATTATTATAAATAAAATATATGTTCTCGGCGCACAGTTTCGATCAATAATAAAAAGTAATAACTAAGCAAATTAGCAATAATTAAATTTTCAAATTTTTAAATTTTTAAATTGTTCCACCTCTCCGACCATCTTGAAACTTTTGTACATATTAGATAAATAACAGAACATTGTTGTTGAATTTTATGAAAGTGGTCACTCGAAGTTTGCAATTTCCACCCCTAAAAAATTTAGTAATTTTTTTCTACCCTTAATAACATGATCACAATTGTGAAAAAAATATATGATATGAAGGACGTAAGTACGATTATTTTCGTATTTTTTTTATATGAATATCTTAATTAACAACCGAGAAAAGAAATGATATAGTTAAGAGTATTTACCCTTATATAATCCTTATATGAAGGGTTAGCGACTTGAAATTTTGGGGGGTTATTTTTCAACCTAAACCAATGTTTTCCACACAACTTCAATAAAAATCCAGGGGGGGGGCCGATTCACTATTCTTAGTCTGCTAGACCCTTTATTAAACTTGAAATTTCTTCGAGTAGCAAAGCTATCGTCCATATTGATATAATTCTACTTCACAAGATTCCGTACTAAAACAAAATCAGTAAAAATATTTTCAGACTAATATTTCGAAGTTACAATCATAAAATAAATGTCTTCCCGAAAGAGGCACGCATATATGTATACATATATGTATATATACATATAATGAGCACTTAAGTTTGAAATTCATCGAGACGTGGAGAACCGATTCCCCCCTACCCAATTCAGCTTCCATAACATTATGCGACCGTGCAAAGGGGATCCCGGTTTGCCGGAACTTCGATCCGGAAGTCGAGTGCGTTTCTGTGTATCTCATTAATTTTATTCTATATAATATGGGGCCCCTGGCGGCGCTGATTAATGGAATCGAGTCGTGCCTTCAAAATACAACTCCGCAAGTAGGGACCAATGAACGGGTAACCAGAATCTTTGATTTATCGTGCCGATATTGCGCGATTATTCCAGCTTCAAAAACAACGTTCTATAGAAACATTAGGGATAATTAATCGACGTGGTAAATTAATGTCTTATCAGTACACGGCTTCGTATAAAAATATTTAGAAACTTGAATAGTACAATACGATTTAACAAAACGATGTTAGCATACAATTTACGTCGACGATTTATTAATTCTGTGGAAACTAAAGAATCGTATATTTCTATTTACTTTAAGCAATTTTCATGTTTGTTTTTAGAAATACGATACCAGGATTTATTTGTGTATTAAATTTAATTAATTGTTTTTCTCTTTCGATCGTTCTTTATAAAATACAGTAATTTCACAGTTCCGAACTTTGCTAGAGAAATACTAAGAATAATACTACAAACGTGGATTCGGGGTTTGAATCTATTTATTGGTCTTAAAAATTTTTTAATTTTTTACAGAGGGTAGACACCCTCCTTTTTCCTTATTATCTATTCCAGACATTCGGAATAGCTCAAACGTGCGGTCAAAAATTTTAAGACCAATAAATAGATTCAAACCCCGAATCCACGTTTGTAGTATTATTCAAATTATGTAGAATCATGATCGAACCAGTGCGCAGATAACATCAATTTCTATTTGTCTAACAACAATTTACGATCGCGAAAAATAATCCTTTTGCTGGAGAAAGTTTAAAGTAGTTTAAACAATCCTTCCACATTTTTATAATATTACTAGAAATTCTCTCCCACTTCTTTACCAAACTTTTCCGACTCCGCCATTCATTTTACGACATACCTTGTCAATATCATAAAGTTCAATAATTAAATACAAAATAAATAGCGCCACGGTTGAGTTCAAATCGGGAGTGAGCTAATTTGCGGATAGAATATTAACGACCCTGAAATGGAATACGAATGGGAATTAAATGTGATTTGATCGGGGGCCATTTTTCACAGTTTTCATAAATATCAGATGATTGCACAAGTTCGTGCCCGATTCGAAAATAAACTTCAATGTTTAAATTTTAGAGAATACAGCTTTATTAATCAATTGTATCCATCATTATTTTCTACAACTAGAAAAGAAAGGTGACTTTACAGGGTGTCCCAAAATTCCTCCGACACCCGAAAATGGGAGGTTCCTTGGGTCATGTAAAGCGACATTTTCCTTTACAAAAATGGCGTCCGCGGTTTTATTTAGAAGTTATTAACGAAAAACACGGACCAATCAGAGCACGACCTAGACGCGAGTTAGCACAGTCGGCCCGACGCGCCCAACTGTCAATTGGCCGAACGTGTCATCGCATGTCTAGATCGCGCTCTGATTGGTCCGTGTTTTTCGTTAATAACTCCTAAACAAAGCTGCGGACGCCATTTTTGTAAAGGAAAATGTCGCTTCAAATGACCCAAGGAATCTCCCATTTTCGGGTGTCGGAGGAATTTTGGGACACCCTGTATACAGTTTGCGGAATCTATGAAAATCGAGCACGAACTTATGCAACCATCCTCTATCGAATCATAATTTCCGACAATGATTTTGTACGGTGATCGATGACGTTTAGATCGACAGGTCTAATATTGATCAGTCGTCGGCCCTGTAAATAACAGGCCCGTAAAAAGCTTTGTCGATAGTCGCGAGGACCAACAAAAAAGGAAGATGAAGAAGAGGAAAAAGCAGCCACGAGAGAGTCTCGACCAGAAGCGAGCCGAACGGTTTCTGAATACAGTGTACGTGTCGAGAACTTGGTTGTGAAATTCTAATGCGATTGTACTTCCCCTGCGCGCTTCTAACACTAGGAGAATGTGTGCGTCGTTCCAGAACGTATTTGTCCACGCAACGGACTTACCCTTTGCCCTGAACTTCCGACCCCAGGAACCTCTCCCCTCCTAATTCTCTTCTCCTCTGGTTACGATGCCGGAAGGCTCGCGGCCCTCTACGAAATAACGAGTCTCATTAATCCAATTAACCAGTAAATAATGGGATAGCATTTTCGTATTTACGAGAGAATAGTCGGCCCGGCCGTAATGGAGTTTTGAGCTGACTATCAATATATTCTTGCCGGCCGCGGGAGAACAAAGTGCGGGTCACTCGCTCACTTAGTTAACCCCCGGCAGCCGGGGGTTGCAACCCCGGGGACATCAATTTTGTTTCCTTCTTGGCCCCAGCGAAATCTGATTTTCGAGAGTGCTTCTTTTCGAGGCGATCCTCGGCGAACCGGGCCGCCGAACTTCTCCAAAACGGTGCATCGACTCTCGATGCAACCTGTCAACCAAGAAGATTTCTTCATAAGAAATCAAAGATGAATTTCAGGGAATGGGTACGGTAAGATGCAACTTCAAGATGTCAGTTTCATCGTGCATTATTCCCTAAATGTGAAGGAAGACAGAACTGAATCATTGACAGCAGAGTGGCAGTGGGGGAATCCTATTTCAATTATGCAACTTCTTTGTTCTTAATTATTTTTCAACGTATTTGTGACATTCTACCGAATGACATGAGTCCAAACATTATACAATTTGCATCACGTTTAGTCGTTTTATCCACGATACGGTAGAACCTGGTTTTTCGTAACTAATCAGTGCAACTTTGCACTAATTCGATTCGGTTCGGATAATGGAGGTTCTATTACATATTTCGTCAATTGAACAATCTAATATGCTCCGAAATTTGTTATGTTTGATCTAATTTTAATCAGCAAAATGTCACAGATATGTTAATAATGGTTTAATAGAATAATAATTACAAGCAAAAAATCTTGTCATTTCCTATTTATTTATATAATTAGTGTATATCATTTATTCATATAACTAACTTAACAATCTTTAATAATAGCTCTAAGACAATCGAGTTTCTGGATCCCTCAAGGGGTACACCTGTAACGGTAGAGTAATCTTTCAACAAATGTTGTGTTCATCTCTCTTACGTACATCGAGGTATTAATGCACAGTAATGTGTATGAGTGAAACAGAGAGTTTTGTTTATTTTTTCCACTTCAATATTATAATTATATTATATATAATATTATATTATTATATAATATTAAATTATATAATATATATAATATATACAGGGTCATCCGTTGCAAAATTGCAAAAAACCATAATTTTTTAGTTCACATAAACTTGAATATCTCGGGACTCCAGTGATGAATCTCGATGATCATCAACATTTATAACTAAATGGTTAGTAAAAACGTTCAGTTTTCGAAAAAATAGTTTATGTTAATTTTTGAAAAATCTTAAAATTTTGAATTTTGTTAATAGTTTTTTGTTATTTTTTGTCTTGAATTAAACGGTTGATTACGCATAAATCCAAGTTTTTCGAAGTTTTTTCATTCAGACTTCACGACGTGCCCTATGCCAAAAAAAACAAAGATCCGAAGGTCATACAAAAATATTTTGTTAACAAAAAAGATGCCCCTATGTATTTTAAACCAAACAAAGGAAAAGTCATCAAGATTCATCACTGGAGTCCCGAGATATTCAAGTTTATGTGAACTAAAAAAATTATGGTTTTTTGCAATTTTCTAGAAATCAAGGCCGAAACAAAAAAAGTGGCAGGGGTAAAACTTGTTCCATTTGGGGTCCTTTATAGCTGGTTTACGTTTGTCCGTTTAAAAACGGATGACCCTGTATAATATATAATACATACATTATAATATATAATATATAATATTAAATTATATAATATATATAATTTAATATATATAATATTAAATTATATAATATATATAATTTAATATATATAATATTAAATTATATAATATATATAATTTAATATATATAATATTAAATTATATAATAATTATATAATATTATATTATATTATATATATATTATAATTATTTTTACAGATATAAAAAAATATACGAGGAAAAAGCTGTTTGGTTTAGAATTATACAGGGTGTTTCGTTTATCTCGTGTCTACTGTACTGTCTTCATTAATTTTGGAAGTATAAAGAAATGAAAAGTTGGTCCAGAGTGGTAAATATTCATGATTTCTACCTCTCGAGGTAATATTTTACAATTTTTTTATAATAACAATGTATTTTTACCATATTATTTCAACTAATAATTAATACATTTTTAACATCTATGACTACTATCAGCCTTATTTTTTAAATTGAAATTTCTTATTTCTATCGCACCCTAACCACAAGTAACCTCATCCACATTAGTCATCCGTTGTATAACTAAACTAAATAACAACATTTGACAGCGGAAATGAAAAAATATTTGATCTGCCAGACGTTTATAATAATTCTCAAAAACAATTGTTAAATTGTTATATTTTATGCATTTATTTACTCGGTAGCTACAGGTCTATGGCGAAATATTTGTAGCATCGAAGCGACTTTACAAGCACCATCGTTCATTTAATGCAAATATTTTAATTAATTCTACAGTTACCGTTCATCGATGACCCTTATGGCGCCACTAGTACTTCGCTGGCAGGTCATCACCCTTGCAAACATCAACGCGCTGATAACTTCGATTAATCAGTCACCTGAAGGGACTGCTGATTATAATTGAAGCCTCTGAATTGTTGAAACCTGGTTAGCAACCTGCTCATGCTATTTCACGTTCTGTCACATTAAACTTACCAAGGACAAATTCCAGTTCTTTATTTGACAATTACTGAAACTACAAAAAGTCACAGAAAGTCAATAAAATTTTTTAAACAATCGTTACGTAACAAACTGAAATAGAAATTTACTTTCTTTCTTGAAAATAGTACACGAAATAGCTAAAATAAAAATATTCTACTTGACTTGTAACAAACTGAAATGGAAATTTATTTTAAGATGTTTAATAGATTGAAAATAATACACATATATTTAAAAATTCTTCCAATGTTTTTACCGTTTTAAACTGCATCTTCTTATCAATGACAAAAATAAATTTTAAAACGAGCTTACTGTGATCAAGAAGTTTTATTTAGAGTTAAGTCGTGCTTGTTTAAGTTTTATCTCAAGTTTTAACTTTACCGTTCTAAATTGCATCTAATTATCAATGACAAAATAAATTTTAAAACCAGCTTACTTTGATCAAGAAGTTTTATTTAGAATTAAGTCGTGCTTGTTTAAGTTGTATCTTGAGTTTTAACTTTACCGTTTTAAATTGCATCACATTATCAATGACAAAAAAATTTTTAAACAAGCTTACTTTGATCAAGAAGTGTTATTTAGAGTTAAGTCGTGCTTGTTTAAGTTTTATCTCAAGTTTTATCTTTACCGTTTTAAACTGCATCTTCTTATCAATGACAAAAATAAATTTTAAAACGAGCTTACTTTGATCGATAAATTTTATTTACAGTTAAGTCGTGCTTGTTTAAGTTTTATCTCAAGTTTTAACTTTACCGTATTAAATTGCATCCCATTATCAATGACAAAAAAAAATATTTAAACGAGCTTACTTTGATCAAGCAGTTTTATTTAGAGTTAAGTTGTGCTTGTTTAAGTTTTATTTTAAGTTTTAACTTTATCTTTTTAAATTGCATCTCATTATCAATGACAAACAAATTTTTTAAACAAGCTTACTTTGATCAAGAAGTTTTATTTAGAGTTAAGTCGTGCTTGTTTAAGTTTTATCTCAAGTTTTAACTTTACGGTCTTAAATTTCATCTCATTATCAATGACAAAAATAAATTTTAAAACGAGCTTACTTTGATCGATAAGTTTTATTTACAGTTAAGTTGTGATTGTTTAAGTTACTGTTAGATGTGCGACATTTGATACGCAACAATCTAATAGTTTGATTATACTCGAAACCTCGGTGCAGTTGAAAAATTCAGGTTGGCAAGCCGCGCATGCCGTTCCGCGTTCTTTAATGAAAATTGTTTACGCCATCAACGGCGATCTTCAGTGGAGAATTGCTCCGCCGGCAGGTCGAGGCTGGGGGCGGGAGCTCTCGGCACATTCGGCGCACGTTTTTCCTTTAGATCTGGGGAGCGTTAAGGATATCCATTCGCGTCGGCAATAGAAATTACAGCGGACCACGTACCCGGCTCGCTTTCATGATTTGCATATTCGTTTGAAACAATATCCTCCGGGCGAGGCCGTTTCTCCGTCAGCTCAGAGGTGTTCGACTGTTTCAATTAAAATAAGCATACGCCACTGGCGCGCCAACACCAACCCCAGCCGGTCGTCGACACCCTCCTCTTTACCGGAAACGACGGGAAAAGAAGATACCCACGGCCTCGGTATATTGCTCAGCACCGGCGAGGACTGAATGCGAAAGCAGCTGGTGAAAGTCGGGAATATTAATGTTTTTTTCCCTTTTTTCCCCTCCCCGTGCGTTGTAAACGCGTCTTGATCGGGAAATGATTTGCTCGCGGTCGAGGTCGATCATTTTGCTGCTAATGCTCGTCGAACATCCAGCGATATTCGAGCAGTACACGAAATCGGTGAACAGCCTTCCGAATTTGTTTACAATTATTTTTTTACAATCATGTGGGGTAATCAATTTTAACGAAACTTTTGGCGAATCTAGAGCAAAAATAAGCACAACCATGACCGTGCGTTTTTGAAAATAACCATTGTTTATGAAGATTGCTAACAATAAATTTCACGATATCTAGAAACTATCTTAATGTGCTTAATTCTTTAATCATATCTTAACTTTATCGGGTTTTATTTGATTCGGTATTCTTGGTACGCAACAAAATTGATAGTAATTTTGAGTTTTAACGATCGTAAATTGTTGTTTATGCACAAATGATATCGGCGCTACAGGTTTGATCAAAGATACAAAAAATTAGCAATTTTGCAGAATTATAATTTCAACGTTTCGCTTCGGCTTTGAACCATCATCAAGAAAAGTCCGCGTTTGCTAATTATGAAAAAACACAGAATGAAGAGTGTAAACAAAATGGTACTTGTCAGTAAGAAGGTTTAAACTGTACTGTTTAAACTGTATTGCTAATTTTTTGTATCTTTGATCGAACCTGTAGCGCCGATATCATTTGTGCAAAAATTGATAGTTATGGCAAACCTACATTTTAAAATTTCGTATAATTATTTATATTTTGTATAAATATTGTGGATAGTACAATACTGTTTATTAGCAATAAATTCATATAATCTGATAGTTAAAATGTATATGACATTGATAGAACGCGGGCGACACTTTGAAATATGTTTACGGTAAGTAGAATCAGTGAGCGATAGTCAGACTCGATAGTAGTCGCACTCGAAGGCAGCTGAAGACTACGAAACGAACCGTAAATATTTTCTGTTTCTAGTGTTTTTAAAATTTTTACACTAAAGTCTCAAAACTAAAAACTTGACATTCTTTATATGAGTGAAATCTTTGATCACATTGCTAGTTGAAAGGTATTTTAATGTCGAAGTATTAAAGATATACCTCGAAGAAAAGTGGAGAGAATTGCTTAAAATAGAAAATGGTTAAAAGTGGTACATCTATCGTATGTTTGTTAATAAGATTGTTAAAGTTTGTAAAAATAATGACGGCTGTACACACCGTCTATGAACAATAAACATAAAAAATAAATTTATGATAAAAATAAAGCGATTTTTAAAAAAAACATTGCATTTGGTTTTGCCACAGCTAAAAATAGGTGTTTTCATTTCTTTTATACGCCTATTTATTTGATATCTGGTTTATCGGTAAATACTTTTGTTTAGTTCATGAACCAAATGACAATTCAACAAATTCTTTCTCATAAAACGAAAATATGCTTCTGCATAGTGTTTTATTGTCAATGACCAGCAGCGTTGAATGTTTTTGTAATTGTCGGCGTACTCAAGAAGAATATCAAGTCGCATAGGTGCCCTCATCCGCAATACGTCGAAGTCGGTTCCGACCCATCGTCTTATATCGAAGGAAAACTGTATTTCACATTCCGTGACATGATTCAATGCCAATGTATTTGTCAATTGATTTATGCATTCAGTAGCAGTATTGGGTTGGAAAGAGAGTTTATAGCGTTTTCAAATTAAGAATCGAAGATTAAATTAAGGTATTTATTCATATGTGTATTCAATAACGCGAGAAGTCATCTCGAAAATGGCAAAAAGTAATACAACAGAATGGAAAGTATGTCATTGAACAAACCTGTGGATAAATATCTGAAGTTTAGCTTTCAATTTTAATTTACAAACGCTACGAACTTTCGTTCCAATCCAATATTTCCTAATGACTAGACTGCGGATGTCTATGCAATTTGCAATTTTCGTAGACGAATTTTAAGAAACTCGTATCAAGTAAAATTTGATTTTCCGTGGTACATAGTAGCCTTTATAGATTTGAAATAAATGAAAATCTGACTAAATTCTATCGTATTTTATACCCTAGTATTTTTTGAAAATTTTCAAAAGCCATAATTGAATAAAGATCCGCAGTCTAATAATCACATAACAATTAAATATAATATCTAAATACATTTCCGATTCGGAGAAAATAAATTACAAATTGGTAATGTATTTGTCATTCCAATATTTTTGAAAATGCTGTTTGCCCATCACTGCTTGTGTAGAATAGTCCCGAATAATTTAAATGAAATAAATATGTCTCCACCGCGGATACACAAACAGTATAGTACGCAGCCAACTAGAAGGGGAATACAGTTTCCCTCGGAAGTAAGGGAGGTACAGTATATACGTCTGAACGGGAAGGGGTGAGTGAAGAGGAGAGTGGTGAGGTGGTGGCAGCCAGCTAATATTTTTAGACACCACCAACCCTCCGATTCCTCGATGCTCACCTCGGCACCCCTGCCACCCCTAGCACGTGTATATATAAGATCCTTTAAATGGGAAATCGAAACGTTTCGGAGATAACTCTCCTCGGGTGAGAATGTATTCAAAATGGCTTCCACAACGGCTCGGAGCGTTATGGATGGGAAGGAGATGGCGGGTTACCCCTCTATGATGATACGAAACATATTCCACCCTTAAGATCCCGGTGGCCGCTCCCCCACGCCGGCTATAAAATAAAATTCATCGTCCTCTCATCCCTTCGCGACGATTCTCGCTCGAATTCGAAGATGGCGGACGGCTCTGCTGGTTGAGGGGAAATTTTTTTCGGGGTGAAAACAAAATAAGGTTGGCTCTTGCCAAGCAGAAATATTCTCACAAACTTCGGTTCAATTTTAACTCTGCTCCTCAGAAAATTAGAGGTCCTTATTATCAATTTTGTAAGTTCCTTAACAATCAGCTACGTAGTCTATTCGCGGTATGTCTGTTGGATTGTCGGTAACATTGCGTTAGCCGAAAGGCAGAAATAAATTTTGTTAAAAAAATGAATCACTGTAAACAGGTGATAAACATGATGTAACGAACCCACAGGCCTGCGTTCTTTTTATAACAAGTGAACAGTAGTTGTTCTCGTTTGTTTTCATAATTCGGCGGCGTCTCTTCACTTGGTGTATAGCTTTCATTACGATACGACGTCCTCCCTTGCTCCGTTTAATTGATTAATAAATTAAAGTTTTAATTGAATACCGAGTTTAGTTTATTTCGCGTAACCCATTTCCAACAATGTCTCACAAAAATTTCAAGAATTTAAAAGATGGTTAATACATATCCAACCGCCATTTTCTATGCTTCTTTTTCTGGTGTTCCTTACATTTTCTAATAAATTATAGATTACTTTAATCTATGTTTCGATTTGAAGAAAGTAGAATCGTCTATTTATTGCAATATTGAAATTACTAATGTGATCAGTATTACAATAAAAATGTTGTACTGCGTGACTAATGTGGCTACTATTAGTAGACTGAGGTTTTTATGCATTCATGGCAGAAATTACTAGGAGGTACACAGAATTGTGAAAACAATAGTAGAATATAACAATATTGTCACGTTATTTTCAAACTATTGGACCAATTCAGAAAGGAAATTAATTTTATATATTACTCCAGTGAGTTGCAATTGAGGTAGGCAATTTTTATATTGTTAATTTTATTTTAATATGTCAAGTTCATATGGTATTTAGAATACATTGATATGCTAATTAAAAGATTGCAATATGGAAATTCTGTTACAGTTTTGTTAAAGACAATGAGTATGTTAGATTGTTGTGAATGTTCACGTTTCATGATCATTGGAGTCATTTTAGACTATTTTTATCAAAAGGTTTGTATGTATGTGTATGTGTGTGTGCGTATGGCCGTTTGTATGTTATCAAATTTTTCGTTAACGTTTTCTGAAAAAGTAATAACACGGTCAGAATAACGAATGATACAATCGATGTGCCCCGCTGTAATTTAGAGCTGATTAGATTTTGGTCCATATTGGTCGAATAGTTTTTTAGTTTTTTTAGTCTTTCGAAAGAAGTTGATTCAACAATGCAATTTATACGAGAGGACGGAAATTTTCCATCGAAGAAACAAATGTAATAATTACATATATTTTATTTTTTTGATTTATTTATTTATTTTTTAATTATGCAACTAATGCTAATGTTACCGCTTACAATAACCGTAAATTATCCCAATTTATATTACAATCTTTTAAAGAACAATTAGTTCAAAACGGATCATTAACAGAGATTAAATTGAAAATTAATATAAAATATATGATAATTAATAACATTGATGTTGAAGACGGGCTGGTTAACGGAGCGTGTGGACTATTAAAATTTATTACTTTTCAAGAAAATACTAAAATTCTGTCTACATTGTGGATTTTCAATTGCCCAGAGTGGGAGTGAAAGTAAGCGAGTAAAGTAACCAAGCGAGCAACGAGCATACGATGTTGGTTTCATGCGATATAGCAATCGTTTGATAAGCAAAAAACTATTGAAAATCCCTGAGGACGTATAATCTTCTTAAAACGAATCCGGAAGTTCTTTGTGTGGCTCTTGGAGAGTCACATACCAAATAACATCCGCACCACCAACCCTCTCGCGAAGCTCGCGAGCAACAATAACCGTCTAGTTTATATTGTTGTTAACCAATTCATAATAAAATGCCGCGACGCGAGATGCCGTCAAAATTCCCAACAATACAATAGCTCTGTACGTTTGTGTTATGGGTACAAGATTTCGGTCTGATTTGTTAAAATGGCGGTCGATAATAACGCGAGCGATCCATACAGAAAGTCAAGCAGACGGTCGCCGTGATATCTCGTTCATTCGAGATAACGCGGCTGTCGAACGGGCTGATGGCTGCTTCACCCCCGTGATGCATCGATTCTGCCGCGAAATCCACCCCTGACCTTATCCTCGATACAAAGTCGAGCGCGGAAAGCGTCCCTGAACGAAGAAGACTCACCCCTGCTCGCTTATGCGTGAAGAAAGGAGCACGTAGGTGGCACGTTACCCACCCCCAACCCCTCATACATCACGCTGACACTCGTCTAACTACGTCTCTCCAGATTTATCGCGTTTACCAAGCGTACCTAATATCACGCAACGTTTTCACGACACCTCATTCCAAGCATGGCGCTTCCATCCCCACATCGGTGTCATTGTAGATCGTGTTGGAATGCAAGAAGTCGGAGGGTTATAAGCTCCCTTCCATTACTACCTCTGTGGACGAGCCTGTCTTTCGATGCGGGCCTGCATTTTAGGGATGACAATTTTTTTCTTCGCTCCTCCCTCTCTTTCCGCGTCATTTTTCACGGCAGTTTCAGTCGAGCCTCAATTTTACGAATTGCCCCGTCCAGAACACGATGGTAATACAGTAATCCCTTGATTTTTGTCCCAGGGGCTGTTCGTGGAGCGGACAAAGATCGCGATGTAGACATGTTTTTCTGATTTACGGATGGGTATACCGCTCCGATCGCGCCGAGCGAGACTACAATAGAGCAACGGTGCCAGAGACGGCTACGCGCAGCGTGTGGCTGAAGCGTATCGCCGTCGCGGGCACAGTTTAAAGGCCCACGTGTTCTCACAATGTAATGCCAATTCAAAATGCTTTATTTTTCATTATTTTTTTATGAGACTTTTATTGGCTTGTTTCTAGCAATATTCTGATTAAAACAAGACCAAACACCATAGAATTTGGCCCATATTTACTCTACATGTCAGAAGCATAATTTATAATTTATCATACATTCAACATACGCTATAGCATATGTTTAAATAAACAAATAAACATCTGGAAATTTGTTCTCAAAGAATTAAAGAATAAAAAATATTTAAACGATTACATAAACGAATACCTATGAAATATTAATTTTATAGAAGATAAATTTTCATTTAATAAGTTATTAATAAATGTGTTAATCGCATTGGTATTTTAAAGAATAGAGTATACAATACAGTTTTCCTTTCCTCCTCACTCGCTATCCTCTTCCATATCCTACAGTTACACCATAAAGTCAATGAAACCAAGAAGTAATGAAAAATAAATCATTTTTAATTGGCAATACCATGCTCGTTGACGTATTAAAATAAACCACCAAATACAATTGAAATTATATCGTGTTTAGTCTTGTTTTAATCAGAAAAATGCCAGAAATATGTTTTGAAAGTCCCATAAAAAAAAGAATTAAAATTAAGATGTTTGAACATTCGATTCGTTGTGTTAATGTAGTGGTGTTCACACCGATAGACCCGGGCCGAGAACAATAGTCGCCGCCCTGCTGCGCGGTACAGCGTTGACAGGCAGTGGAGTGAGTAGGCTTGGACAAAAATAGAGTCGTCGAACCTGGGACAAAAATCAAGTCTGTACTGTATTAGGTAATTCTCTCAATCGTTTGTAATTATTAGACTGCGGACCTTTGCGCGAAATAAAAGTATTCTGCACCGACTAGAGGAAGCAGTAGTAAAATAAAAATTCATTTCACCCCTTAAGGGTGTTGATCCGCTCTCTAGTGTTGATGCACACAGCGCTATACAAGGTGTCCCGAAACTAGTGTAGGAGCGGAAAATGGGAGGTTCCTTGAGTCATTTGAAGCGACATTTTCCTTTACAAAAATGGCGTCCGCGGCTTTGTTTAGGAGTTATTTATATACAAGATTTACACAGGGTGTTCGACTACAGGTGGGAGAAAATTTAAGGGTTGGTTCAAAACGATGATATAAGACGAAAATGAAGAATAAAAAAATTGCGGTTTCGGCTTCGTTATTTAGCTATTAACAACGCGACAGTCACGTATCAAGCGACAGATACATGCATACCTTGGTTCTCACTTGGGGCCCCAGCGAGGTGAAAATGTTTAACAAATCGATGGACAACATTGAACTCTTTGACGTACACAACGTACACTTTTGTTAGACGCGTTGTTGATTTTTAATTGTTAATAGCTAAATAACGAATCCGAAATCGCAATTTTTTTATTCATCATTTTCGTCTCATATCATCGTAAGGAACCACTCCTTAAATTTTCTCCCAACTGTAGTCGAACACCTGTATACAAAAGTTTCAAGATGGTAGGAGTGGTGGAACATAGTTATATATTAAAAAACAAATGAAATTACGCCATTATAATGATTTTGAGTTTAGGATTGAGCGATTGTGGGAGATCCAATAAAGAAACCGAATGAGTATAAGTGATAGTCGTAGCCTGAATATCTTAGAATCAATACTAAATACGTATAATCACTACTAAAATCTTCCACTAATAGTATTCCTACATTATAATGGCGTAATTTCATTTGTTTTTCAATATTTAACTATGTTCCACCTCTCCGACCATCTTGAAACTTTTGTGTATATTAGATAGATAACAGAACATTGTTGTTGAATTTTTTGAAAGTGGTCACTCGAAGTTTGCAATTTGCACCCCTAAAATATTTAGTAATTTTTTTCTACCCTTAATAATATGATCACAATTGTGGAAAAAATATATGATATGAAGGACGTAAGTACGAGTATTTCTGTATTTTTTAAATCTGAATATCTTAATTAACAACCGAGAAAAAAAATGATATAGTTAAGGGTATTTACCCTCATATAATCCTTATATGAAGGGTTAGCGACTTGAAATTTTGGGGGGTTATCTTTCAACCTAAAACCAATGTTTTCCACACAATTTCAATAAAAATCCAGGGGGGGCCGATTCACTATTCTTAGTCTGCTGGACCCTTTTGGGGGTAGGTACCTCTATCAGAAACTCGTCCGTGTATCTGACTGTGAAGACCAAAGGCGGCCGTATTAAGTGGCAGGACACGTTCCCCGGGATGCACCGTTCAACCCTGTATAGGGTAACGACGATTAATAACTCAGCCCTGTGTCATGTTTCTGTTTCCTTGCTGTCCAGTCTCGCATCCTGTTCGAGGCACCAGCCAACAGCCAGACAAATGAACGTACGGTGACGAGCAGCATTTCCCGGCTCAGTCTGTCGTGAAAACGTCTGCTAGAGCCACCCCTTTCGATACCGATCGGCCGGATAAAAACGTAATCGTCATCTCATAAATATCTTTAATCTCCGAGAGAACGGCCTTGTCTGCTTATGGACGGACGATTTAGCGGCGCTATCTCGCGGATTATTTTCTGGATAAATGGACACGGTTCCGTTACATGCTGCGATTGCATCAATCTTATGCGGAATTGCCAGAAGTGCTAAGGACGCGTGCCGGGATTTGTTGTATACATCGATCCCGCCCGGCGTCGACCTAGTATTTATTGCTCGAGGGGCTTCATCAATAGACTGCGGATTTTATGCATCTACATATATAAAATCTATATATATAAAAATGGATGTTTGTACATATATATATGATTAATAGACTTCGAAACTGTTTGACCGATCAACACGAAACTTGGCACATATATGTATTTTTTCATGGAGAAGGTTTTTACGCTACTCATTTTGTCGTAACTCGCCGCTTTAGATGGCGCTGCAATATATCAACTTCCATGCCGTTGAAACACGTTCGGACACGTTCGGACACGTTCAAGGTCAAGTTTTCCTGGGAAAAGCAGGCACGTGTCACATTACACACCGCGAAAACCCCCCTCCCCCACGCCTACAAACGAGCTTTGCATCTTTCAAGTCTATATTCATTATTTTAACTATTATTTCAACAATAAATTGTTATTAATGAATTAATAATGGTCCCCAGGGTTATCATATTTTATACCGCGAAACACGTTCAGACACGTTCGATCACGTTCAGACGCGTTAGTCTATATTCATTATTGGAACTATTATTTCAACAATAAATTGTTATTAATCAATTAATAATGTTCCCCAGGGTTATCATCTATATCTATATATATAAAAATGGATGTTTGTATGTGTATATATATATATACATACATACGATCAAAATCTAAATTCTTCTCACATTTAGCACGGGCGAAGCCGTGTCGGCGGCTGCTAGTTTATAATAAAAATGGGTAGGTCTAATTTCTGACAGTAAACAAATTTGAAGAATTTAAATATACTATTATATTTTTTCGATCTATTAAACATGTTCAACAAGGAATTAAATGTTTATTTCAATCCAGTTTGTTGCAATTCGAATGTTTCAATATTAGTTAGTATAGTCCAAGTCGTAAAATTTCTGAAATTTACCAACATTTTCCATACTCTGTAATCTTGTATGTAACAACTACAAATTGATCTCCCCACAATATATCTATTAATATTTATAAGTATAAAGATGCAATATTGTAATCAAATGACAAAATCCTTGTGGTCGCTAATGACCTTGATGTTGATGCGACCAGTATAAATAAATAAATAAAAGAAAAGACCAAACATTTTTGTACACTCTGTAGTCGAAGAGTCTAAACAATATCGGAAAAATATTGTTTCTTTGTGTTGTGCACAAAATTCTTATTTTGCATAAATACGTCTAATGGTTACACACCAAATAAATTTGTGAAAAAACGTCTTATTAACCCCTTGCCCGACAATATCGCATCAGACTTGTGTGGAAGATTCTGAACAGAGTTTAATAGATGTGTATGTTATTAATTTCCTTTAAACCGGGATGAAAAATTCTATTTTGGTTTTGTTAATGATATTATATAGATATAAATTTTCTTTTTTTTTTAGAAAATTACAAAGTACAAAGAAGTTCTAATCACTGAAACCGTAAAATAAATCGTAGGGCAAGGGATTAATAATACATATAAGACAGTTTTCATATTCGACATCCACGTTCAAAACCGGAGAATGATGAGTAGACTGCGGATTTTATGCATTTATGAGAAAAACTAGCACGTACAATTTAAAGCAGAGAACATGTTAAAAATATTTAAGAACTTCAATGTGTCAGTTTTCAACTTAGTAAGATAATTAAAGCAAGAATGCAATTTCTATTTGGCTTCTGTGACCGACAATCGGTGCTAACATTTTTAATTTGCATAAAGATCCGCAGTTTAATGATGAGTAGCTAATCAAAACATTGGACAGAAATTAGCATGTTGCTTCATACTGCGGACCCCTGGGAACAAGGGTAAGACAGGATGACAGAGGAATCTCCAAAATGCGATACAGGCTCCCGGGTGCTCGGAGCTTTCCCATGAGACCAGATACGCGTGTTAATGTAACACGATGCTCGTTATAATAATCTGCGAACGGAATGCACGTAGCCTAGTCGCAGGTTGTAGGTGATAGCACTGTCGGCGCTATCTCGTGCATGGGATCAGGCACGATGGGGGTACGAGACTGTTCCGTAAGCCGGTTATCTAAATACCGTAAATAACAACAAGCCCCCGTAGCTGGGCAAGGCCGCCCTAGCCGGAGAGTGTCACCCCTTTGTGCATCCCCCACGATGCTTTTAATGCCTGCTTCCACGTGCCTGAACGACTTTAACGATTCCTACGAGATGAGCGGTGGCCAGGGTGTCGGAATCACGATAATCTCCTTTTTCTCGGGTTGGTGCAACCGTTTTTATGCTTTATGCTTCTCAATCCAACGATGAAAAGCCTCGGCGACCCCTCGTCCTGCTCGCGACCGCCTCTTCGAGAACTAGTTTTACCAGGGTCTTCAAATCCTCCTGGTTGATCCACGCGTAGTCTTCAAAACTAGGACCTCCTTTTTCACACTTTGCACGCTGACAATGGACAAAAATCAAGTTCCATGTTCCTGGAGATCCTCGAAGGTAAGTAATAATATTGTTACGAAGACTTCGGCGCGGTCTTGCCGGTGAACTCATTATTGTAGAGAATAACAATTATTTATTAATTGTACAACAGTGAACAAAGAATTAATGTAATCGTCGATGCGTGTTCTCGCTTCAATCGTTCGAAGGGATCTGACGACTCTCTTCTTTTAATCAACAACCTCGTTGTTCAGATACCGCAATATCGATCTAACGCTCGATCTCTGCGATATATTCACAGGGGAAAGCAACTTCATCTCGTGTCATCGTAACAATATTAACATTAGGTTTACGAGACCCGTTCAAATGACGGATTCTAATATTCTTAAGAGGGTAGAGTACCCACGTGACATTACTAGAATCTAACCAGAATCTAACTAGATTTTGGGCCAAAACAGGGGTTTACGGGAACACACGTCACGTCCTCATATGATTATATTTTGAGCAGAATGAGGGCTCATTCTAAAGAGGAAGGATAAATGAAGCGCGCGTGGGTCCAACTTTAGGTACATTATGTTTATATCCAGTAATGTGACTGTCCAAAGTAGGGAAAACAAATGAAGAAAAATTCCGGAGATTCTAATGTATCTTTCGATCACAAAAAGATTTTTCCTGCTAATTTAGGGACCCGCGCGCACTTAATTTAACCTTCCTCTTTAGAATGAGCTCTCACTCAGCTGAATATACAGGGTCATCCGTTTTTAAACGGACAAACGTAAACCAGCTATAAAGAACCCCAAATGGAACAAGTTTTACCCCTGCCACTTTTCTTGTTTCGGCCTTGATTTCTAGAAAATTGCAAAAAACCATAATTTTTTTAGTTCACATAAACTTGAATATCTCGGGACTCCAGTGATGAATCTTGATGATTTTTCCTTTGTTTGGTTTAAAATAAATAGGGGCATCTTTTTTGTTAACAAAATATTTATAAAGCGTCAACATTTTTTCCATTAAATTCTAATCGCTGAACTAGCAAACCGAGGAAAATGATTTTAAGACAACAAAATTTAAAGGATGAACTAAAACATGATTACAAAAATATATATTTATTACGATAATTATCAGCACGTAGAAATAATTTGATAATGAATTTTAGTGGAATTTTCATCCCGATGTTTCTTATGGTTGAAATGTTATAGTATTATTCTTGGGCCGTCCGAGATTGTATATCGCGGTGCAGCGTTCACTTCAAATAATTTTAATTTCGATAATTTTCAAATGTCCGTCTATGTAATTATTTAGAAAAACCCATTCACAATCTTGAAAACTTGAAGAAAAAGTGAATAACATATGAAATAACATTTGTGAATTCTCATCTTTCTTTAATGAAATACTAGATTGAATTTGTACATTTCTCATCGTATCTGTAATATTGTATTATTATAATGTATTTTATGATGAAATTCTTTAACTAAATCCTGCAACTAAATAAAAATAAATAGATGCAGCTCGCAATTAATTTGTTTCGAATTAAATTGAATGAATTCAAACAGCTCTGTTTTTTGTTTCAAACTGTATAATAGCGGTTACAAGAAATTGTTTAATCTTGTGGAATCACTTTACGTTTGAAGCCTCCACTGTTCGCTAATCTAAAATGTAATTCAGGTTTTAAAGTTCAAACTTCTGCCGCGAGTGGAAAATCAGGAGGAGTTACGACTTCGCCGAAGCAAATATACCTTCAAAGAAGATTTCAAAGTTACATTGCAAACTGAACTTACAAAATTTAAATTGATAGTTTACTTTAAGTTCGAAACATTGAAAATTCATTTCCGCTTACCAGCACACAAAAATTCCTTCTGCGTTGACAGTATTTCTGGACTATGTGAATTTTACGAGATAGAAAATTTTTAATTAAATAGTTCATTTTCGATCTAGAAAGCAAAACTGCAGCAAATTGCGTGCTCTGTTAATTTATGTCAAATTTAATGCATACAGGGTATACGGAAATATGACCCAGAAAAAAATAGTTTTACTGTTCATTACATATTCACGAAAGCACAATCATCCAACTGCAAGTACCTACTTAGTCCAATCGGTAGGTCGAAAAAAGGCGTCTACCTGGAAAGTATTTCGAACCCAATGAAATTTTGACACGTCATTTAGGGGTACTCTGGGGTGTCGTATCTGAGTTTTCGACCTCGAGGACCCCGTGTTAACTTGGGGAGGGGGTAGAAACTACGATATGTAGTATTTCCTTATTTTGGTTTTTCGCTTATTGCTCAAAAACTATGGGTCCTAAGATCTTTTTGTTTTCATTCTTGAAAAGAGCATTAAATTTCCTTCAAATTTCACTGTTTAAACGTATTCTTTGGCTCAATAGGCACTGAGAGACAGGCGTTAAAAATTCGGAAATTAAGTGGCAACTGACGAATATAGGAAAAGACAGAACAAATTATACTGTCCAACAACAAACATGTTTCCATATAATTATTGGGTGTATCTTATACAGTTTTTGGCGCTGATTTCGAATCTGGCCTAAATTTTTCTCCTGAGTTTTTATGTTGTTATATAAGATATTTTATTGTTCTTTGCAGCAAAAGATTGTCTAGATTTTCCCGAATCCAGCGATGTTTAATAGTAAACTTGCTTAGAAAAAATTTAAAGGGGCATTCTTCGCTCGGCCCGTACCAAGTCATCGTACGCACACGATTATGTTCTGTCTCATCGACACGGACGTGTGGACTGTAGTAGTTGTGGCTTTTGTCTATACGTATAAATAACTATTTGTTTGCGACATATGGCTCCTTTCAAACTTGTTCTCTTCTCGATGAGTAGAAGGCGTTGATGTAAAAAAAACTGTAACAACAATTTTCTTTTTTATAAACAATTTTGCGGCAAATTTCTCTTACAAATGTCCACCGATCCAGAGGTGTAGATTCACCCCTAGTACAGATGACCATTACTTTCTTTACACCCTGTACAAACTCCATCAATAGAAACGTTTTAAAATTTTCAGATTTAAACAAATTTTAGATGTAGTTTTTGAAAAAATCTTCTAGTATGTAGGCCGTTGAGTAATTGTGATTTTAGAAATTTGTAATGGAAAGCAAAAATATTTTTACACGGTCTTCTAGTAGGTACTTCTTGTTGGATGATTGTGCTTTCGTGAATATGTAATGAACAGTAAAACTATTTCTTGTACAATCCTGTAAAATGTATGATCCTGACTGTCATTGGCGTATTCTACATCTTCGGATCGGTGAAGATCTGAGAAAAAAATGGCCGCAAAATTGTCCTTGACCTTGAATTTCAAGGGCAAATTTTGTGTTATTGCATTTTATTCTACGCATCATGGGGAAAAAAGTGTGAAGGGAACCATGGGTGCGTTGAGTTTTGATCCAACATGGTTCCCTTGACACTTTTTGTCCCCATGATGCGTAGAATAAAATGCAATAACACAAAATTTGCCCTTGAAATTCAAGGTCAAGGACAATTTTGCGGCCATTTTTTTCTCAGATCTTCACCGATCCGAAGATGTAGAATATGCTTCTCAGATAGCACGGACGTTCACTGGACGTCCAATGTACGTCCATACGTCCATTGGACGTACATCGGACGTCCGGGTGCTATCTGGGTTATGGCATCCAGGACCAAACATTTTTTTACACCCTGTACAATATTCGTATTTTTAGAAAATTGCGCACACAAAATGAACAGAAAATTAAAGAAAAAGTCTGGTTGATGGTTGACTGACCCTCGCAGTATCTTTTCGTAGGTTCCCGTTAAAAATTGTCCGGGAACTTTGAGCATTTTATTCCCGCCTGTTCCGCGGTTTCCATGCACCGCCTCCTTATCTTCTTAGGTCCGCAACCCCAATACCGCTGTCTCTTTCCCTTTATCTCTGGCACGTCGTGTCTCGCAGTTCAGTTTCCCTGTTTCGGCTCCACAGGCACCGCTATCTTGGCCACGACTTCAGGCGGACATGCCGGAATTATTGTGATCGGTAGGCTTTCCCCAGGCTCAAAGGATTTCAGGTTATTACTCAACGTCAAAAATCAAAGCTGGGGATGTGCGGGGATTAAGACGGTTACCTGATGTCGGATTATGCTTACCGATGTTTCGCGCATGACTGCCGCCTGCGGGATGCTTCGTGCGGCATCGTTGCGGTCTCTTCGGGACAGGAAATGTGGATCACTGAGTGAATAATAGGCGCAATCTTTGCCGCTCTTGGCTTCTACTCTTGGATAGTGACATCTTCATTATTTGGCCTATTTTACAAGGTACAATTTGTTACCTTGCTTATAGATAAAATAAAATTGAAGAAAGACTGAAACTTTTTTGTTCATCTCATATATTACAGGATTATACATTATAGGTTATCGCGGTACGGTCAGGATGACATGGAACCCTCAAATATTTAAACAGTTATCGAATGATATCGGTGCTACGGTTCGATCATTGAATACAAAATAAAAATTAACTAAGCAATTTTGCTAATTATCAAAAAATCAAAGTTTCGGTCACTAATTTGGACCATTTTCAAGATTAAATTGAGATTGCGTCTGTAAGAAAAATACGAAAATATTTAAATAATAACACACTACTTTGAAAATTGTATGTTATTATTTAAATATTTTCTTATTTTTCTTACAGACGCAATCTCAATTTAATCTTGAAAATGGTCCAAATTAGTGACCGAAACATTGATTTTTTGATAATTAGCAAAATTGCTTAGTTAATTTTTATTTTTGTATTGTTTTCAATGATCGAACCGTAGCGCCGATATCATTCAATAACTGTTTAAATATTTGAGGGTTCCATGTCATCCTGACCGTACTGCGATAACCTGTAAGAAATATAAGAAAATATTTAAATAATAACATACAATTTTCAAAGTAGTGTGTTATTATTTAAATATTTTCTTATTTTTCTTACAGACGCAATCTCAATTTAATCTTGAAAATGGTTCAAATTAGTGACCGAAACTTTGATTTTTTGATAATTAGCAAAATTGCTTAGTTAATTTTTATTTTTGTTTGTTTTCATGATCGAACCGTAGCGCCGATATCATTCAACTATTGTGTTTAACAATAATACGATCGATATAAATAATTTTTTATTTAAACAGTTAATTCGACAATCTCTGTTGAAATAAATGATGTTTATAAAACAAACAATTGCCATATGATTTCGAACATTTATGGCTCCCTCTCGAATTAGTAAATAATTACTGTATTTTGAAAGCTATGTATATACCATTAATTAAATTATGGAACTTGATTTAAACAAATTATGGATACTGAATGGTTCTACGCGGTCTTTTAAAATTGTACACCCGAGATTAGCGAGTATATATTTGCGGGAATATTTTATAGATTTAATTGACATCTGCGGGAAATATACAGAATTAGTCGCACCGGCGCTCTTTTAATAGTGGCGAGCCTTCTTTTAAATCAGAGATGACCAAAGAATAATAGTGTATACATAGAAACCTGTATGCATCATTGAGAAAAGTGCGATTCTTTTATTAACGAAAATTTAGTACGGCAATGAAAGTCACCCATTTTGTAATTGGCTGAAACGTTACTGAAAAAGCAAATGTTGTGAAATATTTATAGAAAAACCTGCCGTATATACGCATTCAAACTGAACGTGACATTAACGTTCCTGAAATTAGTCTGTTCAATTGGAAAAGTTGAATCGGGAGGTAAAGAAAAAATAGCTGACAGATAAATAAAAATGTTCTGTAACTATTTTATATGATGCATATTCCAAGTCAGTCAATTTTCCTATTCCAACTCCCCTAGATTAGTTAAGAAAACAGCAACTAAAGCATATCGTTAATTAATTCAATTACAATCGAAATATACAAATACTCTAGGTATATTTTCTAAATCCGATTCCACGAGATAATAAATAACTTCACGTGAACGCAGTAACGCAAATATCTACACTGAATAATTTTGTTTGTAATTTACTATCAGAGATTATTTAATACCCTTAAAAATCTATGCCTCACAGTTAAAGATTTCTCAATTAACTTTTCAATAGCAACGATAATTTCAGTCGTGAACCATCAAGTCACCTTTATTAGCGTGATGAAATAATTTATTTCAGAGTCACAATTTAACAGACATTTTTTCGGCTTTTCCCAAATAAGTGAAATCAAAAGATATTCAATTAAAACATGTGCCCCCAAGCTTTCGTCATGTTCCGGTCACGTGACGCGATCCGTTTCTGTCGTGCACGTGTCCCAGTGTCACAGTAATCAAATTAGAAGACTTTAAATATACTGTTGTATTACTTTTCACCTATTAAACATATTCAGAGAAAAATCAAATTTCTATTTCACTGCAGGTTGTTGTAATTCGGGTAGAATATTTTTACGAAACCCCTAAGATTCATGATAACTACGCAACATTACTTCATCATAAATACATTACATATAGACAATAAAAAACTGAATTTAGTAGATACCACCTTTTTGACCTTGAAATGACCTTGAGCAAGAATAATCATGTTGAAGCGGATGAAATGTGGAAGTTTAAAACTTATGTATTTCAGCAAAGATTGCGCGTTGTTTACGTCGGGTTGACCTTTACATATCATATCAAGGTCATTTCAAGGTCAAAAAGGCGGTATCCACTAAATTCAGTTTTTTATTGTCTGTCATGCTATCGCAAAAAAATATACTATTCCGTTTAAAAAAACATCGGTGACATTGCAAGTTCATTTAAAAACACGACATAAAAAACTTTTTTCTTCATTATTATATTGCCCCCCTGCAAAAGCGTCCTCTTTGTCCTCTGAAGTTTTCTGATAGGACTGTAAATACGAAAGATATTTAGGTGTTATCATTTATGTGGGACACCCTACACACACACACACACACACACACACACACACACACACACACACACACACACACACACATATATTAAGTATTAACATTATTCTCTTCCACCATTAAACACTTTGTGTTTTAAAACATCCCCGGTCAAAAAGGGTTGAATGTCAATTTACTTACCATAACTAAAAATGGTATTTAAGCATTTATGTTTTGTTGTGAATGGCAACTATTCATTTTGAATTTACCACCTAGCATCGATTGAGAACTTGTAGATTATAGATCATTCTCTCTCAACGGTCGTTACCTCAGTTCAATTTAGACCAGCATGGAACTCAGTGAATTACATTCTTAAAACTTTTCTTTATACATAGCAAGTATGGTTCTTTTAAAAAGATTATTATACAGTCATTGTTAATCTTGTGAAATACTTAGTACACTAAGGTAAAGGTATCGGTAGTTGACCATGAACGAGTAATTGACCGTTTTATAGAGAAACATAAAAAATAAGATTTTTATAAGCTGTACAGTTTTGATGAAAGTAAACCTCGGATGCCATACCATCTGTTGATTAAGTTTCTCTAATACTATTCTCTATGAACTTGCAACGTCTACTATGTTCCTCAATTAAACTTTTTATGGAATTGATTTGTTTTATTTCTTATTTCATTCTTTAATTGTAATTTGTGCTGGAAATTGTTGAAACTAAATGATAGTAAAATGATTCCCAACATTATTGCTGTAACCATCTTTCTAGTATAAGTGGTCAACTACTAACTAATAGGAGGTCAATTACTAGATTTTTCATTTTCATGAGTGGTCAACTTTTGAAGCAATTACTGAATTTCTAAATATGTTTCTTAAATTTGTATAAGTAAACTTTTTAAAAAAAGTGGCCTTGGTACATAATTTAGAAGACTTAAAGAGTGTCTCCAGTAAATGATTACAATTGTTCGCGTGGAAAACTTCTCTTAACTGGTCAACTACTAATACCTTTACCTTATTGCTCCTGAAGATGATCCAAACCCGGATCGAAACGTCGAGTACAATTTAATTATTGCAAATTTGCTTTGTTCGTTTGATTATTGATCGAATCAGTGCGCCGAGAACATATATTAATTACATATTAGAATATGTTTACTTTGCATAAACATTCGCTGTCTACACATAACTAATTCGCTACTAGCATTGGGGGGAGGGAGGGGTAACTTTCTCCTCTCAATTCAAGTCAATCCTCCTGACCTGACGACTCCGAGTTAGACTTGTGAATCGATAGTGGTGCTAAACGGTTGAAGCGATAAGGGTTGAACCGCAGCCAGAAGAATGGAATGTACGTTGTATGCTCAGCACTGAATGGCACTTCAGAAATGGCTCGTGCCGACGACTAAAAAGTGAACGATATTCGGCGACGACCATAGCGTAGCATAATTTCGAGTTTTAACGATCGTAAATTGTTGTTTATGCACAAATGATATCGGCGCTACAGGTTCGATCTTTGATCTTTGATCGAACCTGTAGCGCCGATATCATTTGTGCATAAATAGCGTAGCATAACCTCCATAGCGAGTTCTCGCGATCGTTCTTTGTTCCCACAAGCGAGCAGCATTTGTTGGTATCGCAAGGAACAAACAGGACGACTCCGGAGCAACTCGGTGATCCGATAAACTGATAGATATCTGCCGGTACCACTATAATTAACGCTGACCTGGCGGCGACCTGGCGGCAATTTCAGCAACCAGCCGATACGACGATCATAATAATCGCGGCTAAATCTCTCTGCTTGTCAATCAGCCGACTGACATACTGCTCCGGCCTGCCCGGGGCTTTGCGTGTCCTGCGAGGATCGTTGCACGCTAGCTACGTCGATGCTCGATCATTAGGCCTGGTCCATGTTTCCTCTTTGCGCGACCCTCGCGTGCGATAGATCGATGCCCGTGGCGCGAGATCGGCCAGCCGTGCCAGATGGACATCGAGACTCGTTGCCTTTCAGTGCCCCTAATTATTTGGATTTGCGTACTGGCAGCTTCAGGGGCTTAGAGGTCATCGTGCAGGCTTTCATTTACCCCGCTCCACGCCAGAATGTTACATGGAAATCAGAAAAATTGTTTCCTCGCCCTTTCGACTCTACTTCACTCCGAAGGTCCCGCTCGTGATGTTCGGATATTGCGCACCGATTCGCACGCAACGGCCACCAGATGGCGGCGTCTTCAGCCTCAGTAACAGAAAAATCGGGTACCTTGAGTACCCCGCAGAATTTTACAAAATTATTAGAATATACATATGAAGAGGCAAGGGGTTAAGCTACCCTTGAAACGTTAGCAATTAAGTTTCTAGATGAAACACTCGTCCCGCCAATAATACCAGTACACTCCCGGCAATATAATTGCCTCAGGCTGTTGCCGCTCTGCTACCTTATTCTAGACACGGCACTGTTTTTACCCCATCTGGTGGCCGTCACGTGCGAATCGGTGCGGAATATCCGAACACTCCCAGATAGCACCGACACGTCTCAAAGATGTTCGAAAGATGCCTGCCGCAAGACATTCGAATATCTGAGAGATGTCGCCAATGTCGGTTTGATGTCAGTTTTACGTTGGTTTTACGTTAGTTTTATGTCGTTTGTGACTCAACGTACCATCTTAAAGATGTCTTCTGAATGTCGTTTTGATATCTTTCAGATGTTCTAGTAGTACATATTAAAAACATATTCCAGATGTCTGAAAAAAGACATCTTACAGATGTTATTCGCGCGACTATTTAGAAACTTTCGTGTAAGGCTTATATAATAGGTTAGGTTAGTAAAAAAACGTACAATAAAGCAGATATTTATAAAATATACGAATAAATATTTATTTAAATATATACATATTACAAATTACAAATTAATTAAAATTACATTATTAGAGGTTAAAAATGAGAATTAGAATATATCTGTCACTGCTGTCTGGTTCGCCTTCTTCAAACGATGGACCTGCTGGAGAATTTCGGTCAGCAGGATCCGCAAAAGCTGCTGGTGGTTCATATCAGCTTCAGCATAGCATCCTGCCTTGAGCGGTAATAGCAGCAGCTCCTCGACTCCTCTTCCTGCTGCCTTCTTTCATACTCTTTGCATCTGTTTGTTTAGTAGTTTTCATACACCTGAAGATGTCTATTCTGGAGACATCGTTTTCATGTCTGAAATGAGATGTTTGAAAGATATCTTTCCTCGTACATAAAAACGATGTCTTCAAAAACACATCTTTCAGATGTGCGAATTACGTCTGTTTGGCGACGTAGACGTTCAGACATAAAAACGACATGAAACCGACATCTTTAAGATGTTGTGTGCTATCTGGGCTGTGATGCTAAGAAACACTGTAACCAAAACCACGGGGGGAGGGATGCTCCATTTGTGGAAACTTTGACGGTGGCCGTACCATTCGCCAATATGACTATTATAAATATTAAGTATAATACGAATTTTGAGAAATAAGTGAGCTCGACCTGGAACTTGTTAATTATACACTACTATGCAAAAGAAAGAGCACCCGGCCATATTTAATAGAAAACTTAAAAAATCAAATAAGTACACAGTAAAAAAAATTATATTTTTTTTCTTTATTTTTTTCAGACGCAAAAATATCTCTTTGAAAAAGATCCACACAGGGATCGAAACGTTAGGAACATGTTTAATTAATTACACATTTGTTGTTTTCTATAAATGATCGAACCTAGCGTCGATATCATTAAATTTATTAAAGTACACAGTAAGTTTTGGAAAAGGATTATGCTGTTAAATTGAATAGTTCTGAGAATATGTGTTATTGCGGATTATCTAATACTTTAAATGCAATAGATCAATCATTGTACAATACAATTTCTACATAAAGTTGTTTGTCATTATACCTTATAATTATACTTGGCGCTTCTTTCTTTTGCACAGTGGTATATGTATCGTAGTATATGATTTTTTCAATTTAGAAGATATAATGCTTCATATTTAAATGTCTAGTAATTGGTTAGATTCCGACATATCTAATAATGCAAACAGTATTTTAAATAAATAAATAAATAAATTTAAATGGAATAAATCTCATCCACGTGTAACTCACTAATTTTTGTTCCAAAATGTTCTTGTCCAATTTTCGCACAACAAGTATGTACATAAAATTTAATTTTTGATTTTTCTGTTCTGATAATTGTTTCCATACCAAAAATAATTTTTTCTTTTTTTGTTTTCTTTCATATTTTTCAGACGTAAAAGTGTCTCTTTGAAAAAGATCTACATAGGGATCGAAACGTTAGAAACATCTATAAATAATTGCACATTTGTTATTTTTCTAATAATGATCGAACCCAGCGCCGATATCATTCAATTTATTATATTATTAATTTTCGATCGAGAAGAATTTAACGTTTAGTATTTTAAATAGTACAGCAAGTTTTAGTGACATCTCGGAGGCGCTACTCGAATAAAGACTGTTTCATCCCAGTTTGTCGCAATTCGGATATGTAAAAGATGGCCGGGATTAAAACAGCAAACGTGAATCCACTTTATTTAAACGTCTTTTTCCGGTGACAGAACTGACGAGATTGTTTCTTGTTCGTTTCGTTTTCGACGTTCGCTTGTCGTTGGCGCAACACGAACAACAGCTTACAGGTAGAATAATTATATTTTGAGTGAACATCTGCGGTCTACTCATGAGTTATGCATCGGTATTGTTAAACGTTTGTTTGAAATGCATTTTAACCGGCTAATTCGTTAATTGTTTAAGCGTGTGTCTCCCTCGAAGGCGGTTAGCACCGTCCCCAGAGAAGAGCCTGGTGTTCGAAGGGTGAACATTAGCGTCGTCATTGAAGAAAGGATCGTTGCGAGACACGGTTGGTGTTGTTCGTGCGATTTTTATCAGCAGGAAGACGCGACTAAGGAACCTGAACGAAAGTCGAAGTCCATCGGACCGTGGTACCTCGATGCACCTGTTTGATCTACGTTGATTAGCTTTATTTTTATGCCGGTCTCTCCTGTTGTACGCTTCCTACTCGGAATTGGCCGAAATTGCGTAATTTCACGCATGCGAGGTACGAGTAACGCGCGCGGCCCTGTGATATCGTAGATTAAACTGTTTAGAAACACGTGTAAGGGTTGTCGATCGCATCGCCCGTGAAACGTAACCTAACCCAGTGTAGTCCCGCGCTCGGTAATCTTGCATCTACGGGGGAATGTGACACGGAAACCGTGGGGTTGGGAACACTGAAAAACTCTGCAGGAATGTCCGCGATCTGTCAACAATTAAACCGTGCCGACTCGTTGCCACTCATTTTTTACCGGCGCCCTTCCCTTGCATAATATTCATCTGTCACTTATTAATTTGTAAAGAAATTCTGTCAGATGATTGCTCAAGTTCGTGCCCGATTTAAAAATAAAATTTAATAGTTGAATTTTAAAGATTTGGTTAAAGATTGGTTGAATTGAAATCTAAAAATGGTTCAATTTTCTACAATTAGAAAAGAATGGTGACTGTACTTGTGTAATTGATTAAGAAAGTTATATTAGTTTGTAATGAAATTATATCAGATGATTGCTCAAGTTCGTGCCCGATTTAAAAATAAAATTTAACAGTTGAATTTTAAAGATTTGGTTAAAGATTGGTTAAATTAAAATCTAAAAATGGTTCAATTTTCTACAATTAGAAAAGAATGGTGACTGTACTTGTGTAATTGATTAATAAAGTTATATTAGTTTGTAAAGAAATTATATCAGATGATTGCTCAAGTTCGTGCCCGATTTAATAATAAAATCCAATATTTGAATTTTAAAAATTTGGTTAAATTAAAATCTAGAAATGGTTCAATTTTCTACAATTAGAAAAGAATGGTGACTATATTTGTGTAATTGATTAATAAAGTTATATTAGTTTGTAAAGAAATTATATCAGATGATTGCTCAAGTTCGTGCCCGATTTAATAATAAAATCCAATATTTGAATTTTAAAGATTGGTTAAATTAAAATCTAAAAATGATTAAATTTTCTACGATTAGAAAAGGATGTTGACTAGACTTGTGTAATTGATTAATAAAGTTATATTAGTTTGTAATGAAATTATATCAGATGATTGTTCAAGTTCGTGCCCGATTTAAAAATAACATTCAATAGTTGGATTTTAAAGATTTGGTTAAAGATTGGTTAAATTAAAGTCTAAAAGTGGTTCAGTTTTCTACAATTAGAAAAGAATGGTGACTATACTTGTGTAATTGATTAATAAAGTTATATTTGTTAAAATTTAACCATAGAATTTAATTTTCTTATTGGACACGAACTTATGCAATCATCTAATATGTAGCATAGTATGTATGATTCTACACCCTCGGTTTGGTGGACATTCATGTACAGGTACGTGTCCATCTGAGAGTTCCTGTCAATAGTTGCTCTCGAGAGTACCCGCAATTTGAAATTCAGAAATATTTTGCTCTCAGAAAGTGACGTGAGAGTCATCTCTTGGATAGTCCTCTCAGATATGTTACCATTGGAATTTCGATAGTTATAAGTAGACTGCGATTCTTTATACATTTATAGCAAAGTTGAGAGGATAAAATTCAAAATTGTCGAAAAATTTTAAGAATTGAAGATGTAAATATATGATTTCTCCTCTACACTATTAAAATCGTTAAGGGAAGTAATAACATTCAATTTGGTTTCTATTTCTTGCAATTGACGCAGACAATTTCTATTTTACATAAAAATTCACAGCCTAGTTATAAGAATACTCTTGAACAGAATAGATGTGCTCAAGTTTTCTCCAATTGTTGCAATGTACTTAATAAAAAAAAGGATATTCCAAAAAGAGAAACTGATGAACTAAATCATGGACATTATAATGATTATATTGATAACATAGATAATGAGTATATTGTACAAAGGATGCTACTCGTGGAGTCTAATTTCTATAGATTTAACAATATATAATAATAATAATTTGGTTCATTAACATTTTAATAAAAGTAGGTGTCGATATAAATATGTTTAAATTGAGGATTCTCTGACTTCTGCGTCAGATCATACGTACTATAATACGTACTAATTTTGTGTTACAGTTGTAGTTTAGCGTCATAGTATACATTATCATAATAAATGCCAATTAACAATTGCTATACCATTATTCAAAATATCGTAATAAATAATATGTTGGTATCCAATCAATTACTACACATGTAAGTATTGTATGAGGCATTTATCAATTTCATACCATAAAATGAACAAATCATTTATAATGGAATTATTCTAGGTCGGAAGAAATGTTTAATTTTCAAGTTAAAATTCGTCACCGAAAAAATTGTCGTGGTTGACTCGAAAGTCTGAGACCTCGCATGATCGCAGCCCTGTTATAATGCGAGGTGCTGCTGTGCTGGAAATCGAACGTTTCGCACGGTAAATATTTTTCTAGTAAACTTAAATAGAATATGTTATCGTACGGTGAATAATAAACGCGGCTGTGTCAAGAAACACGAGTACATGTTTCTCGATGCCCTATCAAACGTGGAAGTTTTGCGTCGAATGGGTCCTTGGGAATACAACCACTCAGAACTCGTTGTATACGATGCCGATGCAGTTGATGACGCCGGTGGTACGTGTAGCAACTGGCGCTGGGTCAGCAGATGGACCAAACTGACCGGAGCTTTCAGGGGAACAATAAAGTTTCATGCACATTGTATCCCACTTGAGTGTCCTATTGTCGTCGATATATATGACCCGGCCGATATAATTGTGATTTCACCCACGAGCCACTCTCCGGCTGCTCTTCAATTTTCTGGAGGACCGTGAACTTCTCAAATTATGGTGAATCACGGACAGAACTATTTTACGGTCTACGGGCGAATATTATTATTGGACTTTCTGTAATAATAAACAGACTGACAATTTAATAAACTGTTAATGAAAAAAATGTCTCTACAAGAATCTCCTTAACGTGTCAGAGATGTCGGTTTACCACACTGATTGCAATATTAACTTGAAACTACATCAATGAAAAGTGAAGAGAAATGGACGTACTCTGCGGTTACGTTTGCTTATAACGTTGCAGTAAAATTGTTGACACGTGTTCTGTAGAGTATATGTATATAAATATACAATATACATAGATAAACTATATCACAAATTACATATAATATACTATAGTATACCTTATTGTTATATGTATACATAGAATATAGTAAATATAGTATATCTTATTATTATATGTATACATAGAATATAGTAAATATAGTATACCTTATTATTACATGTGTACATAGAATATAGTAAATATAGTATAATATGTATACATAGATCGTAATAAATAGATATAGTATAATATATGTGTACGCACAATGTAATAAATATAGTATATTATATGTATGTATACAATATAGTAAATATACTATACAAATAATATAGTAAATATAGTATACAAATAATATAGTAAATATAGTTTACAAATAATATAGTAAATATAGTATACAAATAATATAGTAAATATAGTTTACAAATAATATAGTAAATATAGTATACAAATAATATAGAAAATATAGTTTACAAATAATATAGTAAATATAGTATACAAATAATATAGTAAATATAGTTTACAAATAATATTGTAAATATAATATACAAATAATATAGTAAATATAGTATACAAATAATATAGAAAATATAGTATACAAATAATATAGTAAATATAGTATATAAATAATATAGTAAATATAAATAAAATTTATATAATTACTGATTTCTTATTTATATGCTGGCACTATTTTCGTTTATCACAGGTCAACAGGAACATCGAAAAATTAACGTACTAATTAAATTTGTAATAATCACACTATTTTCACCCTTTCTTTAAGTTAGACTCAAAGTAACCACCGAGTTTCATAGCAGCTTGTTAAACCGACACCACCTACTTTTTCTGGTTTTCTTACTTTCTTGAATTCTTTTCGTTTCTTCTTCTCTCTGTTTTTACTCCTTTTCTTTCGTATACTGTCCCTTTCCTTCTTCTTTTTTAGTTTTTCTTTCTCCTTTAACCATTATTTTTTATGTCCCTATAAAAATACATGAAAATTCCCACTAACGAATAGAACATCATAATGTTTATAAATTAACCATACTCGCGCATATTTTTCTATGTGAATTTCAAACTTGTGGAAATAGAGGTGATTTAAGTAATATTATAATAATAATATGATGGAAAAAGATGCTAAACAATAAATGTATAAAATGTCTCCATTTTGAGCTTGCTTACAATTTCGAAATCTCGGAAAAATTTGTTCTTACGTGAATTTGTTCTTTTAAAGTTCTACTCGTTCAATTCACAGGGACTTACATGTATGATACAACAATTATTACTATGCAATAAAGAGTCTACAAAAGTTACGCAAATAACGCGTTAATGGTTATATGTACTCAGAAAAATGATCGAGAAAAGATTCATAGAATGAATTTATAAAAACGATGATCTTGACAAGGTTAAGTGTCAACCGAGCTGGTTCCTCTCAACGTAATATGTACCATCGATTGTCGAAAAGAAGATAATTCTATACATATACAAGAAAAATTGTTGCATACATTTTTATTTTCGGTTATATTTTTTCTGTTTGTGATCTTGAATGACCTTGAATAATTATAGTCACTGAATTCGTACTGAAAGGGACTATCATACTAGGTGTTTAAAAGAGGGTGAATAAAATGACAATAAAACAAAAAGTTTTTGGTATCCAACGAGTCACATTTTACCATTCATCTTTATCCTCAAGACATATAATGTATCTTTGAAAACAATCAAGATATTTTAGGTACAAACGTTAGCTGACTTACCCTGTACATTTTATATTTTATAAAAGAGTTTCTAACCCTTTAAGTCAGGTAGACTTGCCACAATAAGCTGCGTTCGTGCAAAACTGTCTGACCCCACTCGACAATGGGAATATTATGAACAATTCACAGGGACAAGTATTTTAGATTACGGTCGGCCCGAAAGATGATTGCTTAACAGCGGAGGGTGGAAGGTTTCGCTGCGTGGAAGAAATCAGTCTGACCGATCACAGAAGTCAATCAGCCTCAAGGGAGGATCATTAAATTCGAAATGTAAATCGCAAGGGGTACAGCAAGTGGGCGCTAATATGCGCCAGATCCATTAATCATAACCCCGGGGATCTGCGCGCCGACCCCTGCCCGTATCTGCGGGGGTTGCAAAACTGTGCGAGTGCTCAGAAACTGAAACAGGTTAACGTTAGATACACCCTGGCGCGGCGTGGCGCAGAGGCCGGTCGATTGGGGGACAACCGGCATTGTTCACGGCGCTGCACTACCCTAAATATTAACAACGAGCGAACAGGGGTCAGTACAACCCTCGAAAACTTTTCTCCGGACTGCTCCCTTTAGGTTGTTCCTCTTCGTGTTCGCGGGACATCCCAACGCGAGGACACCGCCACCCAGTCTATTGGTTTATGAGAACGCTGGAATGTGAAAAGTCTCGTCGTGACTGATTTTCTACGGTCGTACTAGAATTTTCTGGCCATTTCGGCCATCGTTTGAACAGCTGTTCCTGAAGTGCAATTTTCGATATTGGGGTGGTGCTACAATGATGGATTTTAAGGGCAAGTTTGAAATGTTGTAACTCGGCTCATCGTTATTTATTTATTTATTTATTGATGCTGTAACCATGTTTCGTTTATATAGCATACATTAGAATAACACTTTTCAAAAAATAATGAAATGTATCTATAACGTAATATAAAGTGAACTTAATACAAACAATAGATGCTAAATTCTAATCTCACATTTTTTGAGGATGTTAAAAGTTAATATTACCTCTGTTATGTCTTGTACGCTTAGAAAAAAAATTAAATTAAAATTAACGTACTCTCGCTAGGGAAGCATAAGTCGGCTCATTCTTCAATTTTTTGGACGATTGCGAATTTCCACAGCCATTTTGAAAATAAAGCACAAGCGATTATATTTTAATACAATAGTGTAATAACAGTTTGAACAGTTGTTCTCAATTTGCAATTTTTTATAAAATTGAGGTGGTGCTAAATTGATGAATTTTAAGGGCAAGTCTGAAATGTTGTAGCTCGGCTCATTTTTTAATTTTTTGGATGATTGCGAATTTCCGCAGCCATTTTGAAAATAAAGCACAAGCGATTATATTTTAATACAATAGTTTAATTTTCTCTTAATGTTGCACAAGCTTAAATGTTTATTATAAATGGAAGTCGAACTTTTGCAACCACTCAATATTAATTGAAATAACAACTATTACAATGAAATAAATTAATCACTGAGGTGCAAAATAGTGTGGTAAACTGTCGACTTTTATGCACAATAGAAATTTTCTAAGTTGGTTATCAGAAACAGAAACTAAATAGAAATGTAGGATTTTTTAAAAATAATTTTAATGGGACTACAATAATGTGACTATTGTTACATTATTATGTAAGCAATCCTTAGATCCTTATTCTATTTATTTTTGTCATCGGTGTATAATATATGTACTTTAATGACGAGAAACATAAACAGCATGATTTATTAGAAAATTTTTTTGAAACAGGAAGCGAAGAATTTGGACACTAGTTCTGTATTAATAAAATTTTTATTTAAAAATGAAAAATTCGGACTTCTAGTTTTACAAGCAACAATCTACATTGAACTTAATTCTCTAAAAAAGAAACGAATGATTAAAATATTTTTTATAGATAATATGTACATATACTTGTAATCGCCTATCATTTTTCTAAATGATTATCGATCCTTTTTAAACACTTACGGCTTGTTCTCAATAGGTGATTCAGATTGCTGCAATAATTGATAGTACAACAGCTTTTGTAAGTTGTAGTAATAATAAATCAGTGTGCTAATAATAATTAGTAATATTACCTTCACATTTTATGTGCAATTTTTTTATTGAAGTCCTACATTCCTTGATGAAGCCTTTTTCAATCCAATTTCCAATTTATTATGTATCAATGTAATCATACTATTTATGACGTAAAATTTCTGAAGTAAATTTGGCGAGTAAAGAGAATTTGGTGAGTAAATATAAAAAGTTTAATGTTTGCCCTGTTTCGAGTTTGATAACTTAGAAGGTATCATAGAAATAAATTGTAACTTTATTTTTTTCTAAGCCTTAAATAAAACTCTGTAATTTAGTTGATCAATTCAGTTCACTCACATGCAAGCGATAAAAAATTTACTCTGTCCGTTTAGTGCGGGAGGGAAATAAAATGTCTATGCCAGATATAAAAGTCGAGTACCGAACCCAATTGACTTGTAAATATAAAAGTCTATAAAAAGGGCTACTATAGTCGGAGTGTTAAACATAAAATTAAGAAGCGTTTCAAACTTTGTTAATGATTCTATTTTGTTATCTTTATGCTACGAACAAATCCTCTTAAGACGTTTGCAGTTAGGTTCTTGAAATCCTTTGTGTTAGTTATTTAAATATAATTATAACAATGGATGAAAGCAAACATTTAAGTACAAAGAAATTGTAAATAAACACTTTATGGCTTTTTATGTTCTTAAAAACTGTCGAATGATATTGATTATATAAACACAATTTCCTCTATTATCCAATGAAACAAAATTTTCAGAACGTTGAACAATTTTATATAACAGCAAAAACTGATGAATTTTTACCTGAACAATACCTTTATTGTTTTTGAACAATTCGTGTTGTGTTTTAGTTTTAAAAAAGTATTATATAGTTAGAATTTCCCCTATTATCCAATGAATCAAAATTTTCAGAACGTTGAACAATTTTGTATACCAGCAAAAACTGATGAATTTTTACCTGAACAATACCTTTATTGTTTTTGAACAATTCGTGTTTTGTTTTAGTTTTAAAAAAGTATTATATAGTTAGAATTTCCTCTATTATCCAATGAAACAAAATTTTCAGAACGTTGAACAATTTTATATAACAGCAAAAACTGATGAATTTTTGCCTGAACAATTCCTTTATTGTTTTTGAACAATTCGTGTTGTGTTTTAGTTTCGAAAAAGTATTATATAGTTACAATTTTATTTAAAAAAAAAAACAATCACGAGAAACTTGAATGTGTCACAGACTTGATCCAGATTAATCAAAGAACTAAAAGATAGACAAAAGGCTACAAAAAAAGAATCGTCTTTAATATAAATGCTTATTAGCACGAAGAAAAAATTATAACGAAATACCTTTTGAAATGTTTATCAACTTGTTTTGGTGTTTTTTCACAATACGCCAGAAAATGATCGTTCGAATATGCAAGAAAATTTCACTTGTCCAACATTCCACCTTCTTGGTGCCTAAAGTTTTGAATGCAATATATGCCAAAGTAATATCACACCGAAGATAATGTTTGAGTTATTATATTGTTTTGATGTTCAGTTAAAGATAGCATACTTAATTGTTGACCTAAACGTAAATAAATCAATATGATTTATATAATAGTGTCGTATTTCATTAACAAATAAAATATTTCGTTAATGTTTTAAATATTAGCAAACTTTATTCTTTAGGAACAATTTGCACCACAACCGAGTAAAAAGTTCCGCTTCACGACGAATTACGAAAATGCAAAAATATATTTTAATTTTAAAGTGTAATAAATTTAACAATAAGTGATTATGAGCGTATACTATTTCTGCGTCATTTTATATGTTTCTTCAAAATCGGAACATACATATAGCTGTGTTACATTTACTGTGTTACATTGAAAACAGTATATTTAATTTCAAAATTTTAATATTATTTTCTTTTTCAGATGCAAAAATTTTTGTCTCTTGATAATGATCCGCATTGGGATCGAAGCGTTGAGAAATTTAAATATTTAAACAAAATTTTTAATGTTATCAGCGCAGTGGTTCGAACAAAAACTACTTCTACACTATTTGCAAAATTTACAGACGCAAAATTTTATTAATTTCTTGAAAATGATCTAAATATAGATCGAAACGTCGAAATTTTGATTTTGTGATATTTTGCAAATAGTGTAAAAGTAGTTTTTGATCGAACCAGTGCGCTGATACCATTAAAAATTTTGTTTAAAACGTAATTAAGATTGATACTAAGATATTATTCAACATTTAACTTGCACATTTGTTGTTTCTAAAAAAGATCGAACTAGCTGTATTACATTGAAAACAGTATATTTAATTTCAAAATCTTTAATATTATTTTCTTCTTCAGACGCAAAAATTTTTGTCTCTCGATAATGATCCGCATTGGGATCAAAACGTTGAGAAATTTAAATATTTAACTTGCACCTTGTTGTTTCTAAAAAAGATCAAACCTGGCGCCGATATCATAATTCTAATTTATATTTCAATTTTCGATCGATAAGAATTTTTCCTTCATACATGTAGCCCCGGTCTTCCCAACTGTATTTTCCTTTTAGAAAACTACAGAAAACAAAGAAGTTCCAATTATTGCAGCCACAGGAAAAAAGAATGGAACAAGGGGTCAGCAAGAAGAGAGGAGAAAAATAAATAATCGATCAATCTAATCTCTGTTACGAAACGGGTTCGGTGGACGTTCGAGTTTCGATGGAAAAAAGGGCCCTCGGGAAGTCCGCGGCGGAAAGACAGACTTCCAGAAACGTCATTGCGCACATACGTGATCCGATAGTGATCAGAACTATCGGGATAAGTGGTGAAACTGCTGCAATATGAAAGGCGACATCCCTAAATGGAGCAGTCGGTTGTGAAGGCAATATGTACCGCTCATGTGGCACGCGATTGCGCTCACAATGTGTTCCCATATACGGTTCCGTACATGTGTTCCGGTCAGTGGTTCTTCTCTCTCTCTGGTCCAGGCTGCCTTTTCCGGCTGTCGGGAGCTGCATTCCTTATTCGATGCGCCTCTGTGTCCACGTGCACTGTGCTCACCTGTCGGCCCCAGAGAGAAACGCGCTGCTCCGCACCGGCGATAAAATATCGCCAATCCCCGTCGCTGCGACTACAGCTGTCGAGAATAACAACCAGCTCAGTGAACGATAGGATAATACGCAAAAAAGAAGAATGTGCTCCCTCTCGCTCGTAGGAAAACGGGCCTCCTAAACTTTAAGTGTCAATGATCAGCCCGGATCGATCGGATTCGAACGCGAGTCCGTAAATCCGAACGCGTTCTTCAAATTGAGAATACCTTGCTAAATGATCTGTACCCGGCGAATAAAAATCCCCTTCAAAAACCTATCCAGAACTTTCGAAATAAAACGCCAATGCCGAGTCTAGTCGTCCATCGTCGCCCTGAGCGGTCCTCGATGTTTGTCACTATTTTTCGGAGAATATTCGACTGGGATTTATGTATGTATTTTTTATTATAAGCATTTTAGATCTCGACTGAGATTTATTTCTACTGTACTAAGTGAAACGAATGAATAAGAATTTTAATTTATTGCCATTGGACAAAATGTATGCCTTAATTGCAAGGTGTAGGGGCGAGAAACAGTCGGAGGCGAATTTATTCGGGGACCCTTTAAAAACTGAGGCTGCGAATTTTTATGCAAAAGAAAAATAAAACAATATAAGGTAAAGGTACTAGTAGTTAAGAGAAGTTTTCCACGCGAACAATAGCAACCACTTACTCTGTCATCAAATAGCGAGAGTCGATGTCTGAAGGCACTCTTTAAAACTTCTAAATTATGTACCAAGACCACTTTTTAAAAAACGTTTACTTATACAAATTTAAGAAACATGTTTAAAAATTCAGTAATTGCTTCAGAAGTTGACCACTCTTGAAAATAAAAAATCTAGTAAGAAATTGTGAAAAACTGGTTTTTTCCCTTACATTTAAACATTTAATAGTTACTTTGTTTGAATATTGTATGTCATCATGTTAAAAAATTTTTCGTTTTTCTTACAGACGCAATTCAATTTCCATCTTGAAAATGGTCAAAATCAATGACCGAAACGTCGATTACTTTGAAAATTAGCAAAATTGCTTAGTTAATATTTTTGTTGTCTTTAACGATCGAATCGTAGCGCCGAAATCATTTAACAGTTGTTTTATTAAAAAAATCTAGTAATTGACATCCTATTCGTTAGTAGTTGATCACTTATGCTAGATATTAAAGAAATTAAAGAATGGAATCTATATAATAAAAATCAAATGCTGTTCGTTGGTCACGACATCACGTGACAACGGCTGGACCGATTTGGCTAATTTTTTAAAAAATGTTTGTTGTAGTCCGAATCAGGTTTTTACAGTACAAAAAATTGGAAAAGTTGCCCGGAAACATGAAAATTCGGGAAAAACAAAATGTGCTTTTTGAATCATATTTCAATACAACAAAAAAACGAACGTCACAGCTTTTGTACTTTGTACTTTGTTTACGTATATCCTATAACTTTTCACAAATTCACAAAATGATCACAACCAAATTTATTGAAATTTGGACAGGACAACGTCTGTCAGGTCAGCTAGTAAGAAATAAAATAAATCAATTCCATGAAAAGTTTAATTGAGGATCAGAGTAGATGTTACAACAGATGGTATGGCATCCGAGGTTCATTTTCATCAAAAGTGTACAGCTTATAAAAATCTTATTTTTTATGTTTTTCTATACAATGGTCAACTACTCGTACATGGTCAACTACTAGTACCTTTACCTTAGTATTTCTTTGGTTTCTCTCAACATAAATCATATTGAATGCGGATTATTATTTTGTTACCAAATTTATTTTGGTATTTAAACAATGCAGTTATGGTAAAAAGAGGTTGAGATATGTTTCACGGTTAACGCCATCTATTGATTGATCAATACAGAGATCGTTTTTCACTGATCCGTTGTCGTTTCAAATCTATAATACTTCTTCAGTCCACATGTCACCGGCATGGAACCAACACGTTGTTCAGTATTCATTAAGAATGTAAATTAATACTTTTATAAGCATGTAAGTTTTTACATACTTTGTCGTTGAATTTGGTTTTCTTCACGCCTCTGCTAATATAAATCACGCTTAAAAATTATTTTTGATAATCCTTACAGACGCAATAATGAGATATATTATTCTTGAAGATGGTCTAAATTGAGACCGAAACGTTGAATTAAATTGCAGTAAATAAATTTGCAAACTTGCTTATTGTCCAATTGATCGAACCAGTGCGCCGATAATATTAATATATTGTTATGTAAAAGAAAAATGTTTTGCAACGGTCACGGGCAGCAGGAGTTGAATGAAAATTTATTTAATTTCTTAATGGATTTTTCACATTGGAAACGTGATAGCAATATTTTTAGATTTTTCATCCAATTTCTTCAGATATTTAACCAAAGGATTTGAATTTTTTAGAGATATTATATGAGTTTACTAGGTAATATATAAAGAAATGAATTAAAAATTTCCATTCGTCGAAACTGCGAAGAAAAAATAAGTTACGATTTTTAACTGTTTTATCTGTGTCTATAATGAAAATTTAAAATATGTATAGCTTTTCGAGATCTGTTCTATCAAAATCGATTAAGATTGCCGCAAACTACATTAATTCAAAGTGGAAAAATTGTGAGAAACTGTAGATTAATAATCATAAGTTCAAAATTCAAAGATTCTTACATTTTTTAAGGCCCATAGGTTTCTTATGTCCTATATCTCGATTAAGATTGCCGCAAACTACATTAATTCAAAGTGGCAAAAATTGTGAGAAACTGTAGATTAATTATAAGTTCAAAATTCAAAGATTCTTACATTTTTTAAGGCCCATAGGTTTCTTATGTCCTATATCTCGATTAAGATTGCCGCAAACTACATTAATTCAAAGTGGCAAAAATTGTGAGAAACTGTAGATTAATCATAAGTTCAAAATTCAAAGATTCGTACATTTTTTAAGGCCTATAGGTTTCTTATGCATTAATCAAATTAAACAAAAGGCATAATTTAAATTTTTATTATAAGTATAATTAGAAAAGTTTAAAATCGTGATCATTCAGCTACCAGCATTTTTATTATTCTTTTATGTACATAAACGTGAAATATGTATAAATTTTCTTGAAATGAATAATTTACAAAAGAGATTCATGGACAGGTAAAAACATCAAATTTTTTAAAAGGTTAAAAGATTGCATTGAAATTCACAATCATTTGTAATATTATGTGCTGGTCAAATTGTTCAAAGTGCGCGGAACAGTCAACAAAATAGCACTAACCTATTCCATACCCTAGATTAGTCAAAATTCTAAAGCATTCCGGGTATATGCATTATAATGCACTTTGCATAACAACGAAGATGTTGCAACGTTCCTCTACCTACTGCCACGAATTACGTGGATATTCCGTTTCCTGGTCAGCGAAGCCAAGAACAGTAAATGCAAATGCGATGGGTTCCCGCGTGGTTAATATTAATGAATGAATTTTCTCTTCGCGCCTTCGGCCGCGCGTCCTTAAATGTGCTCTTTGAAATATCGCGGGATAGGGAATTAGGATGCGGAAATTATTGCGGTTCCGCGCATAATTTCCACATTACCGTAGCTCATGCGTGTAACAAGTGAACTCCTTGAAATTTATCGGATTCGAATGTTCCCTTTTTCTTAATTGCTTTTATTTGTTTTTCCCCGTGTAGCCGATTTTTCACGCGCTCGTATATCACGATTCCAGATAAGGACGTGTTGACTATATCAGCACGGCCATTCGTTTTAAACATGAGTTTTAAACTCGAGCTTGGCCTTTCATTATCTGTTCCGGCTCGGAAGAATACTTTTTGGAAGATAATTATGTTGGTTTCGGGAAGTACACAGAATTAATACGTGTTAAGAAGTGTTAAATGGCCTGACGAGACACAGCTTGGAAATTGTATATAAAAAAATACAATTATAAAGAATGGACTGCGGATTTTTGGCGTTTATTAAAATAGTAAGAAAATTAAAATAATTAAAAAACGTCAATATTTTCAATTGATTATTCATAAAGAAAAAAGAATCTTCTGTATATGACTACTGTCTTTTACAATTGACGCAAACAATGTTTATATTGGCTTCGAGTTCACTTCTAATATAATTCACTGCATCTATTAATTAATTAAAATTGTGAATGTGATTATTCAATAACTGTACAGTATGTTATATGTATATGTATACGAAATAAATATAGTGTAAAAAATAATAATGTTTTAGAGAAATATTAATAAAATGACGAATTGCTTTGCTTTTTACCAACCGTGTGAAACTGTTATAAAGAAATAGCATAACGAAGAATTTTTGCAATTATCATTGTTGCAAAAATTTTTAATTATAATAACGAATAAGTTTTAGTATTTCTAACAGTGAAGATGACCATAGACTTCGGCACAGAAATGTTCTGAATGCTAAAAAACAAACATTTAATTCTTATATTTATATTTTCTTTATATACGACAAGTTTTATCGTTGCATTCACTTTTATCTGTTTTTTACAAAACTTTTCTATAAAAATAAAAATTGAGGATACTACTTATTATTATTATTATTTATTATAGACGGACGAAGGAATTTGAACTAAATTGTTTACAATAAAAAAAGATAAATTACTACTCGTCTAATAAGAAAGGAGTATTATCCTATAATCCTGCAGCATTGGGTTTTAAAGGTGTGTAAACATTCAATAAAAAAATCAATACGATTATAGATAGCGTGTGAGTCTGCAATAATGCGTTTCATTATAATTATTATTCCACGAGAAGATCTGACTTTAAGTACTTATTGGTTAATGTGGCATTGCTTTAAGAAGTGTTGATGTCTAAAAAATCAAAAAATTATTTAAATCCAATAACATTACAGTGTTTCCAATAATTTTATTGCCAACTCTTCCATCGCAAACTTTTCAAAGTCACAAAAAGCCCAATGAGTTCTCCCGACCCTCCAGCTAAAAATGCTGGAGAGAAACAAACTTTCTTCTGGACAACGTTACCCTACAAAGGGCCATGCGTGGCAGAGAACAACAATACAATGTCTCCAATAATTTCATTATCAACTGTATCTTCCAGAACAAGCTTTCTCAAAGACAGAAGAACTCCAATGAGTCTTTCTGCTCCTCCAGCTGCCCTACAAAGAGACACGTGTGACAGACAATGTCGCACAGTGGTCCGATTGGAGAAATTCAGGGACATTTTGTTATAACTTTCGAAACATTAGAGATACAGCAATGAAATTTTCACTACAAATATTTAAAGAATAGTAATTTTTAACTACAGGTAATTAAATATTTTTTGCATTTGTTAAACAATATTTTTTAATTAATTTTCATAGATACTTTTTCATTAAAAATAAGATTGTTTAAATATAAGTTGACGAACTATTTTTTCTAATAATTTATAATAATAACAATTTTTTTAGACATTTTGTTATAACTTTCGAAACATTAGAGATACAGCAATGAAATTTTCACTAAAAATATTTAAAAAATAGTAATTTTTAACTACAGGTAATTAAATATTTTTTGCATTTGTTAAACAATATTTTTACATTCATTTTCATATATATTTTTTTTTATTAAAAATAAGATTGTTCAAATATAAGTTTACGAACTATTTCTTCTAATAATTTATAATAATAAAAATTTTTTTGGCGGTCCGAATCAATAAATTTAGTGACATTTTTGCATAACTTTTGTTATAGGGAATAAATGTTTACTGAAAAATATGAAAAAATAATCACTTGTTAATGATAAATAATTTAACATGTTTAGTGTTTGTTCAATTATTTTTATTAACATTTTACTTACTTTATTGGGTGATTTAGTTAAACCTATGTAAGTTGCGTGGAGGGACAATGTGGGAAGTAAATCGTGCATAACTGTATAAAGGAAAGTGTACTGAAAATAGAATTTGTAATAATGCGGTACTATTTGGAACTCAAAAGATATTCTTTATCAAAGATGAGGAATTTTGACAACTTATGTGCCTACACTGTGCATTATTTTTGAATACATTATTTAAATTAATTTTTAATTGTCAGTGTAAATTCTTATCGTAAAGGAATGCTCTTCATTTTAAAAGCAGAACAGAGAAAAAATATTAAATAGCTTAGCCAGGGCATCCAGATGAAGGTAACCATCTTTCTTCTGCGAAACATACTGTTTTCAAAATATCCAAGTTAAAGTGTTCGTTACGATTACAATTTTTAACTTCCCGATTCATAGGGAAGTTACTGTAATTACCCCGAAAATCGAGTTTTCAGCAGATCTTCACGTTTCATGATCATTGGAGTCATTTTAGACTATTTTTATCAAATTTTTAGTATGTGTGTGTGCGTGCGTATGGCCGTTTGTATGATATCAAATTTTTTGTTAACGTTTTCTGAAAAAGTAACAACGCGATCAGAATGATGAATGATGCAATCGATGTTCCCCGTCGTAACTTAGAGCTGATTAAATTTTGGTCCATATTGGTCAAATAGCTTTTTAGATTTTTTAGTTTTTTTCGAAAGATGTTCATTGAACAATGCAATTTATACTAGAGGATGGAAATTTTCCACCGAATAAACAAACGTAATGATATGTATTTCATTTTTATTTTTTTAAAATTGTTTTTAATTATGCAACTAATGCTAATGTTCCCGCTTACAATAATCAAAAAATATCCCAATGCAAGAGTGAGTTATTAGTTATTATAATGATAATAATGTACTGCAATTAACAAATCGGGAAGTTCTTTGTGTGGCTCGTGAAGAGTCACACACAAAATAAAAAAAAGACCATTAATAGCTGTATGCCCCACTAGCAATGCGTACAACTAACCCTCTCGTTATTTTATTGTATTAATTTCTTTATTTTCGAGCTTGGTGGATCTTTAAGAAGCAATGCAAACTTTGCACATGTCGATACGAGGAAGTTCATTTATCGGCAAAATGTCACACGAATTTCTAATCCGGACCACTGTGTGTCGTCGCAAGGGTGGAAACAGATCGCAGGTAACCATACAGCACGCCGCGAAGTTCTGAAGACAGTTTGCCGCAGTCTTGGAAAAGTAGAACGCCTTTTCGGGGTCCCGATGGGTGTTAACAATTCCAGTGGCAAAAGTTATCGCATAAGTCGTTACTCCGCCGTCACATCTCGTACAGAGGCTTATCTACATGTTTCTTCCTCGAAGCGGGCTTTATCGCAGTATGCTAATTCTCACCGGAAAGATGCAGCCGCGTTAAAGCGATCGCGCGAATAAGATATACCGTGCAGATATCTCCGGTATAATCCGTGGTATTAGTAAGCGTCCCCGTGACACTAGCATATTCTGCCGGGCTACTCCATTTGCACCCGGACCCCTATCTCGACGTCCTTCCAGTTCAATATAATACCCGGTAATTCCCCCGGGGAAACGATTCTCTGCGGATCCCGGCCCGAAGAAGTCCTCACCCCCTCCCGCCCCCTCCACCCTCTGGACTACGGATTCAACCCCCGTAAAATAACGGGTCGGGATACGTTTTGACAATTCTATTACGATTATTTCGCCGTGGCCGACAGCTGCTCCACGCCTGGACCCCCGGTGACAGGTAGCCTTTCTGTTTTATCGAGTAATAAAACGGGGGCGTGAACTCGTAGGTGTGGGGTTCAGCTGCGTCCGATTAATCGGTTTGTCGCGGATTTTCGGAGAGAATTGATGGAACTCCCAACCCACACCCCTCGGCTCACGGAGATGCTTAACTTATAATCCAACCGGGAGTAAATAAAAAGCTACATGCTTCATCGCTGATTAAACGCCTTGCGGTGGCTCGTGCTATTCCTGCTGTTCCTAGGAAAATTTCATTGGTCTTCGAAAATCAGAAGATCGACTAACGCTAAACCAACTGAACAAACTATTGAAAGGTTAATTCTTCTCGATCGCAAATTTAGACAATTAAATTTTTACATGTTATCGGCGCCAGGTTCGATCATTTTTAGAAAAAACAACAAATGTGCAATTATAACATGTTTCTAACGTTTCGATCCCGATGTGGATCTTTTTCAAAGAATCATTATTGCGTCTGAAAAATATTTTGAATGAATAATAATGTAAGAAATTATAAAGTTAATAGAACCCTCAAAAAACTTACATGTTGTGTAAAAACTAGACAATACATTATAACACATATTACTTATATTATTATAATTTTAGTCTAAAAATGATCGAACCTGGCGCCGATAACATTTAAAAATTTAATTGAACAAACTATTAACTTATCTTATTATTAAAGAAAGAATCTTCTTCATAACTTCTGCTTTTTACAATTGATGTAGGATATTTTTATTTTGCATAACGATAGTGAAATTCATTTTATATCGTCGTGATAATTAACATAACTTTCTGTTATCTAGAATTTCCAATTATCGAGCCTGTGTGCTACCACTTCGAATATAATACACTGCATTCATTAATTAATTAATGAAAAAGATCCACATCGGGATCGAAACGTTAGAAACATGCTTAAATAATTGCACATTTGTTGTTATTCTGTGCTAACTACTGGCAGACAATATTCGATTCAATGATTCAAAGATCGATTACCATTAAATCAAACGAAGAAACGATTATCTTACCTTCTTATTTATATAAATATTTATTAAAAAGTAATTTATTTATAAAATGTATTTTATTATTATTATACAAGTAAACGTACCACGGACTTTACTTTATTTACTTTTATTCGATGCAGTTAGATTTCCGTAATTTTCATAATAAATTTTGTAATTTTAAAGTAACAAATCTGTGGTATGTTTAATGTTAAATATATGTCGTGGCAGGCCGACCCCTTGTTCGATTCGTCATTTCAAAATGCGTCAACGAGCTCACGGGTGCTGTAGAATTAATCCTTACACGTCTTGTCTCGTCAAAATCTAGTTGATTCTGTCTATATCAAAAGACTACTCTCTTGACAACGCAAATCAATCAATATCTCATTGATATTGCCCTGTTTTCATATACACTGTAACCATCAGGAACGTGTCCATTCTACCACCCGTGGTCACGTTCAACAAGGACCTAAACCATTTTCCTAAAGGACCTTGTCTCGCATTTCTTCAAAAATAAAACAAACGTAACAGTAACACAAATTTATAAATTTAATCAATAAAACAAACATGACACTAATAATAATAATACAAATTTTCAAATCATTGCCTATGTCAGCACGCCCCGACATATACAGGGTGTTCGACTACAGGTGGGAGAAAATTTAAGGGTGTTTCTCAACGATGATATAAGACGAAAATGAAGAATAAAAAAATTGCGATTTCGGCTTCGTTATTTAGCTATTAACAATTAAAAATCAACAACGCGTCTATCAGAAGTGGACATTGCGTACGTCAAAGAGTTAAATGTTGTCCAATGATTTGTTAAACATTTTCACCTCGCGGGGGCCCCAAATGAGAACCAAGCATGCATGCATCTGTCACTTGATACGTGACTGTTGCGCGCCACTTTGTTAGACGTTTTGCCGCATTTTTTGCGAATGTTTAATTGTTAATAGCTAAATAACGAAGCCGAAATCGCAATTTTTTTTATTCTTCATTATCGTCTTATATCGTCGTTAAGAATCAACCCTTGAATTTTCTCCCACCTGTAGTCGAACACCTTGTATATCGAATTAATTTCATGTGTGATTTCGTTATAAAAATTGTTTCCACTCCATTTTGTTTTTACCGGGACTAGAGGCGACGAACGTTCGCCTAACATTTTCATCGCTGGGGAGCATAAACGTCGAATTAGCATAAACATCGTCGGGGCCACGCATAAATCTTTGAAAAATCTTGACAGAACGTAGCCTCGGTAATCGAAGCTTTGGGAAGCAGTAATCCTCCGGTAAAATCTCAAAGAGAAAGGGGTGCACGAGATACGAGCGTCGAAGAAGAGCGTGATAGGCGATAAATCAGCGCGGGAGTTTTCCGGCACCGATGACAAACACAATAAGTCCCAATTTCGGTCATTTATATACGCTACGCCTGGGATAATATGACGCCGGATCCTTTGTGCACACAGGACTAGGGGTTCGACGGATACACACGAGTGACGTCACTTACAAGGACATAAATCAAAGCGAAGAACCAGCGTCCCGGTCACGGCGCCGACGTTCCCTGGGGAACTAAAGTCCTTTTTTCACTCTGACAAAAATTTCGCGGACCAGGATCGTCTAAAGTTCCTGCACGCGCTTTCGCTTACAATCGGAGGGTCCGGTCGGTTTTGTTGCCTCGCTGGAAATCGAGATTGTTTTTAATCGATCGCACTTTGTCAGATTACCACGTCGTTTATCATGAGCACAAGACTTTAATTATCGAACGATCGCGGACCATTTTAGTTTACCAATTGTTTTAAACATATTTATCTTTTTTTGGAGATATTAGTTTATCGATCCTAACGAAATTTCTGCCAATTTTAACGATTCATCGGAAACTGAGCAGCACAAGGGCAATTTTTGCTTACATAGTCCAGTCAACGAAAACTTGTAGAAGGAAATGGAAAGAACACAATTTTTGACTTTGGGACTTTGTTTGGACTAGTTAGGAGGTAAACATACTAAAAGTCCCCACTCCTAGGAGGTGAGCCGGGTGCAGGGGGGCACGTGGAAGGTCCCTTTTTTTGGTTTTTCGCTTATATCTCGGAAACTATGCGTCCTAGCGATAAGACCATTCTATACAAAATTAATGCTAACACAATATCCTGCAAGATTGTTTCTATTGAGTTTTTCGGTATCTCGCACAGTATTCGAGATATCCGCGCCCATAGTTCACTAATTTTGGAAAAGAAGATTTAGTGAAATAAGACAAAAAACAAGAGGCAAGCATTTTCTTTCTCAAAATTAGTGAACTATGGGCGCGGATATCTCGAATACTGTGCGAGATACCGAAAAACTGAATAGAAACAATTTTGTAGGATATTGTGTTAGCATTAATTTTGTATAGAATGGTCTTATCGCTAGGACGCATAGTTTCCAAGATATAAGCGAAAAACCAAAAAAAGGGACCTTCCACGTGCCCCCCTGCACCCGGCTCACCTCCTAGGAGTGGGGACTTTTAGTATGTTTACCTCCTAACTAGTCTAAACAAAGTCCCAAAGTCAAAAATTGTGTTCTTTCCATTTCCCTCTATACCCCCCTTTTAAGCATTAATTGACTGGACTAACAGGGTCAAGATAGACCAAAGCTTCACCGTTCATGGGTTAACTGTAGATAATTAAGCTACTAGTAACGATATTACTAACAAGGGAACATATTCAGGTGAAACAAACCAATCTTGATGAAACTTATGCGAGATGTAGTTCTTCGAAAAATATTTGACACGTATTTTCTTTTATTGGCAACTATCCACTTTGAAGAGGTGAAAACAGCCCTCAAAGTTCGCTGTCAGATCCATATTGTTTTAGATATTTTGGAAACCAGAGATCGAAAAATTTGATTTTTAAAAAAATTGTGTTTTTCTTTTAATGGAGAATGTAGTAGTGCAAAAAATTTTAACAAAATATGTTTGTTCAAACAATACATTAAAAATTTCATGTTTTCTTTCGGATTCTCTTATACAGGGTGTTCAGGCTATTACTAGCCAGCATTTTTTGTGTAAATAGTAAATATTAGAAAAAAATGATGGAGGAAAAAGTATTACTGTTTTCTATGTGCAACACAATGACATATGCATTTTTGTTTTATTTACATTATTTTGATAGAACTGAAGGTGACCTTCAATTTTTTAAATGGAATGAGGTATTTTTTAATACGTCAATCGATGCAGCTGGACATTCGTAATAAAAAAGTACTAACCTATGTATGTCGAAAAGTTAGTCGTTCAGTAGATATTTCAATGTAAAAAATATAAAAATATCATTACTGCCGTACTAAGACGTTAGCGTTTACTTACTAGTGTAGTACGACAGTAATGGTATTTTATGTTTTTTATATTGAAATATCTTCTGAACGACTAACTTTTCGACATACATAGGTTAGTACTTTTTTATTACGAATGTCCAGCTGCATCGATTGACGTATTAAAAAATACCTCATTCCATTTAAAAAATTGAAGGTCACCTTCAGTTCTATCAAAATAATGTAAATAAAACAAAAATGCATATGTCATTGTGTTGCACATAAAAAACAGTAATACTTTTTCCTCCATCATTTTTTTCTAATATTTACTATTTACACAAAAAATGCTGGCTAGTAATAGCCTGAACACCCTGTATATCGTTAGTTAAGTAATTTTATTGTACACTGTGTGTGATCTTGCATCCAAAATAGGGGATACATGTTTTAGGATTTTCTTCTTTATTCTATTTAACAATATTCATGCATAATGAAATGTGGGCTTGCACCTGGTGTGCGGAGCAAGGAATTCTGGCTTGTTTTACAGAAATATAAGCGTTTATTCTTAACATATTATTTAAACAAATGTCTTTTGTTAAATTTTTTGCACAGCTACGTTTCCCATTTAAAACACACAATTTAAAAAAAAAATCAATTTTTTTTTACCTTTGGTTTCTGAGATATCTCAGAAAATATGACTCTGACCACGAATTTTGAGGGTTGTTTTCACCTCTTCAAAGTGGATGGTTGCCGATAAAAAAAAACACGTGCCAAATATTTTTCGAAGAACTATATCTGACATAAGTTTCATCAAAATCGGTTTGTCTCATCTGAATAGGTTCCCTTGTAAGCATTTATGACAGCATTTATTGATATTTTAAGAAATTTTAAAGGATTAAAAGGGTACTGTGTCATTTGTTATGATTGCAAGACTTTAGTTACTTAAACAAGAGATAACTTTTTATTTTTTGGCAGCATTTTGTACTTTGATGTGTGATTTTCCAAAAAATACTTTTAACATTTACAGAACTCAACGACCACAAAGTGGAACAATCATTAAGTACCATGTGAATTTCATAAATTCGTTGATCAATCATTTCCTATTCAGTCATTTAATAAATGCTATTAGCTTCAATGTTACATTTTCATTAATAGACTGCGTATTTTATACATTCATGATGAAAATGGTGCATTTTAAAGCAGTGGGTGCAACAAGTAGTTGATCACTAAATTTGTCGATATTAGATAGTCATCATTTCATTACAAAAAATAACATAGCAATAAAATTAGCCCGATTTTAAAGTTTGAACTCCCTACTTTCACCATTTCATATAGTCACGTAGTCCATTCTTATCTAACATGCTTTTGCAAGATGCACTGACTGGGGAACAGAAGACACTTTTTTGGTCCACAATGTGACGAATTGGAAAGTACGTGAAAACATTTTTATCCTGGCTAAAACTACCGTGTATTTGAAGATTGAAGCTTTCCATTTACAACGGACCCTTCAAACTTAATGTACGATATTTTCTAATCGACTTATTGAGGTTTGAATGAAAGGTGTACTGTCATCTTTACAATAATACGAGGTACATCATAAAGACCTAACCTAGACCAAATTTGTTTCTAATTTTTGTTCTATAAAGTAGCCAAATAAGTCGTAGATTACGATAAACAATTGTAGTAAATCTTCAATCTTCGTATCTGCAATAGATTCGGAAGCTATACATCAACATTTTTTTTACAGAAAACATTGTATTTGGAAGATTGGCTGTAACTGTTTATCCGTTAACGCTGCCATAATTTCTGGAGTGAAAACGGAAGCTGGCAACTATACCTTTCCAACAATATACAATTGTTTTGTGTAATACTCATCCCGTGAAGTTTTATAGCTGCAAAACAGAACTTGTTCCAACCTTTCGACAGTCCCCGACACAATGTGCCTCGCTAAAATTATGAAAAGGAGAATGGCGAATCTGCTTGGCCGCTGTGTCTTGCGATAGAGGAAGAAAAGGTTCCACAAACATCCGCAGTTTGTTCGCCGCTAAATCTCTAGAGGAAACGCTCTAGAACACTGAACAATTAATTTCGTAATTAAAAGCAGCGAGTACGTTCCATCGGAGGAGCGGCGCTTATAATCAGCGATAAAACACTTGGATGAATCCACCCCCTCCATTGATTCGAACCGGGCCCATTATCTTATGATAATTCGCTTGCCGGGGTTGAAATTAATCGAGTAACTACAATTTCATAATGGCTACCCCCAACTCCGCTAGTCGCCCGGCACCGTATCGGAGGGGTCGTCCCTTTGTCTCTCTCTCCACCCCCGAAGTCCCTCCATACCATCGCGCCCGTATAACTAGAATGACATAATTGAATAATATAACGCGCAGCCACCCTTCCCGGCGCAGAAACTGGAACCGCATCGGGCTGAACTGAACTGAGTAATGGTGGTGCGAGTCGAGGACTCGTGGGACCTCTCGTCACGCATATTTCATTACGCGATCCGGCAATCCTGCAGCCCTGCAACCCTGTGCAACCCTGCAATCCCTCCGCACCCCGTCCCCTTCCGACGCTATTCCAGGTACAGTCGAATCGAATCCGGAAATCAGCGAACTTAATTAAAGCGCATCAAGTGTCGATTCCGTTTCTTCCGAAAAAAGTTTCCGGAATTCGGCCGCCCTTTTAGTCGTGTCTCGATCACTGAATTTAATTCTTGCGGTAACCATTTACGTGTCTATTACTATTGTATGGATTCCCCCTCCCCCCGGGGGGTTGGCGGTAAAACCACATCCACTGAAGAATTATGTCGAATGGCTTTCATATGTTCTTTACGCGTCTATCTACGAAAAAACTATTACTCAACTGCAGATCAATCATTTTCCGCTACGGATACTAATAGTGACCCATCCTGTATAATAATGTATATTATCGACATACTGTCATGAAAGTAAAACGTCAATGAACGTGTTATTTAATTTACGGAAATGATTGACAATGAATAAGTTAATTTTGATCGCCTTCTTTATCAATTCCATAACTGAAACTCAATTGAAAGTACTTGGTATTACGATACATATGTAGACAACGGATTTTATGCATTTATGACAGAAATTAGTAGGTGTAATTTATGGAATTGGAGACATTAGGCGAATTTAAAAGTATTCATATATTATGAAATTGAAGACATTAGAAGAATTTAAAAATATTCGTATATTATGACATTGAAGACAGACGAATTTAAAAGTATTCATACATTATGAAATTGAAGACATTAGAAGAATTTCAAAATATTCATATATTATGAAATTCAAGACATTAGACGAAATTAAAATTATTCATATATTATGAAATTGAAGACATTAGACGAATTTAAAAATATTCATATATGTATTATGAAATTGAAGACATGAGGCGAATTTAAAAATATTCATATATTATAAAATTGAAGACATTATACGAATTTATAAATATTCATATATTATGAAATTGAAGACATTAGACGAATTTAAAAATATTCATATATTATGAAATTGAAGACATTAGAAGAATTAAAAATATTTATATATTATTTTCAACCTATTAAACATATTAAGCGAGAAAATAAATGTATATGTCACTTCGGTTTGTTGGAATCCAAGTAGAAAATTTTTATTTTGCATAAAGATCCGCTGTCTATAAATATGATATACATATACATATTCGTATTTTATTATACCCAGTTCATTATGTCACACATAGGGAAAAATTAGACAGACTCACTGTTTGGGTTTTCGTCAAGATGATCATAAGATTTATAAATAAATACAACTTTCGATTTGTTAAAAAATATTTTCGCAATTTCTTTTAACAACAGTGTACTGAAACTGCGTTGTGCTGGTAATTGCAGCGTAATTGGAAGTACACTTTTTCAATTCCATTACGTATGAGAAGCATGTCTGTATTACAATGTAATTCATGCAGTTTCCTCTGTAAGGTTAACTTTGTAAATTAAAACTTCGATTGATATATATTCGCCGCTTCCTACACGTTCTAGTTCTGTAGTTACACGTACCCATTTCTTTCCGGTGATTGAACAAAGGGTACCGAGTTTCCTTACCGCTTATTTAATTTGAATTACGTTGCCGCTTAAATTCTAACCTGCGTGTTATAAACGTGCCCATCTTTTAAGGGGAAAGCTTAATTTCCTCTCATACGTTTCCCTCGAAAATTAGGGTACGTGTTGTCCGCGTGATACGCCCTGAAATGTAACGTGCAATATATATGGTGAAATTATAACGTTATATTTAACTTTTAAGCACAAGCTATTTTACAGAACTTTTTAAACCAACAGTAACTTTGCAACAAAATAAATTCGAGTTATTTCTTGTCAACAAATAGACTATGAATCTTCGTGTATATCTTCTCGAATGTTGACAAAATAACAAATTTTTGAGCGTAATTTAAATGGTATCAAGTGATCAGTATCCCGTAGAGGTTGTTTTATCAAAATGTTAATTTTTTTCTGAGTTTTCGAAGTGATTGATGTTTCGGCTGTTCTTCCGTTTACCTCCCATCTCAGAATTCGATCAAATTTTGAAAATGTGTTCTTTTTTGACTAAAATGACGATTGCCAGAAGGATTTTTCCCGACTCGAAAAAAATTTGTTATCATTTCAATGTCGCGCTCTACCTTACCGACTTACCAACTTTCTACTTTATGTTCGTGCTGTGCGCATGCGTCAGTATGATGCGACAGTTCGTCAAATGCTTTTAGAGTCGTATAAGTCGTATAGTTTAATAATGAGTATTTAAATTTGTTTCACATTGTTTATTTATTATTTAGTTATATTATTATTTATGCGATTAGAATGAGTTGTGGTTAGGTCGCGGCGGGGGCGGAGAGGGCCGACTACGCATACGAAAATCCAGAAGTAATCTTTAAAATTTTTAAATTTACCTTATGTATGTATTACTTTCAATTAAAGAGGAATCGTTTATAGATCATATGTGTGAATTTTTATTGCGCTATGAGGTGAACTAGGCTGGTGATGATCCATTTTTACAATTAATTGAAAATATTCTATATAAAATAGAAAGTCGGTAAGTCGGTAAAGTAGAGAGCGACATTGAAATGATAAAAAAAATTGTTTTCGAGTCGGGGAAAATCCTTCTGGCAATCGTCATTATAGTAAAAAAAGAACCTATTTTCAAAATTTCATCGAAGTTTGAGATGGAAGGTAAGCGGAAGTTTCGCCGATGTTTCTTTTTTAATAACCACATACATTTTCGCGTTAAATCGCGTAGCTCATAAAAAAATACATTCGAACATGTCCTGTGACTAGACTTTCAAATGATCATGAACTCCGAAGATGAAGTTCATTCTTTTTCGCTTGCAAGGAGAATGCGAGTTTTGCGAAAAATGGTAACACCTATATATCAGCAGAAAGTGTCTTTCGTAGCACACGGAATACGTTGAGACGGATCGATGACTGAAAACTATGAGAAAAAACAACCCATGTGGTATACTAGCTTGATACCATTTAAATTACTGTGTCAAAATTGATAAGAATTTAACAATGACACATTTCCTCTTATAGAAACAGTACTCACGAGATTAAATAACGAAATGCGAATACAAATTTTAACAGAGATTCGACTCAAGTGGTCAGACACTGCACCCTATTATTCACCATATTGCGACCGAAACAAATTTGTATTATCACATGTTTGGCTCACATAAAAGAATTACTGAACCCAAATGATTGGAGTACCTAACAACACTACCTTCCCCGACCCCCAGTTTCCAGCAGCCATGATCCGAGCGCATTCCGTTCAATCTCGAAATGATTGCGTTTCGAGGAGAAAAAGATTGCCATGAAAGTGCAGTGATTATCAGCAAGCCGATCACCGATAAGACGAAGAGTAGCGCTTAAGTGAATCGTCAAATCGTTTTCTGTCACCCTCGAAGCCTGGGGGGTGCATGGGACACATGTATCACATGCTGCGCAAACACCCCATCTTCGCTCTCCCATAAAGCTCTATCTACTCTTTGTCCCATGGGGTACCGACGTGCTACTTTTTCCTCCATCTCTGCCCTGTGTCCTTCGAGCGAAAATGACACAGCCCTTTCCGCCTTGGAAAAAGAAGTCGCGCTCTGTTTATCCAGCTGTCGTGTTTAAATGCCGCTCTAACGTGGCGTAAAATTATATGCAAAAATCCCCATCAAATATGTAAGCCCCCCTAATGCACCGGGAAATTGTTACGTATCCTAGTCGACCTTCTGGGATTATTACAGCACGCTCGTCGTGCCACCCCCGCAGAGCGTGCGAGTCGTTCCGAGGGCCCGAATGCACTGCAGATTTTCGATCATTTTATTAGGTACTTGAATAAATTTCTGCCATTCTCTTGGTAAATAAAAACCTTTCGAGTAGAACAATAGAGAATATTTCACTCCAAGTATTTTCAAAAATTATTATTTTATTTGTGTTCTTAATCATTTTATTAGATACTTGAACAAATTTCTGCCATTCTCTTGGTAAATAAAAGCCTTTCGAGTAGGACAATAGAGAATATTTCACTCAAAGTATTTTCAAAAATTATTATTTTATTTGTGTTCTTAATCATTTTTAGATACTTGAACAACTTTCTGTCATTCTCTTGGTAAATAAAAGCATTTCGAGTATAACAATAGAAAATATTTCACTCAAAGTATTTTCATAAATTATTATTTTATTTGTGTTCTTAACCTTTTTTAGATACTTGAACAACTTTCTGTCATTCTCTTGGTAAATAAAAGCTTTTCGAGTAGAATAATAGAGAATATTTCACTCAAAGTATTTTCAAAAATTATTATTTTATTTGTGTTCTTAATCATTTTTAGATACTTGAACAACTTTCTGTCATTCTCTTGGTAAATAAAAGCCTTTCGAGTATAACAAGAGAAAATATTTCACTCAAAGTATTTTCATAAATTATTATTTTATTTGTGTTCTTAATCATTTTTAGATACTTGAACAACTTTCTGTCATTCTCTTGGTAAATAAAAGCCTTTCGAGTAGAACAATAGAGAATATTTCACTCAAAGTATTTTCAAAAATTATTATTTTATTTGTGTTCTCAATCATTTTATTAAATACTTGAACAACTTTCTGTCATTCTCTGGTAAATAAAAACCTTTCGAGTAGAACAAAAGAGAATATTTCACTCAAAGTATTTTCAAAAATTATTATTTTATTTGTGTTTTTAATCATTTTATTACATACTTGAATAAATTTCTGCCATTCTCTTGGTAAATAAGAGCCTTTCGAGTAGAACAATAGACAATATTTGAATGAAAGTGTTTTCAAACATTAGCATTCACATGTAAAGGTAACTAATTCTTTTTTAAATGAATGGTTATACTACTTATGTGAAAAAATTATTTTTTTAAGAGATGTTACGGGAGAAGGGAGATTAATATGACAATAATTTATATTATACCTTACATTGAAAGAAAATGTAAATGACCTCCATATGTTCTCTTCGCGTACTTCTTAAAAATTGAGTTGATGGTAGTGCAGCAGCATTTTTCTGTAAATGTTTGAAAGTTTGTAAAATTGGAACCACATACTTCTTAACTTCTCTGGTTTTAACTTCCTTTTTCGAGACAATTTCAACAATATAAACGTTCAAGGTCATAAACATGAAATAAACTATTACATATTTTTCCATTTTAACAATTTTCTGTTTCCTTCAATAAAGTATTTGTACCTACGGTGTTTTTATAAAATAACTGTTGCTTTTAGAAGCTTCGTCAAAGAATCCTCACTGCATAGATGTTTTAGAATGTGTACAATTCTTTTGGCAATTTTATTTAAAAAGATTCCATAAATTAATTAAGAAATCTGAACATTTTGATTGAATTGAAAGAATAGTCGATAAAATATTCAAATATCATTAAATATATTCTGTTACGATTAGACTACGAATATTTGTCCAAAATAAAAATGTTTGGCATTAATTGTGCAAGCAGAAGTAAAGTAAAAATTGATTTCATTTCTTAATAACTTTGTTACCTTGTTAACTCGTTCTAATGATTTACTGTTTTATATTTCACTCAGTCAATTTCTGCATAAATGCATAAAAATCCACAGTTTAGTTATGATTTATATGTAACAATTTTTACAATTTCACATTGGATTCTGTTATGGAAGAATTGTTGGTTAATGAACGGGGATAAAATTCTCCTAGTTTTAGCATTGTCCTTTCTAAGAACGAGCAATTACTTTCTCCAGTTGGCTTGTCTCTGAATGGGCTAGGAATTAGAGTGAGAATCATTGAGTGCGAGTAAGACAAACACAACTGGGAAAAAATGGCGTCTAACATGAGACACAGGTCTTCTCAGTCGAGCCAGTTCCGAGAAGTGGTGGGGATCATAAAAGAATGATGACAGGAATTGCTATTTATAAAAAAAACTCCCTTATACAATGTTGACCACATAACACATGTTTTAGAAAATCTGCAGACATTTTCATGATACCTACTCACAAAGGAAACCATGTATAAAAAAATTGTTTACAAAAATATAGAAATATGTTCCTAAATATGAACACTTCAAAATCGGAAATAAAAATAAAATTATTTCTAGTTTCACCGATTACGTAATAAATGAAGTAAAATAAAAATATTACACTATCGTTTACATTTCAGAGTTGACACTAGCAGAATGTCAGAAAGCAAGTACAATTCATGTTGAGTTAATACAAAAATATTTATCGTACTTCAAATAAGCTCAATAATAATTGATTTAGATCAAAGTATTTAATCAATGTATAGTTAAATATCGACGTTAGTTTATATTCAACGTGATATACGAAGCAATAAGTTTCATTCTAACATTACTGTCTTATTTATTTGTATTAATAAAAGTAACATTTTTAAACAATCGGTGTACTGACCTATTTACTTGTATTAATAAAAGTAACATTTTTAAACAATCGGTATACTGACTTATTTACTTGTATTAATAAAAGTAACATTTTTAAACAATCGGTGTACTGACTTATTTACTTGTACTAATAAAAGTAACATTTTTAAACAATCGGTGTACTGACTTATTTACTTGTATTAATAAAAGTAACATTTTTAAACAATCGGTGTACTGACTTATTTACTTGTATTAATAAAAGTAACATTTTTAAACAGTCGGTGTACTGACTTATTTACTTGTATTAATAAAAGTAACATTTTTTAACAATCGGTGCACTGACTTATTTACTTGTATTAATAAAAGTAACATTTTCAAACAATCGGTGCACTGACTTATTTACCTGTACTAATAAAAGTAACATTTTCAAACAATCGATGTACTGACTTATTTACTTGTACTAATAAAAGTAACATTTTTAAACAATCGGTATACTGACTTATTTACTGGTATTAATAAAAGTAACATTTTTAAACAATCGGTGTACTGACTTATTTACTTGTATTAATAAAAGTAACATTTTTAAACAGTCGATGTACTGACTTATTTACTGGTATTAATAAAAGTAACATTTTTAAACAATCGGTGTGCATTTTACAGCGAATGAAACGGAATGAATATTCCCGCGTACGAAAGAGCCGGAATTATGGTTTAAGGGTTGAGATTGAATGGTAGTCGAAACACCTGATTTTTAATTAATCGACCCGAAATGCTTAACATTTGTGATTCGTCATTGGCTCGTTTAGGGAGAGAGCAGAAAATTAATCCTCCGAGGATTGGAAGGAACAGGATCTTTTCTTGCACCGATTCGTCATAGAATGTTATACCTGGAATTTACACGTTGAAAGGACACAGTGGCGAGATGTGTGGTCCGGTAATTAAAAGTGAGGGGCCCCTCGTGCGGTATTCGCTGTAGGATTTATACACATACCCGATCCATCACTTCTGTTATTCCTTTCGCCAAACTATCTTCGCCATGTCAAAACACCATCCCTTTTTTTCGCGTGCCATATACAATATTTTGTTATAGTCACTTCCAAATACAAGTGTACCACAGTTATATTTCGGACACTTTGAAAAGAACAATAACTTTTTAAATATCAGATCTCACGACTTGAATACTTTCTAAGAAGTTAGAGCAACTAGTTTACCACAAGACGTAAACAAATTTTTTGAGAATATTGCAATTGGTCGGATTTACGGAGAAAACACTACAAGTTGTTGCTCACAACTTTTTTATGGCGGCCTATATCGAAAATTTAAAAAATACATTTTATAGATCTGTGTCAATGATAGATATTCTGAAAATTTCATCATAGTAGGTCAAAGTTGAAATAAGCTACAAACGTTTGAAGATGCTGAAAATTGTTTTTCACGATTTTCTAGTCTAGAGTTTATTACTGAAATAAATCCAAGGATTATTGAATCTTTCAATATCTGCAGCACTTCTCCGCATCTACCGATTTTGATGACATTTTTTATATATAATATATAATTAAAATAATATAATATATATTATAATTATTATAATATATTATATTATATCTATATCTGTATATTAATATATTATATATATATATTAATATATCAATAAGTCTTATATTATTTCATAATTAGTTACAGAAAGTGATCAAATATACAGGGCATTCAAAAAATGGTGTATGTTCCTGAAGGGGTGGTTACAGTGGTCATTTGAAGTAAATTTTTCCTTTGAAAATGTTTCCCGCGACTTGGTTAACGCTTTCACTCTAACTTTTAAAAAAATTGATTTCTTGTTCGCTTGCCTAGCATAATATCTGGTACAAACAATGTCTTATAGAAATGGTTTTAGGAAAATGGCTGCCACGTCCTTCAATTTTTCGACGAATAGGTACTATTTAAATGTCACAGGTAAATAAGTAAATAAATAAGTGAATACATATAACTGGTAAATAAGTAAATATTAATTTTTCACAGAAACATAATATTATATGCAAGAAAAAAATGGTTGAATTTCTCTTATTTTGCAACCATTCAAAGGTAAGTATTAATATTAGATGATTGCATAAGTTCGTGCTCGATTTGAAAATAAAATTCAATGGTTAAATTTTAATACACCTTTATTAATCAATTGTACAGTGACCATTCTTTTCTAGAATTGTTAGAAAAGAAATGATTGTATTATTATTATTCTTTTTTCTGTAATTGTTCTTATAGTTTTACATATACAATCGTCTGATATAATTTCTTCTGAGCGTCGTGAAATTTATATCAAGCAACTCATGGTAGTCATCGAGATGATAGGGGTCAGAACGCAAAGCAATTTGTAGGTAGCAGCCAGCAGGTTGTCAGGTGTCGATGGGGGGCCGAATGTCAGCGGGGGTTCCGCTACCTAACAGTAGTAATGCTGCCGTCGCTTATTCGACGGCCCCCTGCGATCCCTACATGGACCTTCGTCCTTCGATCCTCGATTTTTGGCCATTTTGTCTTCATTTAAGTCAGGATTATTGGTCTTTCACACTCCATGGATCGACCCTGTTTCCGAATGTCCTGCTGAAAGGAGACATCAGATAACTACACTAAAGCGACAATATTTGCATAGGTAATCTAGATTTATCGGCGCCGACGCAACATGTTATTCAATACGTATTGCAATCACCATAAATAATGTTTAATCCACGTGTCTTTTTATGAACAGTTTCCTGTTATTTTCATGACGATGTTTTGAAAACATTCTCTTTAGAATCTATATTTTATTGTGTTTTCTAGCTTATTGTGTCTTCATACTTACGTATGAAGTTATTACGTTATGTATACATATATTATATATATATATATATATATATATATATATATATATATATATATATATATACAGGGTGTCCCAAAATAAGTGTAACTCCCGGAAATGGGAGGTTCCTCGGGTCATTTGAAGCGACATTTTCCTTTACAAAAATGGCGTCCGCGGCTTTGTTTAGGAGTTATTAACGAAAAACACGGACCAATCACAGCGCGATCTAGACGCGAATTAACACAGTCGGACCGACGCGCCAACTGTCAATTGGCCGAACTTGTCATCGCATATCTAGATCGCGCTCTGATTGGTCCGTGTTTTTCGTTAATAACTCTTGAACAAAGCCTCGGACGCCATTTTTGTAAAGGAAAATGTCGCTTCGAATGACCCAAGGAACCTCCCATTTCCGGGAGTTACACTTATTTTGGGACACCCTGTATAATATGTATATATATATAATATGTATATAATATGTATATAATATGTATATAATATGTATATAATATGTATAATATGTATATGTATACATATTGTATATATATTATATATATAATATGTTATATATATAATATAATATGTACATATTATATTACGTTATGTATACTTCTATGTATATAAACGTTTATAAAATCAGAATTTGTAACAGTTTATGGACGAACATACCATATAGAAAAATATAACAATATACTGTAATAATAGAACATTTATCATTTAATTCCTATAAATATTAAATTAAATTTTACTGTCTGAAGCACTAACCTAACGTATAGTATGTAGATGTCAAATAGATTTCATTTATTATACAATTAATCTTATAGCTCACCAATATGTCATATTCATAATGCACCGAAATTTTGAGTTATTTGTTCAAGAGCGGTAAAAAAGTAAAACAGTTCAATAAATAATACTGTACGTCGCAAAATATACATACAGTGACTCCCATTAATATTAGGACGCTCTAAAAAAACGATCACTGGTTAAACATTGAACTACACGATTTGAATTTTTTGGGGAAGCTAGAGCAAATAGTTTTTTATGCACAAATGATATCGGCGCTACAGGTTCGATCAAAGATAAATCAATAAATAAAAATCAAAGATAAATAAATAAATAAATAAATAAAGAGTTTGAAAATCTGGTCAAAAACAAACATCACAACAGCATATCTTTGATCGAACCTGTAGCGCCGATATCATTTGTGCATAAACAACAATTTACGATCGTTAAAACTCAAAATTATTAGCAAATAGTTTGCTACAGAATGTGGAAAAACATTTTTCAAAAATTGCAATTGATCGGAGTTGTAGAAAAAATACTAAAAGTTGCATTTTACAACTTTTTTATGTGGGCCTATATTGAAAATTTTAAAAAACGTTTTGTAGATCTGTGTGAATTGCATGCACTGCAAAAGTTTCATCGAAATCGGTTGATGCGGGAAAAAGCGACAGGCATTGAAAGATGTGAGAATCTATAGATTTACTGCAGTTATAGCCCGAAAATCGTGAAAATCTGAAATTTTTACCATCGTTAAACGTTTGTAGCTCATTGCAAAGTCGAACAATATTGACGAAATTTTCAAAATATGTTTAATTGACACAGATCTACAAAACGTATTTTTGAAATTTTTAATATAGGCCCACATAAAAAAGTTGTAAAATGCAACTTTTATTATTTTTTCTACAACTCCGATCAATTGCAATTTTTGAAAAAATGTTTATCCACATTCTGTAGCAAACTATTTGCTCTAGCATCCCAACAAAAATTCGAGTCGTACAGTTCAATGTTAAACCAGTTATCGTTTGTTTTATAGCGTCCGAATATTAATGGGAGTCACTGTATATGATAAGCATAAATGCAAAATAAAGAATGATTTTGCATATGTATATCATAAAAATATACAAAGTTGTACATGTTTGGGGTCTCAAAAATGTTGAGGATTGTCATTTTGGAAAAGTCTATGTATTACAGCAAATTGTTATTTGTTATAAATGTTCACTGCACATACGCGCTCTCTCTTGCATGAATATTCAGGTCGCAATACTTGTAACGTTCGTGCAGGACAATTAATCGTAGACTTATGGGAATCATAAATATGCAATCGGCGGGGCCGTCGAAAGAAAAGCTGGCGAAAAAAGCGGACGTGAAATAATCCGATTACAATAATCTGTGGCCACCGCGCCGGTGACATTACGCTGTTCGACTCCATTGTGATGCCAATGTAAAAACGATGCCGCACGATATGTTTATTACCAAACACCGGATGGAGATCAATATTCATAAGTCCGGGTTCGGTTGGACCCGGACTGGCGCTCATCGACTGTGGCGGCCGAGCATTATTATTTTAATCAAGCCCGTATAATGTCTCTGCAAATTGCAGGGTGGCCTCTGTTTAATGACCGGAAGGACTAGCACACTGCAACGGATGAGAAATCACTGTGAAACCGGAAGCTTCGTATCTACGATCCGCACAGGTTTTGTACGATTCGGAGAAAAGGAGCGTTCGGTGAGAAAAAGGTGAATCTTCCGTTGCCTGTACCCTAAATTTCGTGACTTAATCACTATCCTACCAACGTCACTATGCAGTTAATCATTATTTACGTTTCTGTCATATCCATCATATGACATCATCATCATATGACATCATATCCATCATATCCATCAGACTTATGATAACTGCTTAATATAGTGTAATAAAAATGCCATTTAAAAAAATGCTATATTTAAAAAAAATAAATATTTGTAAGTTTTGTACATTTATAAACTATTGCTTTATTAATACCGTGGTATTAATAGTCAACTTATTATAGTAAACTATTGCTTTATTAATACTAATCATTTTTGAGATAATTATACAAGGTATACCACTACAATTGATCATTTTGATTATTTTCAAATATTTTCAAAATTGTTGACAATATTGAATAGTACTTTAAATAGAAGTTCTTAATGCTTATAGAATTGTTATAAATTTTAACTGTCCTAGATGATATCATGACAATACACATACACTCAGATGTGATACTCTATCAAAAATTTAAGGATTTATTAATTTTTTTGTCCGTTCGTTTGTGTCATTGATAGTAATAAAACATTTTATGAAAATCAAACTTCAATTCACAAGGTCACCTTAAAATCATCATTTTACAAATAAGAAGGAATATACAAATTTTTATTTAATGAATTTACATATGGAATTTATCAACTACATTAAGCAGTACATACTGCGAATTTTATAAATTTTGAAGGAAAATATGTAAATAAAATTTGAAGTAGTGAAAACATAATGGAACTGTTCTGCAATCTATAAAATTATTAGAAAGGTAATGAATGCCAATGTAGCTCCTATAATAATTTTCAATTCATACAATTTTAGCTTTGAATAAATATACATAGTCCATGTTAATGAATAATTTTTCACGAGTTTTTATTTCATATCACTTTTGACCAACAGAAGGTGATTAAAGTTAACATTAACACTTTACCTACCGAAAGTCTATCAATAGCATTTTCAATAATTGTGCTGTACCAAAAGAAAGCATAGAAATTTTCTTTTATATTACAATCTCAAGTGAAACTATTACATAACATTGTTGAGGGTCGCTTGTTAGGTCACAATGAAAACTGCTGTTGTTATTGAAGATTCTATTAAAAAGTGTCTAGCCATGTGGCATAGATTCTTCAAAATTATGCAATAATCGCCGGTCGGTAATGTGTTAAGAAATACCGGGACTGATTTCGGGTAGAATAATAATTAGACTGCAGATTTTATGCATTTATGACAAAGATGGGCACGTGCAATTTATAGCAGTGGACCTGTTATAAATGTTTAAAGACATCAAATTACTTGCTGCAGCTTAATCAGATAATTAAAAGAAGAACATAATTTTTCTTTGGGTCCTTTTTCCTGCAATAATAGCGAACATTTTTTATTTTGCATAAAGATCCACAGTCTAATAAGAATAAAAGAAGCCGTGGATCGAGAGAATCGAAGCTCAATGAAATGTCACTTTTGACCTGACAGTCGTAACGCAGTGATTGTCTATAATCGGGGATTCCAATCAGCATTCAGCCAATAAAACCTTCAAATGCTCAATCCGTAGGAACAGCTTTCGTTTCGCCGTATTGACGCGAATTATCAGAGACAAAGGACACCCGTCGAGGGGTGGGGGGAGGGTGCGTCTACCCCGAAGAAAGGTGGAAAGGGGGATCGAAGATGGGGAGGGGGCTTGTCTCATTTTACTTTACAAGAGGGATTTAAAAACGAGGCACCATTTGACAGCTATTGCCGGTCGCTCGTCTCCCGGGGGCTCCGAATTAAATTTAAAATATACAATAAACAGGGAAACAATCAATAATCGTGTCCCTCCGTCGTGTTCGCTTGATATGTCGGTAATTAAAAGTCGACCCGGTCTCGACGCCTCTCGTGCCGAAGCTCCTCCGCCGGAAACAGAGGGTTTACCTTAAATTGTGAATAATGACGTCGTCTTATTGTCGATGCCGCTAAAATCGTTACCTGAGATCCGCGCTCTACCCGAGGCGAATACGTTACGGGGTCCCTCTAACTTGTTTTCCGGCATCTTTCCATGCCCCCCACGAGCCGTGCTCCGATTTCGAAATTTTTTCTTCTTCGGAGTAATTTGATTTAGGGCTGTAACTTTTCCGAAGCTTCGAAGACTTCGAAGTCTTCGAAGGAACGAAGGGAGCTTCGAAGTTTCGAAGTTTCGAAGCCTTCGTAGTCTTCGCAGTCTTATACCGTGTCACGATTTTTGATAAATGAAAATATTAACTGTCAGTCACCGGTGACTGACATTGAACTTTTCGTAATTAAATTATATTTAAAAAATTGCATTCTATTAATTTTCGGGATCATATCACGAATGTACTTAAAAAATAATTGATGACGTATCTACCGTGGCCGTCATAATAATTTACTACGGAGAGAAGTTCGAAATTAGAAACTTTGATTCTCAAATCGCCTTTGAATTTCCAGAAAGAAAACCTTTGAAATTTCGAAGGAAAGTTACAGCCCTAATTTGATTAATCGCGAAGGGCATGCCTTTGTTCGCACTTTCTTCTCGCACTATTTTCGCTCCTTCCTATCTCTACGATCAAGCTAACTGTCTCAAAACTTTAACGTTAAACAAACCCCGAGACAAATACTACTTCTCGAAACTAAACAATCACCAGTGTTGGGCAATAAATAAATTTATTCAAATAAATAATTATTTAACCCTTAGCACTCGAGTGGTGACTCTGAGGCACCGCTAAAAATTGCTATACCATTATCAAAATATTGTTTACATTATTAAATATGTTGGTATCTAATCAGTTACTAAATATTTATTTATATCCATGAAATTTAAAAATTCATGGAGAATAGAAATATTCTAAGTCGAAGGAATGTTTAATTTTCGATTTAAAATGGCTCCGACTGCAAAGGGTTGATATTCGTACGCTCTAAAAAAAACGATAACTGGTTTAACATTGAACTATACGACTTGAATTTTTGTTGGGGAGCTAGAGCAAATAGTTTGCTACAGAATGTGGAAAAACATTTTTTCAAAAATTGCAATTGATCAGAGTTGTAGAAAAAATACTAAAAGTTGCATTTTACAACTTTTTTATGTGGGCCTACATTGAAATCGATTTTCGAGTTAAAATAGCTCCGACTGTAAAGGGTTAAATAATTATTTAAATAACAAGTTATTTGTTATTTGGATATTCAAATAAAACGCAGAAATAATTATTTTTTATTTGAGCAAGTCGAAATGAATTTATAAAAAATAATAAAGTTAATTGTTACTTACAAATACAATTTTCAATTATTATTTGTATTAATACATAATAAATTAAATTGTATTTTCATTCATTAATCCGCCCTCCGGACGAGCTCGAACACTGGCGGTATACCTGAAAAGGTTGGTATAGCAGAGAAGCGTTTCTTCCTAGCAAATATCATGGCTCTTTACTTCATACCTTATATAACATACGCAAAAATCTCTTGAAAATGATTCTCATCAGGATCGAAACGTCGATGTTTCAATTTGCAAAATTGTTATAAAATAAGGTTTTTTATTTTTTGATCGAACCTGTGCGTCGAAACTATCATACATCTATTATCAATTCTTTTCGATCGCAAAACTATCTTAATATATACATACATATTTAAATAAATAATTATTTAACCCTTAGCACTCGAGTGGTGACTCTGAGGCACCACTAAAAATTGCTGTACCATTATAAAAATATTGTTTACATTATTAAATAATGTTGGTATCTAATCAGTTACTAAATATTTAAGTACTGTATGAGTTATTACATCAATTTCATACCCATGAAATTTAAAAAATCATGGAGAATAGAAATATTCTAAGTCGAAGGAATGTTTCATTTTCGAGTTAAAATAGCTCCGACTAAAATGCAAAACTATCTTAATATATACAGGGTGTCCCAAAGTAAGTGTAACTCCCGGAATTGGGAAGTTCCTTGGATCATTTGAAGCGACAGTTTCCTTTGCAAAAATGGCGTCCGCAGCTTTGTTTAGGAGTTATTAACGAAAAACACGGACCAATCAGAGCGCAGCTATAGCGAACGGAGTCCGACTCTGCGACAGGTCCCGCTCAACGTGGTGCCGCTATTGGCCGAACCAGAATCAATCCGCTGTAGCCGCGCTCTGATTGGTCCGTGTTTTTCGTTAATAACTCCCAAACAAACCAGCGAACGCCATTTTTTGTAACGGAAAATATCGCTTCAAATGACCCAAGGAACCTCCCATTTCCGGGAGTTACACTTATTTTGGGACACCCTGTATAATTGAATTTATTTGAAATATATTCTCGACATTCTCAAGAAACAAACTTAAGTAATGAATTCGAAGTTTCCGGCGAACGGTTCCCACAGTATCAGTCTCCTCGACGATACTGATTGCAGGATGTATTTTTTCCTGTCCATAAGCGACAATGAGAGCTCGACAAAATATCGGGCCTTGGCATCGGAAGTAACAAATTTCCAACAAACACGAAACGCAACGAGACACGGTAACTTTTTCTGGACGTTTAAAGGCCACTTTTACTGCACGCGGAGCCTTGGTCCTCACTTATCTGATTGCTTGATCGCCGATTCAAGGGATACGTTCTTACCGATCGATAAATAACAAGCGCATGCGCGACTGGCGTAGACTTATTTAATAATTTATATTATGCGCGTGCACATAAATCGACGACACACCGAAGAAAGCCATGATGTATGGGATAATTTGACGTATAGCGAGGCCACCGATCGCAGCGGCCATGTATGGCTGAATGACCGACTGTAAATTACTGGCACGTCGCGTAAAAACAACGGGGCTGGCTGTCCTGCCTCCCCTGACCAACGTCGACGTCCATCGACGTCGATGTCTCATCGACACTCGAATCCCCATTAACTGCGGCCTGACGCGGATGGTGAATCGAGTTCGTCCTGCAAGATACTCGGACTTGATTCAACGAGTTCTGATTGACCTTTGTCTTCTTTGGACCGGAGAAAAACCGAAGACAGAGATGACGCGAGGTCACCGTCTGTTCTCCCGTACAACTTTCGCATAACATGTTTACAATACTATCGGACACAATAATTATTTATAATTGCTTATTATTTTTCTCGGTCGCAATATAATTAGAATTTTTCGCGGCGCCTAGGTTCGATCATTATTCATTTTTATACTTGCTCTTACATGTTTGCTACAAGTAGAGCAAGTACAAAAATGAATAATGATCGAACCTAGTCTTGAAAATGATCCAAACTAGGATCGAGAAATCGATTATTTCGAAACGATCGAACCGTAGCGCCGATAACATTCAACATTTATTATTAACAATAATACGGTGATAGAAGAGGAAATTATAATTTATAATTGGTATAAATTGTTCACAAATATCGTGCAGCGTAAATGTAGACGGCTGGACATACCGATTGACAATTTTGCAGAATACGACAGACTGAAACAAGACTCCTCTATGAAGCTTGATTGAGAAATGCTCGGAGTTTGATCGAGAAAAAATTGATTGCACGGCATTGTGTTTGATAAGAATTTTTCGCGGCGCCTAGGTTCGATCATTATTCATATTTGTACTAACTCTACTTGTAGCAAACATGTAAGAGCAAAAATGAATAATGATCGAACCTAGGCGCCGCGAAAAATTCTTATCAAACACAATGCCGTCCAATCAATTTTTTCTCGATCAAACTCCGAGCATTTCTCAATCAAGCTTCATAGAGGAGTCTTGTTTCAGTCTGTCGTATGCTCCAAAATTGTCAATCGGTATGTCCAGTCACCTACATTTACGCTGCACGATAGTTGTGAACAATTTATACCAATTATAAATTATAATTTCCTCTTCTATCGACCGTATTACTATTAATAATAAATGTTGAAAGTTATCGGCGCTACGGTTCGATCATTTCGAAATAATCGACGTCTCGATCCTAGTTTGGATCACTTTCAAGATTAATTTGAATCGCGTCTGTCAAATTAAATGCGTTATAACAATTCTAAAAAAACTGTTAAATAATTGAAGGTAAGGAAATATTGTTCGTAAAATTCATTCACTTGCTTTGGTGTGATTAAATATGCTAATGTGAAAGTCATGAGACACGTGTGGAACGTGTGTTCACCATGCTTGTTGTCAAGACACTGAACGTAGTGGAAACGATCTTATTATACCAATTATACCAAAACGAGAAGCGTAACACGGTTCAAAATTAGGTAATTACTGATATAATAAAATAAATCATTATTTAAACTATTACTCAAATATTTGCGATATTTTTCCGATTCAAATGAGTCCAAACACGATACAATTTGGATCATGTCTACTCGTTTAACTCTCGATACAGTGGAACCTCGATTATCCCAACCCATGATATCTCTCCATTTTTATCCCAATGCGTGTTTGATCATGCAAACAGTTCAATCTAAAGCGATTCGTATAGAACTTTACTGTACAAATCAAAGTTGATAGGTTAAGACTCGTTCCCCCACTCCACCTTCCCCTTCTACGACGCTGTTCCCCTCCGCTTCCACCACGGCGCACAGTCGGACCTTTTGCCCAAATCATGGACAAAATCAAAGAACTTTCGCTAGAGATGATATAGAGGAATGAAATTTTTTTAAAATTAAAGCTGAAACATTGTAGAATATGGGAAAAATAGGGAGATTATGGTACGAATGTTTTCTAACCTTGAAAAAATAAAAAGTTAACTGTTTAACAATCATTCGACATTTTGGAATCAGATTTGAAATCAGCGAGAAAAAATCTACGCGAAATGATGTAGAACATGTTCCAAAAAATTTATTTCTGCGCATGGTATTGGAAAAACCACAATTTTCTCGAAATTGCGCAACTTTGACGAATTTTTTCGAGGTTAAGAAACATTCGTACCATAATCTCCCTATTTTCCCACATTCTGTGAAGTTTCAGCTGTATGTAAAAAAAATTTCAGCCCTCTATCTCATTTCTATCGAAAGTTCTTTGATTTTGTCCACGATTTGGGCAAAAGGTCCCACTGTGGGGCGCACAGTGGTCCGGATCGAGAAATTCAGTGACATTTTGTCGAAAAATGAACTGTCTCATATTGACATGTACAAAGTTTGTATAGCTTCCTAAATATCCATCTACTTCGAAAATATAGAAATTAATAGAATATAATAAAATTGTAATCGTAACGAACACTTTAACTTGGATATTTTGAAAACAGTATGTTTTGCTAAAGAAAGACACTTAGCTTCGTCTAGATGCCCTGACTCAACTGTTTAATATTTTTTCTCTGCTCTGTGTTTAAAATGAAGAGAATTCCTTTACAATAAGAATTTACACTGACAATTAAAAATTAATTTAAATAATGTATTAAAAAAATAATGCACAGCGAAGGCACGGAAATTGTCAAAATTCCTCATCTTTAATAGGGAATATCTTTTGAGTTTCAAATTGCATCGCATGAATACAAATTGAACTATGCTCAGTACACTTTTCCCTATTTAGTTATGCACGATTTACTACCAACATCATTCATCCACGCAAGTTAGTAATGCTTAAAGTGTATCATAGGTTTAAGTAAATCAGCCAATAAAGTAAGTAAAATGTTAATAAAAACAATTAAACACTATATATATATTAAAATTTATATTTTCCAGTAAACATTTCATCCTTATAACTTTTACGATTCAAAAGTTATGACAAAATGTCACTGAATTTCTTAATCCGGACCGTTAAAAAATTTTTAATTGTTATGAATTGTTAGAAAAAATAGTTCGTAAACTTATATTTAAACAATCTTATATTTAATAAAAAAGTACCAATGAAAATTAATTAAAAAATATTGTTTAACAAATGCAAAGAATATTTAATTACCTACAGTTAAAAATTACTATGTTTAAAACATTTTTAGTGAAAGTTTCGTTGCTGTATCTCTAATGGTTCGAAGGTTATAACAAAATTTCACTGAAACACTTACGTTCCATTGATTAGTTCGGGTAATCGAGGTTCTATAATATCATAGATTAAGCAAGTAAATATGATTTGAATTGTGTTGTGTTTGGGCTCATTTTAATCAAACATGTGTCACGAATATGTTGCTAATAAATTCATAAAAAAGATGATTAAAACAGTCAACGATTTTATAATTGATTGATTATAATTCTCCGCTTTGTTAATAACTGGAACGAAGACATTATGACCGAACGAATTTATATTACCACATTGCGATAGGTAAATTATGAAGATGAAATATTGCCTCATCAAATAATTAATACAATGGTATAAATACTTTTCTCGAAGTGGCAAACGACGAAAATATGGTCTTCATGGCACCGGTAAATCAACTATTGACGACCTGAATGAACTGAGCATCGCAACAACTGTAGATAGTTCTGCAACTTCATTGGCTTCATTGGCTTCATTGAATTTAACTTCTGGAGCATCTAGTATATGACGTGTGCTAAACCGGCGCACGTTAATTAGCAAGTGGAAGTGGAATCGATCAGATTTCAAACATTCATCGCATTCTCTGATTTCGATCGTCGAATATGTTCGGCGCATGATTAAAGTAGGGAAACCAGTCTAAATCGGTTTTATCCGGAATATTACTTTTCAATGGAACATTGTTTTTCAATGCCGAACAAGATAATACGTTTAAATTTTATCAGTGATTGAATGGAAGCCTTTATCAGCCTGCAACCACATTAGTGAATTACGAACATTCATTTCTATGAATTGATCCATAGAAACGGGCATTCAACGGAATCCTTGATGCATTGCAGATTTCTGTCGCGTCCCAAATCAAATACAAACCTCGTTAATTTTGTCAATTACGGAATTCATTGCAACTCGAGCATATTTTGATAAAAAATCTTCTTTTCAAATGCGAGAATTGTAAATGTTCATAAACTTACTCTCCATTATTTTCCGGAAACATGGAAAATAATTGTTTTGTGAAAAAATTAAAGGCAAAATATTTTTGCTCATTATTAATGAACACGACGCGATATATATACCTTATTTATATCTATAATATTGTTTTAAATAGATAGAGTGTTCTTTAATTCCTTACATGCAGTATTAAATATTTTGAATATATCATGTGACAGATAAAGTTAACAGTAAACAGGTTACAAATGTAGTTATGTGTAAATACAATAATCTTCATATTAACCATGCCATATTTCGTGTGATGAAATCTGAAATCTGAAGAAGTCTGAATAATTAAAAAATGAAGTCTGAATTATGCAATTTTCAAAGATTTTAAGAATGTTGGTTTGGGAACTGTGTTTTTAGTTTATTAATACTTGTATTCTAGTTAATACTGATTTCGCATGTAGGACATAAAACAATTCTTGAAGATACAAACAATGTTTATCATGAAAATACTAAATCTATTACGAAGAAGAACAAGGTAACAATTAATTTAAAACAAAAACATGTTATTTTTCATACGAGAACGAGCTTTAAAATTAATAAATAGATTGCAGATTTTATGCATTTGTAATGAAAAATGAATGCGTGAAATGCTAAACTATGAAGACATTCAAAATGTTTAAGAACATTAATGCAGTATTTTCGACCTGTTGAAATAATTAAAATGGGAGTCAATTGACTAAGAATATTTATTATTTGTAGAGAAATTAGCAGTCAATTGAAAAGTATCATTTTTTAAAATCATAAGTAGAATGATGTGAAATAGGAGAATTTTGTGAACAATATTTGTTCAACAGTTACGGAGTAAAAAGTTGTACATATTTGTTTGAAATAAACATTTGTTTTAGCCAGATTTTTCGTGGAAAAGGTATTTCTGTTAAGGTATTAGACCACCTCGAAGATGAAGCTGTCCTTCCTCTTCGTATCAACCCTTCTGGCATTTCCTTTTGGTATTCGGTGACGTTCAGTAGCTGTTTCGCATAATTCTCACGCGCACGATCATCAGAATCGGGGACATTGTAGAAAGAAATTGCCGTCAAATCCAAACCGAGAACTGAACGAATCACAGGAATCGCAATAAAATGAGTACAGGCTCCCTGAAATTAGGGACAGCAAAAAACGCCGACGGCTTCGTACTTGAATCGACGATGAATCGTTACGATCCCGTATACCTAAATTAGTAAAATCCACCAACTGGTAACATAGTCAGCGTTAATATGCTATTCTAACAATATTGTACATAATAAATGCTCGACACATAGATTGGCATTAATAAATCACGTGAACCATTTTCACCTTATAAAAAATTCTCGAAGATTCATTTCAGAAAATTGAACACAGACATTTACACAATTGTTCTCAAAGTAAGATACTTCTAAAAGTACTGATAATCCGCTAATTGTTATTAATAATAATACGTGATTGTAACAACAGATCCGAGTATGGATATAATCAAATATTGTTATAATATAATTTCAAGAACTGTAACAGAAAAATCAGAAACTGGCCAATTTGATTCTTCTGGAATTGTTAACTGTATATAAATGCATTTGTGGAAAATTATTCAATAAGTTTCATTCTATGGACGCATACAGTGATAAAAATGGTTAGAAGTCGAACAAATAGCATCTTATAATTTTATATAATTATGTAATAAAATATCTTTATAATTTCAATAATAATAAAAACAAAATTCGAAATCAGTCATTTGGACTCGTCTGGCATTGTTAAGTTTGTAAAGCTGCATTTATCATTTATTAAAAATCGTTAAAAATCGAACAAACAGAATATTGTAATTTTTATAAAGTAACGTAAAATAGCCACTTATCTATATACAGATCACATTAGTGATCTGTAGATTCAGTGTGAGTGAAAACTTCGAAGTCCCAATAGAATTTTATTAAGGTTCAAGTGAATGAAATTGATCGATGTGGCCCACTCAAATTTATGTAACTAATGATTTAATGTGTAATTAGCAATCATACAATTATTAGAAAATATAGAATAATTTTGACTATCTTTCTACGATTCTATTTATCCTTAGGAGAATTATTTTGACTGATGTGGCTCACTCAAATTTATGTAACAAATGATTTAACGTATAATTAGCAATAATATAATTATTTGTAAATATGGAATAAATTTTACTACCTCTCTACGATTCTATTTATTCTTAAGAGAATTATTTTGATGTATGTGGGTCACTCAAATTTATGTAACTAATGATTTAACGTATAATTAGCAATAATATAATTATTTGTAAATATGGAATAAATTTTACTACCTCTCTACGATTCTATTTATTCTTAAGAGAATTATTTTGATGTATGTGGGTCACTCAAATTTATGTAACTAATGATTTAACGTATAATTAGCAATAATACAATTATTTGTAAATATAGAATAAGCTTTACTATCTTTCTACGATTCTACATATTTACCATTTTGATGAAGATAAATATAATAGTAATTGAATCGAGTCTTCACATCGTAAAAGTACATTTTGAAGGTCATCTCAAGGGTGGAAAACGAAAACTACGTTTCTGGTTTGCAAAATTTCGGCCAGGTGAATCGGGTTAGTATCGAGGCTCGTCAATTTCACTGGGTTTCCGCGGTGTGCCCACAAAAGATCGGTGTATCGTTGAAGGGGTCGGAGAGCTCCAAGGACCACCAAGATCGGCGGAACGAGCATCACGGTGTCAATTAATGAGCCAGGGGGGACGGTACGTGGAACGGGGGGCTCCGCGGACCAGCAAAAGGCCGAGTTCCTCTGGTTTTGTCGCTCGGTTCCTGGTAGGCAGCTATAATAAATACATAATATGCACATAAAGGCGAGCCGGCGCGATCGAAATGATCAAGAGAAATCCTCGATCGTCCTGCTGGCGCGCCGTGGGTGGCTCCCGGCTCTCCTGAACATTGGACCCAAATGAAAATCTCCACGGTTTCTGGTGCATTCGAGCAATCACCACCGCGGTTTTTGGCCATTTAATCACTGCGCCAATCTTTTTATCACACTGTTCGCTATTTTGCAATTACCTGTGACGATTCGTTCTTTTTTATTATTTCTGAGAAACATACATCCTTTTTGTGGAGAGTCATGTCCTTCAAACCATGGGATCTTTCACTTTAGTTGGAGATGCTGAATTAATTCCCACCCTTACAAACTGTAGTTACAAATATTTGCATTTTTTAATTTAACAATGGAGATAATTGTAGAATAATATAATTTACTTCAGGGAAGACTTAGTAGGTTTGGTAAAGTAAACTTAATTAATGAGGTGTAATTAAAATTTTGGAAAAATTATATTTAGTCGGAATACCAAAACATTTTTATTTAAGCCTGTAATGAAAGTTTAAAATGCATTTTGTTCTTTCGAACGTTTCTTCGGAAGTTAATTGGTTTTTTAGTTAAGAACGATTAAAAGTGGTGAAAAACTGTGAATTTCATTTTGATCATTTGCAACTCGTAAACCAATTAGCCAATTTCTACGATGCACGTTTTTAAAATTTTCGATATTGCCTCGAGTAAAATATGAAAACCAACATGTTCTGTTTCTTCTGTAATTTCGACGAAACATAATTTTTCCAAAATTGTCATTACACGTCATTTAGTAAACCCCTTCTAGCTTGACGCAAACACTAAAGTCATTTGGTTCATTTACAAACTACATAAATATATTTATAGACTGTAGATATCCAGATGCATAAAAAATTGGTCATACAAACATTTTTATAATTTTATAATTGTGAAAAGAAAATTCAGAAACAAGTAATTTTTGCTCGTCTGGTAGACCTAGGGTTCATGTTAAATAAGAAACAGATTTTACCATAATGCTTCAAGAATTTTTTCGCAAGACAGTTGCAAAGAAGTACATTATACAGGGTGTCCCAAAACTACCCTAGGAGCTGAAAATGGGAGGTTCCTTGGGTCATTTGAAGCGACATTTTCCTTTACAAAAATGGTGTCCGTGGCTTTGTTTAGGAGTTATTAACAAAAAACACGGATCAATCAGAGCGTGGCTACAGCGGATTGATTCTGAGTCAACAAATGGCGACACCACACCTCGCGGGACCTGTCGCAGAGTCAGACTCCGTTCGCTATAGCTGCGCTCTGATTGGTCCGTGTTTTTTGTTAATAACTCCTAAACAAAGCCGCGGACGCCATTTTTGCAAAGGAAACTGTCGCTTCAAATGACCCAAGGAACTTCCCATTTCCGGGAGTTACACTTACTTTGGGACACCCTGTATATATTAAGATAGTTTTGCATTTTAGTCGGAGCTATTTTAACTCGAAAATTAAACATTCTTTCGACTTAGAATATTTCTATTCTCCATGATTTTTTAAATTTCATGGGTATGAAATTGATGTAATAACTCATACAGTACTTAAGTATTTAGTAACTGATTAGATACCAACATTATTTAATAATGTAAACAATATTTTTATAATGGTACAGCAATTTTTAGTGGTGCCTCAGAGTCACCACTCGAGTGCTAAGGGTTAAATAATTATTTATTTAAATATGTATGTATATATTAAGATAGTTTTGCGATCGAAAAGAATTGATAATAGATGTATGATGGTTTCGACGCACAGGTTCGATAAAAAAATGAAAAACCTTATTTTATAACAATTTTGCAAATTGTAACCTCGACGTTTCGATCCTGATGAGAATCATTTTCAAGAGATTTTTGCGTATGTTATTTATGTCGGGGCGTAGCGACAACGGCAAAGATTTATTGTTCTTGTTACCGTTTTATTGTTACTTCTACTGTTACGTTACGTTTATCTTGTTCAACAGTTCATAAATTTGTTATGTTCCAAAAAAATTGCATTGTTATGTTTGAAGAAATGCGAGACAAGGTCCTTTAAGAAAATGACCTTGTTGAACGTGATCACGGGTGGTAGAATAGATACGTTTCTGATGACCTCAGTGTATATAAAAGCTGTCATATAAAGACATGACAATATCAATGAGAAGTTGAATCATTTACGTTGTCAACGGTTGCAAAGATCTTGGGGAAACTTCAGAATCAATAAGAGAGTTGACAGGAAGAGACGTGTGATATTCTACAGGACCCGTGAGCTCGTTGACGCATTAAAATAATGCCTTATCGAACAAGGAAAGATCAAAGCCGGCTACCGACGACATATATATGCACTGTTCTGAATTAAACACTATGCTTTAACAAACTTTAACTGGAAATATTCAAATGTAACCTACGCAAATTTATATAAAAGCCACAGAAATAAACATATTTAAGAAATGAATACTGCGAAAGATTATGAATGAATAAATTTAATGTTATCGGCGCACTGGTTCGATCAATTACATCTAATTGATCGAACCAGTGCGCCGATAACATTAAATTTAGTTATGAATAATTGACGATGGAGATACAGAGAACTGTTATTATGAATGAATAATCGCAATAAAACTCTGTCTTTTATTGCAATGTTTGCAGAATAACCTATAAAGATAGGTATTTGCATAAACATTCGCAATCAACTCATATGCCATGCAAAACGCATAATCTGCGCGAAGGTGTTAATATTAATTCTCACGTTAAAAGTGAACGAAGGTTCTCATGCAGAATTGATTTTGAAATAAATGCAAATATTCCGTGTTCATGAAGGTCCCAACGCAACCAAAATGGTGGAGTCGAAGGAATCGTTCATGCGTCACAATAAAAATATGCAAAATTCCCATGTTTGCGGGGATCCTTCGTGTCAAGCAGCAAATCGCGAACGAGATTCGCAAAGATCCTACGTGACCGGCATACAGAGATTGGTGTTAGACGTAGTGATGGGCTCGAAACACGTTGAATCAATCTAGGCTGCAATTTATCAATAAAATCAACTTTTACGTAGTTTTATTTATTTTATGGGAAGCATATGTGACGTTATACTGGTATAAACCAAGTGGGACAATTACTATAGAATAGTTAGAAAAAGAATTCAGTAATACTGGTCATTATAATTACACAGCAGCGTAATTTGCATTATTCGGTATCATAAACCTGCGCATGTAGCTATTGGGTTGGCAAAAAAGTAATTTCGGTAATTTAAGGTGAAATGACGATGACTTGAAATCCTACTTGGATCAGATTTTTTTACCGATTAGAACCAGAAGTTTTATGAGCGCGGAATTGTGAAGCTACTAGAAAGATTGCAAAAGATCATCGAGCAAAATGGAGATTATAAAATATGTTAAAGTTCATTGTTTTGAATAAAAAAATTGGGTTCCATTTCACCTTAAAATACAGAAATCACTTTCTTGCCAATCCGATATTTTCATCAAGCTGCGACAGCTACATACTGTCGAATAATGCAAATTACGTCGTCTAAAGGTAAATATAGGATTTTTTAAGGCAATCGCGGTCTAGATTGATTTTTTATCTAGCGCTTTTGACTATTGAAAAACCCCATCTTTGCATTATCGAGAAATCAGAAGGCGCATCCCGCACGCTTGCAATTCTGAAAACGAGTTTATTCCCTAAGGGATCACGTTCCAAATAGTGTAGCGTGTCTTATTTAGCCACTGCAGATATCAATACCTCTATTAGATGTAGTTAAACCTTCCACACAACGGAGCTTTATGCAAAATAAAATTTTTAGATGAATTACAACCATCTGGATTGAAATAGAAATTTATTACCTTTCTTAATTTCTTTCACACATTGAAAATTGTATAACAGTATCTTTACGTTTTTCTAATGCCTCTACTGTTTTAAATTACATGTACTAATTTTTGCAACAAATGCACCACATATAGTTATTACTATACAGCGGATATTCATGCAATTTTCAATTTTTGTAGACAAATTTTAAGACACTGGTACCGAATAAAAATCGTAATAGCATTTGCGGATCCGAAATAAACAAAAATCGTACTAAATTCTGTTGAATTTAATACTACAGCATTTTTTGAAAATTTTTATGTGTTATAAGTGCATAAAAATCCTCAATCTAGTAATAACATAGTACAATACAATAGAACAGTTGGAATTGTAGCAACAAAATACAGTAATAGTGTATTTTTCACCATTAAAATACAGTAAGATGGGGCGAAGAAAATCAAGTGATATGAAATTCAGTCCAATTAGTCATCTGAATTAGAAGGATGTAATTAAACAATTCCGATAGAGAGGATACATTATTTTGAGGGAAGAATTTGTTGTTTCGGTGAAATAAAATTGGTATTCCGATTTTTGGACACGGGATGCCAGAAGTTTGTGAGATCCGCGTTTCCAAACGGTGTTCCACGACGAAATTCTCATCCGGTGCGTATCACGTATGGCGCCCATGGCTCGAATCGTTCGTTTTCGAGCTGGGACCCGTTTATGGGGCAATCTGTAAGCCACAGACGATCTGTGACACGGTGTGGAACTGGGCCGACGTTCATAACGCATTTACATTCCTTTCAATGTCGTGCCACGTTCACTGGAGGCCACTGGCTCGATTGGTATTCCAGGTTTGATTTCTTCGATTTATCCGATGCCTCTATAACTGCTATAAGTCCCACGCACGGAATAGGAGAGTGGACCCAGTTGCTTGGGAAAAAAAAGATCCATCCATTATTTTACATTATTATTATTTTCTCCCATTATTTTCCTTTCTTTTGATAGAAAAATACAGAATATTCTATTTAAAGGATTTTCCATCGTTAACTGCAGTGGGTAAAAAAAGTATTGGCACACTCTTAAAAAGGCGATAACTTTTTAAATATGGTATTATAAGATTTGAATTTTTTGGGAAGCTAGAGCAATTAGTTTGCTACAGGATGCGAAAAAAATTTTGTCAAAAATTGCAATTCATCGGAAATGTAGCAAAAATACTAACAGTTGCATTTTACAACTTTTTTATGTGGGCCAATATTGAAAATTTTAAAAATGCGTTTTGTAGACCTGTGTCAATTAAACATATTCTGAAAATTTCGTCAAGATCGGTCGACGTTGCAATGAGCTATAAACGTTTAAATATGTTAAAAATTGCAGATTTTCACGATTTTCGGTCTATAACTGCAGATTTTTACATCTTTCAATGCCTGTCGTTTTTTTCGCATATGTATGTTGTTAATGTCTGTGTTAATTAAACATTTAAAGATGGTAAAAATTACAGATTTTCACAATTTTAACTATAATTGCAGTAAATCTAAGGATTCTTACATCTTTCAATCATTACATCTTTCAATGCTTGTTGGTTTTATAGCAACAACCGATTTCGATGAAACTTTACCAGTGCATATAACTGACACAGATCTACAAAACGCATTTTTAAAATTATCAATATTGGCTCACATAAAAAAGTTGTAAATTGCAACTTTTAGTATTTTTGCTACAATTCCGATGAATTGCAATTTTTGATAAAATTTTTTTTCGCATTCTGTGGCCAACTAATTTCTCTAGCTCCCCAACAAAAATTCAAATCTTATAATACAATATTTAAAAAGTTATCGCCTTTTTAAAAGTGTGCCAATACTTTTTTTACCCACTGTATAACCTTTCCTCATCTTCCACAAACTAAGTGTATATATATTAACAAGGAGAGGTCACAGTACTGGGGTCGTCAATTTTAATGAAACTTTTCCTGGTGAATCTAGAGCAAAAATAAGCAGCCCCGTGCCCGACTGCGGATCTTCATGAAAAATAAAAATTGTCTGCATCGATTGCAATAAATAGAAACTAAATTGAGTGTTACTTCTTCCCTCAATAATTTTAATAGAGGAGAAATCATATATTGAAATCTTCACTTTTTCAAATATTCCCACAATTTTCAATTTCATCAACTCGATTATCCTATGAACGCATGAAGGTCCGCAGTCCAGTAATAATCAGTGTTGCCAGATGAGGTGCGGGAGTACAAATTGAGGGGAAAAAGTAATCTGACGAGACAGTATTTGATTAATAATAAATAGATGGTTTCCGCGCATAGGTTCGATCAAAAATAAACTAAAAATTCCATGTTTTATAACAAATTTGCAAGTTGAAATCCCGACGTTTCGAACCTGATGAGGATCATTTTCAAGAAATTTTTGCGTCTGAAACAAAATGTAACATTGCAAAAATAACCGTATTTTAAAAGAAAAGGAAAAACAATGTTTTAAACTCGATAAGTATTTGATGAATGTAGCGTATATCAAAGACAAAACTGGGAAGACATTATAACAATTTAAAATTATTGTAATTGTTCCACTTCTTAACAGATCTTTTTTTCCATTATTTTCCTTTCTTTTGATGGAAAAATACAGAATATTCTATTTAAAGGATTTTCCATCGTTAACTACAGTGGGTAAAAAAAGTATTGGCACACTCTTAAAAAGGCGATAACTTTTTAAATATCGTATTATACGATTTCAATTTTCTTAGGAAGCTAGAGCAATTAATTTGCCACAGGATGCGAAAAAAAAATTTTGTCAAAAATTGCAATTCATCAGAATTGTATCAAAAATACTAAAAGTTGCATTTTACAACTTTTTTATGCGGGCCAATATTGAAAATTTTAAAAATGCTTTTTGTAGACCTGTGTCAATTAAACATACTCTGAAAATTTCTGGGAAGACATTATAACAATTTAAAATTATTGTAATTGGTCCACTTCTTAACAGATCTTTTCTAGGATTTCCACAATTGACTATTGAATGGGTGTCTGGAAGAAGGTCATCGTCAGGTTTTTTAATTTTAAAGAAGCGCAATTTTGAACTCAACCGTAAGTTGCAATAATAAAAACCAGCTGAAAATGACAAAGGTCCTTCTTCCATTGTAAAAAGACTGACAACTGAAAGACTTTTTGTACTGTTTGTTTTATTAAATGTTAACGCAAAATACGTTCCACGTTGCGTTTCCATACAATTTAAAAAACCTGACTCAGGCCTTTCTTCCATACCCTCATTCAATTTTTATTTTGCATAAAGATTAGGAGTAATCTACCAAAACACTGTGCTACGAATTGCGGGTTGAGTCGGCAACGCGCGCTCTCTCTGTTGCGCAAAATACGAGATCGCGCCACGCTTCACGGAAGCACACGGCATCGATGCAAGAGGTCGAAATCGGTCGGCGTTTTGATTCGAGGAGCGCGTCGATCGTTAAAACCGCCATCGCGGTGGGACATTCAAAATTTCTACCGTCGTGCGGGACCGTAAATAAAAGTCGGGAACAGGAGAAAATAAAGGAAAACGTGCGCGGATCAGGATCGAGGCTCGCGTATGTATTCAAAGATCGATCGAAACTCGACCTGATTCTCGGAAGAGTTGCTCACCCGTACGATTGTTATTCCATCCGCGGTCGCTGTAATAATAAATTATGATTCTCTTTTGAAATAGGTGGGTGCCAGGCGGATTCCTAACGGGGCCGGGGCCCCATATTTACGATTATAATGTCCGCATAGCATTATTTCGATCTGGGAAACGCGAGCATGACGGAATGCCACCGGCCCGTCATGTTGCCGCATAACAATACTTCGTGGTCCTCCTGCGGCCATTGTAATTCAAATCAGATATAAATATGATTCAGGTGTTCCGATCCTTTCAATATGTACGATCGATCCTGAACGAATGTTCCAAATTTTTTGGAAAGTCCAGCGGTTTACAAGTGCGCGGAAGAACTCGATGACTCTTCTTCAAAAAGACAACTGATCAAGGAACAATACGTTGTCGAGAACAATAGTATCTTTGTGCAAATAGTTTCAATGTTAACTGTAAGACACACAGATTAGTTAATCACATCTTCAAATTATTTAGCTTCATCTTCGAGGTGAATGATGAGGTGGTCTGATACTCTAATGAGAAGATCTGTCCAGTAAATTATGAAGGGAATACATTTTCAAAAATAAAAAATTGATTATGGAATATAATGTACATTTTAATTATTCATTGGGCCTGAATTTATCCGGGCTATTTGTCTTTCGACCAAGCCCGTTAATCAAGGACCTACTGTAGACGATCACTTCAATTAAATATTTACATCTTGTGACTTTAGAACAGCTGAATATTTGCTGTTCACAAAGTGCTTCTACGATTCTACCCCCGTTTATGGACAATGATAAATTAAGTGATAAATTATCAGGTAAATTTTATTCACATCATTCGTGGAATTAGAAGCAATTAAATGTAGTGCATGACGTAATAATATTCTGCAAGAACATTTGTTAAATTTAAAGGTCTATTTAGCATAAGATAGATGACAAAATTGAAATCCTAAAATGGTTCTTACTTTATCTTTTACTATGGAGGCTACACATCTTCTACGCAGAGGAATTCTCTATCTAAAAAATCTTAGACAGAGAAATATTATGCAAATTTTATATTGAGTCAACTAATTTTTCTTGTCCATAATAAATAATATTAATCATATAAAGGCTACTGGACTCTTAACATTTTATGTTTATCATAATCGCAAAGAGAATCTTATGAAGTGTAAAAGATCAACTATTTTTATAAAATGTTTGAAGAAATGTTTTAGAAAGACAGAAGTTGGGACAGAGAGAAACGAAAGAAACATTTCTGCTTTGAATCATTGCACAGGTCAAAAAATCGAGTTCAACTCGTATTTTCCCATATCAATTCCCCTATCTATTTTTAAGTATTCTATTTCACCTTGAGAACGTGACTCGAGTAGTAAACTCTACAAGGAATAGCTCAAAGAAGAATCGATGACGAAAGCATGAATCAGTAACGAATAATACGAAATTCAACACGTTCACATTGCCGAAAATGTGATGTTCCGTTTTAAATTGAAAGCCTTCTTCGAAACAATCACTTATCAATTTTATACAGGGTGCCCCGAATTAAAATAGCAAAACTTGAGCGTGTAGGGGACCGAAAAACTAAGGCAAAAAGTCTTTCAGAGATTTGCTCATTTTTCTTCGTAAAAAATCGTAAAAAAAGAAACAAAGCAAGTTTTCATTTTTGTACTTATTTATTTACATTTTATTTACGTTATCATCGTAGATATTGTTCGAAATGTTGCCCTCGTGCAGCAACATTATCATTCAACATTACAATATCTGAAAATATCTGAGTAAGTGACTAAAGACTGATCATGAAATCATAGAAGAAAGCAAGAATTTAAACAAAATAACAATATCAGAACAATCACGAATACAAGTGTATACACAACTCAAGAGAGCAGCTGACAACTAGATATTGAATTTCTGCAATTTTCTCCAAAACGAAGCAAAAACACGCAAACCTCTAAAAACTTTTTATGTTAGTTTCTCGGTCTCCTACACGCTCCTGAAGTTTTGCCATTTAAATTCGGGACACCCTGTATACTGGAAGTCATCGTATTTTCCGTAACTACATACTCGGAACAAATAATTTCATTTTCAACGATCATTGTAATCAATGTTTTCAACAACATTGTACTATGTTTATTCTATGTTACACTATCTTTATCTACCTGTTTAAGCTTTATATACATTTAAATTTGCAATAGCATTAATCTAATAATAGTTTAAGTTTGATAGTGTAGGTCAGTGGTCGGCAAACTAATTAACCAAAGAGTCAAATATGAACATTACAACAATTTTTTTAAAAAATTGGGAGCCAAATCTGCTTGTTTGGTAAACTTCTATTACACTAAATAAACCTAAGTTTCGTACACGTTCTCGATTCATAGAAGAATTTTAATTTATCAAAATAAGATTCGTTATCAACGACTCCAAAAACTCCTAATTACCAACTTTCAGAAAATTATGACAACATTTTGAATTTTGGCCACAAAAACCGGGCTTCTGGACCACTGTGCGGTGGTGGTAAGATTAGTGTTAAGAGATTGGACTCGTTTCTAGGATTACGTTTCTCATTTCTGGATAATGCAAAGATGAGGTTTTTCAGTAGTCAAAACTGCTAGATGAAAGATCAATCTAGGTCGTGATTGCCCTCAAAAGTCCTAGTTTTACGTCTACGAGGCGTAATTTGCATTATTCGATAACATGTACACTGTCAAAAGTTTGGGACCCCTCCATATTTTATTACATTTTACAGCATGAGTACTAGAAAATGACTTTAGCGGTTCTGTAATGTTTTCCTGGGTTTAGAGAGAGGTAGGAGGAATTAGTTTACGTGTGTGTAAGTAATAGAACAAAGTAAGTCTTTTTTATGAAAACCCTTCATCATACAATAATATAATTCCGCGTGACATCTCTCTGATGCGGTGGTCCCACACCACTTTATGAAGATAGCTACATGTTTATAGTTAAAGCTGCAGCTTTATGTATATATAACAATAATATATAACATATAATATATAATAATATATATATAACATAATTTTGTGTATAATATATGATATATATTTTATATTATATATAATATATATTTATATATATTATAATATATATATATATATATATTATTATTTATTATAACAAGCTATATTTATATAACAATATATTAATGTTATCGGCGCCCTGGTTCAAATCTATAATACTTCTTCGGTCCACATGTCATCGGCATGGAACCAACACGTTGTTCAATACTCATTAAGAATGTAAATTAATACTTTTATAAGCATGTAAGTTTTTACATACTTTGTCTTTGAATTTGGTTTTCTTCACACCTTTGTTAATATAAATCACGTTTTAAAAATTATTTTTGATAATCCTTACAGACGCAATAATGAGATATATATATATATATATATATATATATATATATATATATATATATATATATATATTGAAGATGGTCTAAACTGTAGACCGAAACGTTGAATTAAATTTCATTCAATTTTGCAAACTTGCTTATTATTCCAATTACACGAACCAGGGCGTCGATGACATTTATATATTGTTAAATGCAAATTACGTCTCGTAAATGTGAAAATTGAAGTTTCAAGAGTGATAGCGGTCTAGATTGACTTTTATCTAGCGCTTCTAATTTCTGAAAATCCCCATCTTTGCATTATCGAGAAATAAGAAACGAGAATCAACCCCCTTAACAAAATTTGTGATAAGAATAAGTAGATTAAAGGCGATAGTACAATTCAGAATAGTAGAATGAACAATAAGAAGATTGACTGAGTGCTCTGAAATTATTTTCAACTCGTTAAAATTATGAAAAGAAGAAATTAATTCCTGTATACTTCACGTATCTCGTAGCCTTGCAGTAAACTTTTATTTTACATAAATATCTGCAATTCAACGAATAACTCTTTCTCTTCGTTGTTTACTGTAAGATTTGATTCATTATAATTATACCTGAATTTTATAACTCGTCTTTTTGTAACAATTTATGATTGAGATCTAACCTAGTTATGAGGTTAAAAGTGTATCTTTTTCAAACGTTCAAAGACTTGTATACGCATTGTGAACTTTTTGAATGTCGTGTAGCGCTGTTTGAGGGTCACTGGAGAACTGATCGTTCAATTTTTGCACGATCTGTGTCACGCGATCAACGACGGAAATAGGAGAATTGGTCGACAGTTTTCCTGGAGATATAAAACAAACATTTTACGGTCGCGTATCGGTCGTAGGACAATTCATCTTGATTGAACGATTACATGCATCTGAATAACTCGAAAAAAGTTCTGAAAGATCAATCGTTATTTTACGTAGCAGTGAATTATTCAACCTTGTTGATAATCTCAAATCTATATTTGCAGTGATGACTGGTTTCAGATTTTTTATTGTACAATTATATCAATTATAAAGATTCCTTCATGAGATTTGATTCAATAGATAACTCTATTCATGCAAATCACAGTAAAAATAGTATTTCTTAATCGAAATAAATTTTAAAATCAACTACGACAAACATTAATAAAAATTTCCTCTGTGATTTACTATCACGTGAACAACAGATCTTTGGTGATCGAGATAAAAGAAGAATGATCATATTTTCACCTTTTATAAAGAATGTTTTTTCAAATCCTGAGATTATAAAGGTATGAGAATGATTGACAATTTAGTTTGCCTTGCCAATGAGAAACATTCGCATTAAATTGTACAAATTTATTCAAGGAAAAATATTTATTTCTCCGTATTCTAATCTCATTGGTAAAAATTACCGCGGTAAATCGTACACACGCTGTAATAGCTACATTTACCCAATTTCCAATAAAAGGTTGCAACTAAACCATAATTTGCCGAGGTACAGTGACTCCAACTAATATTCGGACACTCTTAAAAAGACGATAACTTTTTTCATATTGAAACATATTCTGAAAATTTCGTCAAAATCGTTCGACGTTGCGATGAGCTACAAACGTTCAACGGTGGTAAAAATTGCAGATTTTCACGATTTTCGGCCTTCAACTGCAGTAAATATAATGATTCTTGCATCTTTCAATCGTTGTCGTTGTTTTCCACATCAGCCGATTGCGATGAAACTTTCACAGGGCATATAATTGATACAGATCTACAAAACATATTTTTTAAATTTTCAACGTGGGTCCACATAAAAAAGTTGCAAAATGCAACTTTTGGTATTTTTTTTATAATTCCGATCAATTGCAATTTTTGATAAAATTCTTTATTCGCATCCTGTGGCAAACTAACTGCTCTAGCTTCTAAAAAAATGTTATGAGTGTCCGAATATTAGTGGGAGTCACAGTATGTATCTCCGGACGATTTCCCATGTAACCATTTCCGAGTGTATGAGGGTCAAAAGACATCGTGTGTACCGGTTTCCTCGTGCACGATTATAATACCTTGAAAATGCATGCATATTACATTTCCAAGACATGTGCGAGGCGATTTGCATTCGTCGGAGTCAGCGCCGCGAACGTTCGAATACTTTCGTGTATCTGGATAAGTATCAGAATCTGGTTTCTAATGATTAGCCAAACACAGATGGTGGTTGCTTGCTCGTCGAGCCATCTAATTGTAATTTCCGAGGGGCGCGCGATGCACTGGAACATGATCACGTATGTATGTGATACGTCAGTCGGCTGTGATGGTGTTCCGCGTCCTGCGTGGGAACCGTCCAGGTCACGCGTCTAAGATCCGCGCGCGGAATCGCCAAGTGGCCGATGGAGACATTGGTTTGCCTGGAAAGGCGACCCAGGGCTCCAGTCGATCTATGCTTTCGAGTGCACCTCGAATTGTCACGTTCGCGCTCAAAAGAACGAGCTATTAATCCCATAGTTCGGCCGCGTTTAGGGCAATTCCGCAATGTCGCGACGCACAGTGGGGTATTCGCCCGATTTCAGCGGTCACAGCTAGTTCAAAATTCGCTCGATATTGAAACTGCTGTAACTTTGCTAGTTTATGCAAATTTTATGAAAAATGAACCATTTTAAAGCTTGAGATTTCTATCTTTTGTACTGTTGTTGAAGGTAGATGCATAGGTTCGCCCCTTCTACTGTTGAAATAATTGAGAGGAGTGGGGCGTGGACCACACCTTAGATGAATAAATATTATGTAATGTATCACCGTGTGGATGACTGAATGCTTGTAATATATCACCGTGTGGATGACTGTTTCTATCATATGTTTATTTGTTATATATAATTTTATTGATTTATGTGTTATATATAGTTTTATTGATTTATATGTAACGTTAAGGCTTTTGTTAACAAATGTATGTTTCGTTCAGTTTTTGTTAAATAAAAACAGTTCTCTGCGAGCAAGCGACAGATAACAACGTGTTGTGTCGAACCTCCGAGTCTCCTTACAATTATGCATACTGGATATAATTATCTGTATAATAAAATTAGTTTGTATGCGTGTTGTAGGGGATGTGAAAAGACTTGATTATGACTAAACGTTCTTCTTGTGTCAAAATATTGATTATAATAGTACCAAAATGTAATATTTTCAATATAACAATTAACTAATTATCATATTTTTGTAAATGTAAACAGTATTGTAATATAATTTAAAAATATTTGATTCCACCATTGTAAGCTGATAGTGTTTATAGTTTTTTAATATCACAAGTAGTGTACTATGAATTTTTGATTCTGTGCTACAAGATAAATTCCATATTTAGAACGTGTTGCAAAAATTGTTCAATTTCATTAAAATACTTTATTAACATATTCGTGTCATAAAGCTGATTGAAATCACACCCAACAAAACACGAATGTTGGGGTAATAGTTACATAGCTACAGTGTTAGTTTAAATCTTGACTGATTTCTGTAATATATCGTCTTAACTTACATACAATCGTTTTGGACCGTTTCATATGTGAAACAAGTTTCGACTGTAGAAATCAGAAAAAATCGGTTTGGATAGTCGAGGTTCTACTTAATGGTGAATTAAGCAGGTAAACGTGATCTAAATTGTACCGCTTTTGGACTCGTTTTATCTAGAAAAGTGTCGCTCGTTTCGAAAGCAATAATCAAAAATAAAAAAACTCTCGTCGTTGGTGTACTTGTCAATTTGGTACTTGGAGTTGACAGCGTTGCATCAGAAATTCTATTCTATTTTCTATAAATAATTTTCTATTGCATCTATAAATTCTATTTTCAGAAATTTTTTAGAGAAAATCGACTTCCTTGGTTTTCACAGTTAAACCTATCCCGAACATTTATTGTCACTATCAACAGGTGTAGATCTGACCACTACCATCGTGCTTCTTCTCTGGCTCGCATTGGCTTTATTGACGATCCTAAGGAGGAGAACGAATCACTGAACCATGTTTTGTGACAATGCAACTTGTATAATGAGAAAAGGCTCAAATTAATTAATAAACCCCGATTAATTAACTTCCAGCTTCCAATGGATGTCTCCATAAACTAAATAAGCTAAACATAATCTAAACCTAATATCAAGGCCTGTCGTTATATACTTTCATTTTTTAAGAGCTGCGGACTTAAAGTTTAAGTGTTTGTTTATACCGTTACTATCATTCTCGTGTCTTTGTTATATTATTTATGTTTTTTCTGTGTCCTGTTCTGTTTTGTGGTTTTCGTATTTTGTGCTGTATTGCACAGCACACAATGTATTGCATAGCACACTGCTATGTATTGCATTACAATTTTGTTGAAATAAATCTCATATGAGATTTTCTAATAAAAAAATTTTCTTCTAAATTGATGCTCTATTAACTATTTCCACACTTCTATCTTCATCGAGTGAATGTTTTTTTTTTGTTTTCTTTATATACTGTATTCTATGTATTGCATTACAATTATGTTGAAATAAATCTCATATGAGATTTTCTAAAACAAAAAAAAAGTGGTACACGAACTGACCTTTTTGCAACGTTCCCTGAATTTCTGAGAAGGTTGCCAAAATGTTCAACACAGAATGCTAGTCCTAGCTGCTATGCAGATCCGCTGATCGTTAAAAGCAAGTTTATCCTCGATTCCTAGGGGATCGTTTCTTGCATCCCCGTCAGCTTGGACGAAGGGGACGGCGCGCGGAGTTTTGCACATAAATCTGGTCTACCTACGGTACCGGTTCCTCTTGGGAGTCAGTTCTAAGATAGTACGGAAAAGGACTTCTGGAAGACTTCTCTTTAGAAGACTGCTGGACACTTGTTACCTCTGTCGTCGTTGGAATCTCGCTTTGAACTTTGCTTTGGTACACTCGTTTAGAGAGGAAAGATAACGCGCGTGGAACTATCGAAATCTTTTCCTGAATATTCATACCCAATTCTGTTCATCTGTTGAAACTCGTCTTCTGAACCATAAATTCTATGATAACCGAGCTTTGTTACTGACCATCGTTTCAGAATATACAGGGTGTTCAGGCTATTACTAGCCAGCATTTTTTGTGTAAATAGTAAATATTAGAAAAAAATGATGGAGGAAAAAGTATTACTGTTTTTTATGTGCAACACAATGACATATGCATTTTTGTTTTATTTACATTATTTTGATAGAACTGAAGGTGACCTTCATTTTTTTAAATGGAATGAGGTATTTTTTAATACGTCAATCGATGGAGCTGGACATTCGTAATAAAAAAGTACTAACCTATGTATGTCGAAAAGTTAGTCGTTCAGTAGATATTTCAATGTAAAAAACATAAAATACCATTACTGTCGTACTACACTAGTAAGTAAACGCTAACGTCTTGGTACGGCAGTAATGATATTTTTATATTTTTTACATTGAAATATCTACTGAACGACTAACTTTTCGACATACATAGGTTAGTACTTTTTTATTACGAATGTCCAGCTCCATCGATTGACGTATTAAAAAATACCTCATTCCATTTAAAATAATGAAGGTCACCTTCAGTTCTATCAAAATAATGTAAATAAAACAAAAATGCATATGTCAATGTGTTGCACATAAAAAACAGTAATACTTTTTCCTCCATCATTTTTTTCTAATATTTACTATTTACACAAAAAATGCTGGCTAGTAATAGCCTGAACACCCTGTATATCAGACAGCTGTCGTTCGAATTACGTCGTACGAAATATCACAACGAGAAATGATTTTTCAAATAACTGTGCGTTTATGATTTTTAAGCAATATTATTATTTTATTTTCTTATGATTTAAGTGTTAGGAAATATTAAGTTAATATTCTGTTTTTTGTCGTAGTAGTCTGTTTCTGTTGTAGTCAATGAAAACACAATGACCAGTGCGATGACCTTGAGTTGTCCTTGGTCCTAAAAACTAATTAAAAATAAAGTATTTGGAATTATTATATTAGAAATCCATTTACAATTAGCAATCATTGCACATCATAACAACCCAAACTTTTCTAACATTTTATTAACCGAGGAAGACATATACTTTTTCATGAAGCAATAATTTAATCGTGTTTCTAATGGCTCGATCCTTTTTTATCGTACACAGTAGATATCGAATAAATATGTTAATATTAAGTTGTAATTTAAAATATGAAACGTGCATCACTTTCATATTTGAAGTTATTGAAAAAATAGACGAATTATGCATTATAGAAATGCATAGGCGTGGTGAAGACGCGTATCTTTGTACCTCTCCGATAATAATAAAAATGCATTGCAAGCAACTCGTCAAGAAATATTTTTCGAAATAACAGTAGCACGAGGAATCTGATGTCCAGCGAAACCCGCCTTTTTATGGAAACGCGTAAAAACGCGGAGGCAGTCCAATGGCTCGCCGAGAGATGGCAGTCGGTAGCAACTTTTCGCAACTTCTCAGTTTTTTGGAAAAACTCAGAACCGATAATCATACTGAACAATACTAATTTAGAAGCTGAATTTCATTTTTCTACAATTTTTAACTGAACATTTTCAAGCAAATAGGTGTGTTATCAGGAAAATAACATATATTATACAGTATTATGTATTTGATATTAGACTGTGGATTTGTATGCAAAATGAAAATTGTTTGTATTAATTACAAGCTGCAGGTGTTACATATTTCTTCCCTTAATAATTAAAATCAACTAAGAACAGATTAGACCTCGAAGCAGAACTTGATTTTGTAATAAGCAAATTGGTTTTTTGTGACAGATTTTGATTAATTTCAAACATTTTCGTGAATTTGCATTACAGTATGCATAACGCATTCAATCATTAGTTCGCTACGGATTAACTGGGTACGACTACAATTTTAATTGGATTTTATAAATATTCGTCACTGTTTTATTTTTACACATCTGTAAAATAAATATTTCAATAACATACGCGAGCTTTCTCTTGCGTGTTTTTTTTTTGCACTGGAAATTCCATTTGCGCGATTTCCAACGCAGTAAAAAAACACCATGAAACGAATATTTCGTTTAAATTGAGAAACGTGTGTACTGAATTCAGAAAACGTAATGAATTACACAGTTGTCGTTACAAAACTGGTATTTTAACGTGACAAAGTGCTACGTATGCTTGTAGTGGTATGAAATAAAACAATATACCAGTGAAAAATAATATATATTTTCTTTTCACAATTTTTTATTTCATTCAATTCACCATTGGAATTTTTCTACTTTTGTGACAACATGAAGGCCTATAAATAATTCAATATCTGTATATAAAACTTCCGCTACACTCAGCTATGATAGGAAATTTTGATTTTAAAATAGATATTGTAATTTTTTATGGATCTTCATGATGTCACAATAGTAGAAAAATCCAATTAGTGAATTGAATGAAATAAAAAATTGTCAAAATACATAAGAAGTCATTGCATCAAATACAAAATTTTAATTTTTTATTAAGTCACCACGTGAAAAAAGTAGTCTTCAGCTATGAAAGCAAATTTTTATTTTAAAATAGATATTGTAATTTTTTATGGATCTTCATGATGTCACAATAGTAGAAAAATCCAATTAGTGAATTGAATGAAATAAAAAATTGTCAAAATACATAAGAAGTCATTGTATCAAATACAAAATTTTAATTTTTTATAAAGTCGCCACGTGAAGAAAGAAGTCTTCCTCGTTCAATATTTCTCTTGAAATTATTCTACTGTTAATACTACCATGATCTTCGCATTATTCATACCAGAAATTCACGAATTATACGATATGATATTACCAATCGTGACAAAATAATCTGGCTAAAAAATTTATGTATATCTTAAGGAAATAAAATATCAGTGACTTATTATTGATAAGTGATAAAGATATTATCTATATTATATATACAAGTCATGCGTCTTAACTTTTTTATGAAATTCCCATACTCCAGCGAGCGGCAGCATACATATAAGTTATTTGCATATTTCTGCATATTTTAAGATGATAAAGCTGTCGATTAGTGACGCGACGTCCAGGTGGATCGATTACACACGTCGAATGTTCCAATCGGTTATGGCGTCCCGATGAGTTCATCCTCATCGAATGGTGAACTCGCGTGGCCCCGGCCCCGGTCTATATATACGCACCTGCACCAGACAAATTAACCGGCAGCGGACGCGGATTAGAACAAAGGAATTTCATCTTCGCCGGCACTTCATAATCTCGGCGGAAAGTCCGCGAGAGGTGTGTGTCATAGGCGTCGGCGACTTCCTAGAGCCGGGGAGGGGGGAGGGGTGTACCGGCGGGCCCCTTAATAAATGACCACGGTAAGTGCACAGACGACGCGCACTAATAATTATAGCTTTGTTCCATTGCATACACGAGCAGCCATCCAGCGATGCAAATTAACCGGCCGGCCATTATTGATGGGGTTCAAGCTCGCTTTTGCCCTTTATTCGACAAGGTGGAAGAAAGCCTGGGATTAATTTTGGGAGGCGGGCATCGAGGGAATGCGGAGAGCATTTTCTGTTTTATTTGAGAGCCCGATATTGCACATGCTTTTCGCCGATTGTTAAATACCGGCTAATGAAGTTGTTTTTAATTGCGCGACACGCTGCCAGAAATTTTATGCCCGACACCCCTCTCCTCCTCTCCCTCCCGCCGCCCCCAGCGGTTTTCGAACACCGGCCGGTCAAATCGATAACAACCTGTAGACTGATTACTCATTTTCTGTAAATAGATATTTATTTAACCCTTCGGCGACAGACGCATCATTTCGCGTCGCCATACTTTGGGACATTCAAATTTTTAAGCGGCCACTGTCTTTTATTTTGAGATTTGTTATTTATCTTTGAGGCCGCTATCAATCCTGCGGCTCTTTATGAAAGTAACAAATGTTCGCATTGATTGCAGAGCACAGGAGCAAAGTAAAAAATGTATTCTTCTTTTAATTATCCTATTAAACTGAAACTAATGCATTTGTGTCTTTAAATATTTTTATCATGTCCATTGCTTGAAATTGCACGTGCGTCTAGAATTTGCAGTTTAAAAATTGTATTCTTCTTTTAATTATCCTATTAAACTGAAACTAATGCATTCATGTCTTCAAATATTTTTATCATGTCCATTGCTTGAAACTGCACGTGCCCATTCTTGTCATAAATCCATAAAATCCGAAGTCTAGAATTTGCAGTTTAAAAATTGTATTCTTCATTTAATTATCCTATTAAACTGAAACTAATGCATTCATGTCTTCAAATATTTTTATCATGTCCATTGCTTGAAACTGCACGTGCCCATTCTTGTCATAAATCCATAAAATCCGAAGTCTAGAATTTGCAGTTTAAAAATTGTATTCTTCTCTTAATTATCCTATTAAATTGAAACTAGTGCATTCATCTCTTTAAATATTTTTATCATGTCCATTGCTTGAAACTGCACGTGCCCATTTTTGTCATAAATCCATAGAATCCGCAGTCTAGAATTTGCAGTTTAAAAATTGTATTCTTCTCTTAATTATCCTATTAAACTGAAACTAATGCATTCATGTCTTCAAATATTTTTATCATGTCTATTGCTTGAAACTGCACGTGCCCATTTTTGTCATAAATTCATAAAATCCGCAGTCTAGCGATCATTGTTAAGTGTCTAAATATGAAGATAATTAGACTAGAGATCTTTGCGAAAATAAAAGTTTTCTGCATTTGTTATAAGTAGATAGCGAATATTATGCATTTTTGAAGAAACTAACTGGTTGAAATAAAAAACAGTGGGTAATATAAAAAATCTAAGATTATTGTTGTGTGGCTTTGAAATGAATTTTTATTTAGCTATTGCTTCTCGCGATTGATGCAGAATATTTTTTTGTATAAAGATCTGCACTTATAAGATATACGTACCACTGAAAACAGTTTTTCTTCTTTATTCATTTTACTAGACCGAGAATAATGTCTATGCCGTTCAATTCTTTCAATCTTTACACTGTGTCGAGTTGCAGTCTTCGATTTTAGTTATAAATTAAACAATTTTCTTTCATTAAAACTGCAGGGCGATCCCGTCATTCTGCAAGCCATTCAACAGCTCCGATCGCGTGAAAACAATGGAGACGTATCGATTACGTTGTCGGGCTGGATTTGAGTTTCTTTTTTCTCTGAAAGCACTACTTCATCCGGCTTTCTTCCTCCTTTTTCTAACTATTTCACAAACCGATGGGAACTCGCAACACCTTGCGTTTCGCACGATTTATCTTTGGATCGCAACGGAGTAAATCTAACTCAGAATTTTCCAAATTTTAAAAGCATAATCGAAATTATTAATTAATTATTTATATATTAATAATTAATTTATATATTAATCGAATTATTTTATCAATATCCTTTATAAGAAAAATATTATTTACCGTTATTGTTAATATCTCGAATATGAAATTGGCCGATTTGTTAATTTGTTGCGAGTAGTGTGCTTACCTGTAATATTAAATTCATCTAATGTCGAAAACCCTCTGTGACAATTTTCAAGTCAGTAACCCTACCACAAGGGTAGTTGTAAGATCAAAATACGAAATATTTTCTTCAAATGTTTGGAAATTTCTAATTTTTGTTACAGGTTCACATAATCCGAAGAATCTGTAAAAAATACTTATTTTTATTAATTGATTAATTTTTATTAATTAAGATTTTATCGTTTATTTTTAAAAACATTATTAATAATGACGAAAACATACAACTAAAATAACAATATCAACATATTAGAGTAAAAACATCGATATAAAATCGACAATTTTATGCTTGCGGATTTTTTAAAAAATCAATTTTGCAACAAAAAATTCTAAACTAATTCAGTTGTGTGTACTATTAGGTAGAATGTTAATGCATGTTTTCATTATTTTTTGTTGGGCAGAACAGAAGAAATACCACCCTTGTTGTAGGGGTGCTGACTTGAAACTTATCGTAGATAGTTTTAAAGGAAAAATCATAGATAGTTTTCTTTGGAATTGTCGCCAAAAATCAATTTTGTTCCGGGACAATTTTGGCCATGTTATTTAACTGTGGTTGAATAAAAACTGATTGAATTAATTAATTATAATATAATATTGTAATAATATATGAGATGATAATAATAACGAATTTATGTCACGATGTCGAGAATTTTTCTAAGTTTCAATTATTCAGAAACGATTTTTTCATGTCATACATGTCATCCAACATGATTGTGTGTATAATAGCAAACTTTAAAGAGTAAAATACCAAGGGATAGGAGAAATTAGAAATTTCAAAATAGCTATACATTATCTGCTTTAAAATACTTTCGTAATTATAATTTTTATAAAAAACATATAAGCACGAATTTTTGTAGACATTTTTGTTATCTATGTTTTCAAATGATTTTTAATGACTGATTTTGTAAATGTAGCCTTCTATTCTCGATATAACAAGCGTGTATCATTTCCACGATAATAGATCGTCATTTGTTAAGCTTCTTTTGTAATCAATTAGGGACTGTTTCTGCCTGGTCTTTCACTATTAGCTTTAGACGCAGAACGAGCTTGGTAGACTTCTTTTTCCAATTGATTTAATTGCAAACGACAGCGCTGTGTCCACTGCCGTCGCAAAGCGAAGATAATTGCAAATACGAAGGAGACGGGCAGGAAATTGAAGAACCAACATTTTATGATTAAGATTATTCATTTAGCTGACCGAATGTTGGAATTGTTTATTTAGTTGACGACATTCGTTAGATCTGTAGTTACTTCACTAAAACATGATATAATATTGTCGTTTTATTACTATACATAATTAGTGTATTTAATACAACCAAAATATTTAGTACAAATAATTAAGAATATTTAACATCGTGTATTTATAGCTTCCAAAATGTTTTTGAAAATAATGCAGTATCAACTTCCAATCATACATAGTTTAATTTTATAATTATTGTAATTTAAATCTTTTGGTGACACTACGCAAGTGAGTAACACACTCATTTCAGTTTCTTCCTCTTATAATATGATTCACTTTTGGTTTTTGTTTTTCAATTATTAAAGAAAAATGTATATATTTTTTGTTTTATTACAGGCACAATGATTTTGGTATTATTCCTTTGAAAATGATCTAAATTAAGATCGAAACGTCGGGATAAATAATTGTGATAATTTGCAAATAGTGTATTAAGTATTAAAATGATCGAACCAGTACGCCGATAACATTTAAATTTTGCTTTAATTTTATAATTCAGTAAAAGAATTTTCGAAACAAAAATTAATTTCCTAAAGAAAATAAAAGTTCCTAGGTTGAAAATTTAACTTTGGAACTTCTTTAAGAACTGTACTCGTAGAATTGGTGTAATAAAAGTTGTATGGCATCTATTTGTTTCATAAAATTTATTAAAGATGGTTTCGTAAGAAAAGTACAAAGAGTCTTTGAACTTGAATCTATACAGGGTGTCTCAAAAATGTTGTATTTCCTTGGAAAGGATGATTCCGAATGTCATTTAAATATTTTTGTTGTATCCGCGCTCTGATTGGTCCGCATATTTCATTAATAACTCCTTAACAAAACCGCGGAGAACATTTTCGTGAAGGAAAAAGTGATTTCAAATAACTATAGGAATCACCCTTTTCAACGAAATACATTTTTGGGACACCCTGTATAAGTAACAATAATAACGATTTAATACAAATATTACTAATATTAATAATACGATTTAATATCGTTACCATACTAAGTCGTTGAATATTATTCAGTATCAGTGACAATGATAAAAAACTTCATTAATATTGACAAACGAAATATACGTCCCTACTGTATAAAATTTGTATCTATGAACTTTTGTGCTATTCTGATCTGTATTAATTCTAAGTTTCTTATAACACGGTACGAATTAATCAAATTGTAGGAGGCGTTACTGTACCATGAAGACGTTGTTTTTAAAGAACAATTTAATAATTAAAAAGCTCCATAACTCTTCCAATCTCTGATATAAACTAATTCCCAGTATCTGTGGTAGAATAGTCGGACTGGTGTTTAAAAATTGTATTCTTCTCTTAATTATCCTATTAAACTGAATCTAATGCATTCATGTCTTTAAATATTTTTATCATGTCTATTGCTTGAAACTGCACGTGCCCATTCTTGTCAAAAATCCATAAAATCCGCAGTCTAAAAATTTTCTGTCTTTGTTATAAGTAGATAGCGGATATTATGCATTTTTGAAGAAACTAACTGGGTGAAATAAAAAACAGTGGGTAATATAAAAAATCTAAGATTATTGTTGTGTGGCTTTGAAATTAATTTTTATTTAGCTATGGTATTTTACCATACTAAGTCGTTGAATATTATTCGGTATCAGTGACAATGATAAAAAACTTCATTAGTATTGACAAACGAAATATACGTCTCTACTGTATAAAAATTTGTATCTTTATGAACTTTTGTGCTATTCTGATCTATATTAATTCTAAGTTTCTTATAACGCGGTACGAATTAATCAAATTGTAGGAGGGGTTACTGTACCATGAAGACATTGTTTTTAAAGAACAATTTAATAATTAAAAAGTTCCATAACTCTTTCAATCTCTGATATGAACTAATTCCCAGTATCTGTGGTAGAATAGTCGGACTGATGTCGGAATTTATGACAAGCACCATGTGTCTAATTGGTTCCAAAGTGACGAAGAAGCGTCTCGGCTTTCGGGGAAAAAATTCCAACCGGGAGAATCAAAGGTTGGCCGAGGAACCGATGATGACCGCGCATATTCGTTGTCCGGCGTTCTTGAAAGGGAATCGTTCCTCCAGGTGTCGGTCATGGATGATCTGACATATTCGGTTGACGTAACGTGCGTATTGAGTGTCAATACAACAGGAAAAACAATTCACCTATTCATAAATAATTAACTAAACTTTAACGTGACGCAACTCTAAATATGTTGTTGTACATTGTACATGACAATTAACTCAGTATCTAAATAACAACGAATTATTTTACATTTCTAAGTGGGCGACATGCAATAAAAGTGTTGGATTATCGGTAACATTGCGTTAGCCGAAAGGCAAAAATAAATTTTGTTAAAAATAATAGAATCACTGTAAACAGGTGATAAACGTGATGTAATGAACCCACAGACCTGCGTTCTTTTTATAACAAGTGAACAGTAGTTGTTCTCGTTTGTTTTATAATTCGGCAGCGTCTCTTCACTTCGTGTATGGTTTTCATTACGATACGACGTCCTCCCTTGCTCCGTTTAATTGATCAATAAATTAAAATTTAATTGAATACTGAGTTTAGTTTATTTCGCGTGACCCATTTCCAATAAAAAGAACATGGCAATTCTAGGCTGTCCTTCTTTGACTTATGCTACTTTTCTTATGAATAAACGATTTATGACAAATATGAGTAGGTGAAACACAAAATGGTCGAAACATTAGAAGAATTTATACTATTTTTGTTTTATTCAAATTATTCAAAGAAGAGATTTCTCTCATAATTCTTAGAACCAACTCGGAAAATTTTAGCTTGCATAAAGATCTATAATCTTTTATAATATTCTTATAATATATAATATATATAATAATAAATATATAATAAATATATAATAATAAAATATATAACTAATATAATTATAATAATATTATAATAATATATATAATATATTATAATATATTATAATATATTATAATATACTGTAATATATTATAATATATTATATTATAATCTTTTATAATATATAAATATTTATAATATTTAATAATCTGAAATATATACAAATTTATTACACATATAGGATTAGGATAGACCAATGATTCCTAAAGGGGTCTATATCGACCCCTAGTGGTCGATTCCGAACTGCGAGAGGTCCATGTCAGCAAGAACAAAAATTTGGAGTGCATGAGATGTAAATAAAGGTCCCATTAAAACCATTTATTTCCTTTGTTTAGTTATTTTATGTTATAATTTTACTAGATTTGTGTTCTATGTCGTTTTAATTAATACATGTATAAAACTCAACATGTGTCCTTATTTTAACTTTTTCACTGTACAGATGAACCTATAAAAGTGAGTAGTACTGTCTCAGTTGTCAAAAACGCATTTGAAGTTGATGAATTTGTAACAATTCAATATTAGAAGAATTAGAAAATTAGAAAAATTGGCAAATGGTCTACGAGATAAAAAAGATTGGAAACCTCTGGGATAGACATATAGTGTGTCCCAAATTGTATGTCCTTGAAAAGGGCGAGTGTTACAAACTGTCTAAGTTGGTTCTAAGTAGCAGAAGCTAAATGAAATTATATTTTGTCCTTTAATCATTTCAATAAGTAGTAAATAATACTTTAATGTTCTTGATTCACCTATTCATTCTTTTCATAAATGCTCGAAATCTGTGGTTATTTCAGTGGCGACAGAGCTGTAGAACAAGGACGATACTGCACCTGAGGACAATAGCTGAGCCGCTACTATATCGATGCATATCGTGGCGCATTAGCATCATAATAACAACGATTGGCGCATGAAACACACGCGGTTCTCATTAGTTAAATATTATGAACTTCTGATGCGTTGCGAAAGCGATATCTGCTCAAGTGGACACAGAGAGGTTTCAGGGTCACCGGGACCGGAAGCACGAGTATCATGACACGACAGGCTTCGTCGCACTTGTTCAATGGTTCCGCGACTCAATAACACCGGTTAATACATTCATGGCTGTATGGCTCTGCGTGTAATTTGAGTGGCATGCCTCAATGTGCTACCAAATTGAATAGGAATGGAAGTGAGACCACCAGTCACGTTACCGATACCTTTATGGCTGAAATTTACGCCTCTGTGTAATACTTCGCCAAGGTTTTGTCGCGAATGGTTCCCATGTGCTCGGCGATAGGCGTGACAATGAATCTGCTTGCATTGTTTCCACGAAAAAAAATATATCAGCCACAAAATATTTTATATTTTATTTATACTTTATGCACTGCATTATATACGTATGTATATTATTACTAGACTGTGGATCTGCCACAAAATATTTTATATTTTATTTAGACTTTATGCATTGCATTATATACGTATGTATATTATTACTAGACTGTGGATCAGCCACAAAATATTTTATATTTTATTTATACTTTATGCATTGCATTATATATGTATGTATATTATTACTAGACTGTGGATCTTTATGTATTTATGAAGAAATTGGTTGGGTCAAATACAAAACAGTAAAAGGTTTTTAAAATTCAAGAATTTTGTATTGTTGCTTTTAACGTAACAATGTCGTTAAGGGATGAAATTGGCTTTTATTTTATTACTGCTGCCAACGATCATTGCAGAACATTTTTATTTGCATTATTTTTTATTGTTACTTTGCATTAATTTTAATATTATTAAATTTTATATATTACGTTGTGTCTTACTACATTTTATATATTTATGCTACAACACTATTTCTTCGTAAATTGAGTTATAAGTAGAAAGGATTTTTATCCAAATAAAAATATTCTGCGTGAGTTGCAGAAAGTGAACAACAAATAGGAGATTCGTTCTTGCATTTTTATTTAGCAGACATAACATTATGTAGATGTAAATTTTCCACATAAATTAATGGGACAACATGATGGGACAAGTGTTTAAAAAATGGAATGTACAAAAAGAATTTATCAGGTTTGTTTAATATTCAATATAACTTTTAAAGATTGACATTCCTAAATTCTGTTAGCCCTCATTATTTAAATTTCACGTACTCAATCTTACCATAAATGCATAAAATCCACTATCTAGTCATGCCTTGAACATGAATGGCATCAATGAAGGCTAAAAACAATTAAAAAATAAATAAAACAGGCTTACGAAATATTGAATATTAAACAAACCTGGTAAAGTCCCATTAATTTATGTAAAATACATTTACAAAATGTTATATCTGCTAAATAAAAATTAACAAATTAATAGGTTGTCCTGTTGTCCTAGACTTAATCAGCAATGAAACCAATTATTATTTTTAATAAGAAATATTTTAGTGGCAAAACTTGTTATTCCATAGACACTGGATTTTTATGCAAAATAAAAAATTTGTGCATCAATTGCAAGGCACAGGAGCTGCATATAAATTTATATTTCTCATTAATCATTTTAATGTAATATATTGGTACTCTTAAAGTTTTTTAATCTGTTCACCGTTTTAAATTGCATCCACCAATTTTTGTTATAAATGCATAAAGTCCAGAGTCTATCTATCTCCATCTCAGCTAAGGGCAGTTATGGTCCTTGTTGGTGAGGACTTAATTCGTCGACGTGACGATCGGACACGCCGATTCCGCGGGGCGAGGCCTCTTCATCGAGCGTCTCCGGTGCACATTTCCCTACCGGAGTACAGCGATTCCGAAGAAGAGTCCTCGAGGGATTAGGACCATCTGAGTAAACGCATGATTGGCAGTCGATGCAGTCGAAGGAGCGGTCTTCAGCGAGATACTTGTGGCCTGGCTCGGTGGATTCGAGAGGTTACGGTTGATCGGATCGCCGATTGCCGAGGGGGATTGTTGCAAGGGGGTGGAGGGGGTGGAGAGAGGAGGCAAAACTCGATGGCGGGAACCTGGCTGAGGCGAGGGAGAGCCCAGTGAAGATCACTTCCGCTCCACGAAGCGCACTAGAACACTCCGCGGGTAACGTCTCTTCCGTTGATTCGTTAATCGTCCACATTGTTCACGCTAAGCTGGCTAACGCGAGGTCAAGTGCCGGCAGGAAAACTGAACGTGCCGCGGGCCTTCTATTGCTGCGAGGTCCCCCTCCTCGTTCGTCTACCGACGTATGGGCCTTTAAGGTCCTTGCCCACTAAACCACTGCATCGTCTGACCTGTGCCGTACTGCCGTCGCCATTTTGGGGTTCTTTTGTGCCCCCACTGCACCTTTTTTTGTTAAGGGGGTACCGTAACCCCTGATCTGGGTATTTATCAATGTAAGCAACCTCCACGCTGAAAAACAGTTCGGCAACAGTGACGGACATACATTTGTATCAATCTAACGCTTCAATTTCGCTATCAATACAGGTTTTTTCTTGTTATCAATATCTTTATTGCTATTAATGGATCCGAGTGGCTTCAAGCCCTTTATATTTCTATTGTTACGAATCTACGCTGATAGTTCTCCTGTCTAAGCGCCATCTCGTTTGAGTAGCTGAACTAAAATTAGTTCTACTTGCCCTTCATTGTCCTTCATGAACGGAATCTGGGAAACAATTGAATGCGATCACGGGAAAACATTTTTTGTCCTCATATTAGCATATTACGAGCTGTGTGAGGGCTCATTGTAAAGAGGAAGGTTCGTCGCAGGTCGCTCAGCTCATGATTCAAGTCGAAAAAATCATTTTGTATTAGAAAAATACATTAGAATCTGCGGAATTTTTCTTCATTTGTTTTCCCTACTTTGGTCACTCATATTATTAGATATAAACATAGTCTAACTAAATCATGAGCTGAGCGACCTGCGATCGACCTTCCTCTGTCAAAAGAACCTTTATGCAGCTAAAAATATGCTCATATGAGGACAAAAAATGGTTTCCCGCAAACACTGTTTTGTTGATGAAATCAGTGTTTGCGGGAAACCATTTTTTGTCCTCATATGAACATATTTTTAGCTGCATAAAGATTCTTTTGACAGAGGAAGGTCGATCGTAGGTCGCTCAGCTCATGATTCAAGTCGAAAAAATCGTTTTGTATTAAAAAAATACATTAGAATCTGCGGAATTTTTCTTCATTTGTTTTCCCTACTTTGGACATTCACATTACTACATACAGCGCGTTCGACTACAGGTGGGAGAAAATTTAAGGGGTGATTCTTAACGATGATATAAGACGAAAATGAAGAATAAAAAATTGCGATTTCGGCTTCGTTATTTAGCTATTAATAATTAAAAATCAACAACGCGTCTAACACAAGTGTACTTTGTGTACGTCAAAGAGTTCAATGTTGTCCAATGATTTGTTAAACATTTTCACCTCGCTGGGGCCCCAAATGAGAACCAAGTTATGCATGCATCTGTCACCCGATTAGTGACTGTCGCGTTGTTAATAGCTAAACAAGGAAACCGAAATCGCAATTTTTTTATTCTTCATTTTCGTCTTATATCATCGTTAAGAACCAACCCTTAAATTTTCTCCCACCTGTAGTCGAACACCCTGTATAAACATAATGTAACTGAAGTTGGATCCACGCGCGCTTCATGTAGCCTTCCCCTTTAGAATGAGCCCTCACTCAGCTCAAAATATAATCGTATGAGGACGTGAGGTGTGTTCCCGTAAATACGGTTTTCACTTGTTTTTCTAGTAATATTCTAGTTAGATTCTAGTAATGTCACGTGGGTACTCTACCCCCTTAAGGGAGGTAGTTAAGGGGGTAGGGTAATCACGTGACCATGGTATTTCATCGTGACCAACCCCCGCGCGGAAAACCAATTTGGCAACAGTGATGAACATACATTTGCATCAATCTAATGCTTCAATTTCGCTATAATTACAGGTTTTTTTCTTTTAATCATTATCTTTATTGCTATTAATGGGTCCGAGTAGCTTCATGCCCTTTACACTTTTGTTGTTACGAATCTGCGCTGATAGTTTACCTGAGTTCACCTAACTAAGCGCCATCTCGTCTAAGTAGCTGAACTAAAATGGCTTCTACTCAACCTTCATTCAGGGAATTTGGGGAACAATTGAATGCGACCACGCGGGAACGTTTCACGTCCTCATACGATTATATTTTGAGCTGAGTGAGAGCTCATTCAAAAGAGGAAGGTTGCATGCAGTGCGGTCACTATAACTACTTCTCGCTGAGTCCTCTTTTTAAACCATACGACACTATGGCGACTTCTAGAATGACGCGACTTTATCTTACAGTTTCACCGTTTAGTCACTCTAGTGACTAAATCGAAGTCACTATAGCCATCTTCTTGAGCCGTACGTAAGTACAGCGACTTCTTGCTGGATCCTCTTCTCGGAGGTTCTCTTTTCCTCGCCTGCTTTCGCTTTAGAAGAATCGTGTACATTGAATCGTGTACACACTACTTATCGGAAGCCTATTAATAGGATTTTCAATAATTGTACTAAAAGGAAGCTTAGAAATCTTCTTTTACATTATAAATTGAAATTATTATATTAAAATTACTGGGGGTGACCTGTTGGTTTACAATTGAAATCACTGATGGAGCCTCTAGCCAAAATCGTTGAAAAATTTTACTTGGGAATGAATCCACCGTAGATTTCAAGATTGGAGCTTCTTCCTCATAAAAAATGTGTACCATTCGTCTTAGTCGCTGTATTATGCTTTGAATAAAACATTTACAGCAGCAGAGAGTACATCTTGAGAGTTTTACATAATCTAACTTGATACCTATGATATTTTAATCCCATAAAACAGCGAAACAGATTCGTACATCAAGTTTTATCGACTTCTTTTTGAGTCGTTGCAAAACGAGACTTGAATCTTCAAAATGGCAGATTCATGTATGGATCAAAATTTTTTAAGCTGTTACAAAGGTTCTCCATTTATAGCATGCCTATGGAAAAATGGGTCCCCAGTTAATCCCATAAAACAGCGAAACAGATTCGTACATCAAGTTTCAACGACTTCTTTTTGAGTCGTTGCAAAAACGAGACTTGAATCTTCAAAATGGCAGATTCATGTATGGATCAAAATTTTTTAAGCTGTTACAAAGATTTTCCATTTATAACATGCCTATGGAAAAATGGGTCCCCAGTTTCCTACCCAATACGTTATGGTAAAATCTCGTAGAAGAAAATGAATGGTGTCAGACAGTAGTAGAGTCTTCAAGCTTTAAATTCAGACCAGATATACTAACCAACGATTTTTTTCTACGGCATTACAGCAGGATGAATATCGTCGGAATCAGAATCTCAGTGTTCACTTTTTGGATGCACCGTATTTGCGCGAGAAGCGAATCCATAAAATTCTCGCGGACCTCGATTTATCCGAAGCGTTTAGTCGCGAAGTGGACGCAACGCGCGGCAGAGGGGTGTCGCGAAGCGATATTAAAACGGCTGTATCGACGAAAAATGTGTACAGTTGGCACGGCTGTCTCAATCAAAGGGGACATTCTTCTTTGATGCGGTCCGGGGTCTTGCCTGATTGAGAAAGCACAGGCCAGAGCGACGGAAAAAGGGCGACCAATTTGGGAAAAGTACGGACAAGCCAGGAGCGACGAACGCGCCACAAATCTTCGAACCGCGTCGTGTCCAAAAAACATGCGAAGAAATTAAAAGCATCAACCCTCTCCCCCACCCCTCGCTCCCTCGCTAACTCCTCCAAAAACTTCGACCGGATACTTCCGCTCATTCCATTCCCAGCCTCTTTCGCTCGCGACCCTTTGATTCACTGTCTGAACAACCGAATCCCGACAACAAAGCGAGAACCAAGGAGCCGCAAAGACACTCACCGCTATGCTATATAAAGTCGTTCACCCCGATTCAGATAATCTAGTGTCTGCGCGCGGCTGCCGGCCAACCCGGGAGTGATCCGTGATTGTATTAATATCACAACACGCCCCGGGTACGTATTTATACGTCCTTTATCTTCCTCGCTCGTTCGTCGCAAGCTCTATCGTCGCGGCGTAGATTTATGCGATCATCGGAGCCGAGGAACCCGCCGCGCCGCGCCGTGCTGCGAAATCTTCGACGGGGTAGACGCGTTCTCGGGCCTCGAGAAAATCCTCGAATAGGGTAAATGCACCTCTGACCGCGGTATTTTTCTCAATGAAATTAAAACACGTCGAAATTGACATTTCGGCCTGAACATATTCGTACGATTCAAAATGTACGAAATCATTCTCACATTTTTACAATCGATTTGAAAAATCGGAAATCCTGAGCGTCGATCGTTGGGAGTCCAGAGATCCCAGAAAAAACCTGCTCGGACATGCTCCAATGGCAGAGGGATGTTTTCCTTGAAATTCTGCCTATGTTTGGCCAGGTTGGGGCAGAAGAAAGCTGCGGAAAGGCAGAGCAGCCTCGCATATCGCAGCCTCCGATTGGCTAATTGGGAAACCCAATAGTTCTAAATTAATCGGTATCATTAATAGCACGCAAGTAGAGAGAGGATCCGGGGGCGCGAGGAGAGGGTGGCAGCTAGAAAGAGTGAGGAATCGAAGCCGGGAGAAGAAACGTTTAAGAAGTCGACCCGGCATTCCGAGAGCGAGAGACCGGCCCTCTCTGTCGGCCATCTAAATTTATCCTAAACGATGGATGAACAATGGTTACATAAATAGAACAATATGCGTAGCAGCCGCGAACCGAGTGAGCGGAATTCGTTCAAAAGTCACCTCGCCTCTCTTGCTCTTTCTCCCGCTTTCTTCTGGCATCTTTTGTCGACTCTTTTCGAGTTCGGAAACCGGCGACGACGCGACGGTAACAGAACTCGCGCGAAATCGACCGCGAGTCGCGGTAAGGTAAATGATCTCCTTACTGACCCTATTATAATTATTAACTTTTCATTACTCGAACAAGAAAGGAAAAAAAGAAAGAAGCACCCGGTATAATTATAAGATAGAACGACAGACAATATCTTCATGTAGAAATTAAATTTGGCCCATTTTTTTGTTCAAGCAACAAACTTTAATAAAAGATTTTCTTTACACTACGCAAGTGAGTATGAAATTATTTTAGTTTATTTTTTGTTCTGGCTTAAATGCAATGATTAATATTTTTGTTAATTTCCATTACAGACACAATATATATTTTGTTGGTATTCTCTTGATAATGATCTAAATTGAGATCGAAACGTCGAGACAAATTATTGTGCCTATTTTGCAAATTGTGTAAATAGTAACTTTTGATCGAACCAATGCGCCGAAAACGTTTTGATTTTGCTTAAAGGTTCATACGATCGCTATACTTTAACGGCTTTAATAAATAAGGTATTTTCCCTTTTGTTCGATGATCTTTTGCCGGAAAGAATAAATAAAAAAATATTGTATCGATTAAAGTTCATCGCTTGAATATAAAAATCCGGTTTTATTTCACCTTGAAATACCGAAATTATTTTCTTGCCAACCTAATACAATGATTTATTGCATTTAAAGTATTAGGTAATCCGCAGTAACACAGTCTCAGAATAATTCAATTAAACAGTGGAATCCTTTTTCATAACTTAGTGTGTACTTATTTGGTTTTTTACGTTTTTCTATTAAATTTGGCTGGGTGCTTCTTGGTTTTGTACAGTAGTGCATACAATATATGTATACATGGTACTTGCAATATGAAAATTTTTAATTTAATGTTTCAAGCATAGACGAAGGTGTCGACTGCTCTTGCAAATATTTATTTTGCATTCAAGTATTCATTGATTAAACATTTGTAGGGTGTGGAGTTAATTGATTAAAAATATGTAAGACACGGAGTGAGAGTAACTGAAGATTAAGCTTTGCTCGTATCGAGACAATGACGAGCTACTTTTAAGAGACGTGTTTTGAAAAAGTCGTCGTTTTTTTAAAATGAAAGCAGAGGAAGGCAAGAAAAAGTCGGTCGATGTTGTTTCTGTGTGGACAAAGCTTTAGGTTGCATATGAAATGTCTGATTTAAGGATGTTCTGGAGGTACAATGGGAAACAAAAGTACAAGAAATTTGAAATCCATCAATATATTGGCAATGAAAGCCTAAAAAATAGATTAATTTAAAAAGCTTTCGTTTAATCAGTGAATTTCATATTATATTCATTTTTTAATCAAATTGTCTTCAAGATTTGAACTTCAAGAACATAAATTTGTGATATTCAATATATATAATTACGCAATAAAAAGTTAAAAATAAATATTTAAATAAATTAAAAATACTTCAGAAGGCAATATGCATGGTTGTTATTAGACTGCGGATGTTTATGCAATTTTTAATTTTTGTAGACAAATTCTAAGAAAGTGGTGCCAAATAAAATCCTATTTCCATTAGTAGTAGCATTTGTAGATGTAAAATAAATAAAAATCGTACTAAATTTTGTCGAATGTAATACTCCAGCAATTTTTGAAAATTTTGATAAGCCACAAATGCGTAAAGATCCACAGTCTAGTTATTATTGAAAATGAACATGTAAAATTATGTGCCGATAAGTAAAAACGTGATAACACTGTACTGTCGCATTTTCATGCTAGTGAGATGACAACGCGATAAATTTGAAGTTTTGTAACAGTTTATAATTTTTTGCTCTGGAACTGTTTAGTGAATCCTAATAAATTTTGAACATAATTAAATACATAATTTTTACTACACATAAAAAAATAGAGTTTCTAATTGCGTTTTTTCAAGGTTGAAATAGGGTTTGAAGTGGAATTTTATGAATACTGCATAAGAAAACGTGTTAAAATGTGAGAACTTTAAGTTGCTATAAATATTAAACGGTGTAGTGAATCTAATTAAAACTTTGGTAATTGCATTAATTTAGTAAGAATCTTGTCAAATTTTCAAAAATTTTGTTGCGTTTTTATATAGCTCCAGAACATTCTTAGGAATACAATTGTTCCGAAGTGGTTTTACAAAAGAATGCTATAATAATCTACAGATTTATGTATCATTTGGAGGTACAAGGTGATCTTTAACTAGTTATCCTTAATTTTTATTGAAATATTTAAGTTTCTTTTAAATACAGTTTATGTCGATATCAATCGATGTGATTGTCTTGTTTTCTTTTAATAGAAAAATTAACATATTAACAAAATGTGCTAGTAAATAAACGTACTGCTCGTCGATGGTAGAAAAAACTTAAATTGGAGATGGCCATCTCGTAAATAAAGAACATGAACGACTAAAAAATTCACTTTTGAAATTCTTTGACAGATGTTGTGTACAATGGCTCTCACTGTCATCAAATTACATTATGTAGAAAAAAATTATGTTTAACGTTACTGTTGAAAATTCGACATTTCATATATAACAGTTTAATAATTACAGTAGATTATTTATCATTCGAGTTATTCATTTCGGAGAGAATGTGATTTATAATAAAGTAGTACCATAAAACAAAAAATATACCTTTGCTCCAACAAATCCATACATTCATATAAACACCAGTAGTTAAATTCAAACAATACATTTTATGCTTCATCCTTATCACGATAATATGAATAAAAAATTGAATAACTTTTTATGTCTATTTACAGAAACATATACACATAGATTTATTTAATATATGCGAATCAGACTTTTACAACAAAATTTTAAATACAGCATAAAATATTGACAAATAGTTTAATTTATTCGTTACCACTATTTATAGCAATGGCTTTCGTAATTACAACGTTTTATCAAATGCATCCTCTTATGAAATATGAAGAATGATGTAAGAAACGTATAATCAATTGAAGCTTCAGGTAATACGAAGAAGAAACATTGAGCATGATCTACAGATCTAAAGTTAACTCTTTACGGTCCGAAGTATTTTTAATCTCTTATTTTAGGATCAGCGTGAAAACCATGTCCGTTGAAATACATATTACATTTCAACATTTTACAACACACACTACAATAGAATAAAACGTTTCATATTGATTTATTTCAGTTCATATTGATACATAATAATTTCATAAATATGCACCGATTTATAATCAATAAATTGGATCCATGGACCAATGCTACGTGAAAAAGCTCTAGAGTTCGATAGATTAAAGGGAAACTCATTTAAAGCTAGTAATGGTTGGTTAGTAAATATTATTCAAATAATTTCATAAATATGCACCGATTTATAATCAATAAATTGGATCCATGGGCCCATGCTACGTGAAAAAGCTCTAGAGTTCGATAGATTAAAGGGAAACTCATTTAAAGCTAGTAATGGTTGGTTAGTAAATATTATTCAAATAATTTCATAAATATGCAACGATTTATAATCAATAAATTGGATCCATGGACCAATGCTACGTGAAAAAGCTCTAGAGTTCAACGACAGATTAAAGGGAAACTCATTTAAAGTTAGTAATGGTTGGTTAGTAAATATTATTCAAATAATTTCATAAATATGCACCGATTTATAATCAATAAATTGGATCCATGGACCAATGCTAGGTGATAAAGCTCTAGAGTTCGATAGATTAAAGGGAAACTCATTTAAAGCTAGTAATGGTTGGTTAGTAAATATTATTCAAATAATTTCATAAATATGCAACGATTTATAATCAATAAATTGGATCCATGGACCAATGCTACGTGAAAAAGCTCTAGAGTTCAACGACAGATTAAAGGGAAACTCATTTAAAGTTAGTAATGGTTGGTTAGTAAATATTATTCAAATAATTTCATAAATATGCACCGATTTATAATCAATAAATTGGATCCATGGACCAATGCTAGGTGATAAAGCTCTAGAGTTCAACGATAGATTAAAGGGAAACTCATTTAAAGCTAGTAATGGTTGGTTAGTAAATATTATTCAAATAATTTCATAAATATGCAACGATTTATAATCAATAAATTGGATCCATGGACCCATGCTACGTGAAAAAGCTCTAGAGTTCAACGATAGATTAAGGGGAAACTCATTTAAAGCTAGTAATGGTTGGTTAGTAAATATTATTCAAATAATTTCATAAATATGCACCGATTTATAATCAATAGATTGGATCCATGGACCAATGCTACGTGAAAAAGCTCTAGAGTTCAACGATAGATTAAGGGGAAACTCATTTAAAGCTAGTAATGGTTGGTTAGTAAATATTATTCAAATAATTTCATAAATATGCAACGATTTATAATCAATAAATTGGATCCATGGACCAATGCTACGTGAAAAAGCTCTAGAGTTCAACGATAGATTAAAGGGAAACTCATTTAAAGCTAGTAATTGTTGGTTAGTAAATATTATCCAAATAATTTCATAAATATGCAACGATTTATAATCAATAAATTGGATCCATGGACCAATGCTACGTGAAAAAGCTCTAGAGTTCAACGACAGATTAAAGGGAAACTCATTTAAAGTTAGTAATGGTTGGTTAGTAAATATTATTCAAATAATTTCATAAATATGCAACGATTTATAATCAATAAATTGGATCCATGGACCAATGCTAGGTGATAAAGCTCTAGAGTTCAACGATAGATTAAAGGGAAACTCATTTAAAGCTAGTAATGGTTGGTTAGTAAATATTATTCAAATAATTTCATAAATATGCAACGATTTATAATCAATAAATTGGATCCATGGACCAATGCTACGTGAAAAAGCTCTAGAGTTCAACGACAGATTAAAGGGAAACTCATTTAAAGTTAGTAATGGTTGGTTAGTAAATATTATTCAAATAATTTCATAAATATGCACCGATTTATAATCAATAAATTGGATCCATGGACCAATGCTAGGTGATAAAGCTCTAGAGTTCAACGATAGATTAAAGGGAAACTCATTTAAAGCTAGTAATGGTTGGTTAGTAAATATTATTCAAATAATTTCATAAATATGCAACGATTTATAATCAATAAATTGGATCCATGGACCCATGCTACGTGAAAAAGCTCTAGAGTTCAACGATAGATTAAGGGGAAACTCATTTAAAGCTAGTAATGGTTGGTTAGTAAATATTATTCAAATAATTTCATAAATATGCACCGATTTATAATCAATAGATTGGATCCATGGACCAATGCTACGTGAAAAAGCTCTAGAGTTCAACGATAGATTAAGGGGAAACTCATTTAAAGCTAGTAATGGTTGGTTAGTAAATATTATTCAAATAATTTCATAAATATGCAACGATTTATAATCAATAAATTGGATCCATGGACCAATGCTACGTGAAAAAGCTCTAGAGTTCAACGATAGATTAAAGGGAAACTCATTTAAAGCTAGTAATTGTTGGTTAGTAAATATTATCCAAATAATTTCATAAATATGCAACGATTTATAATCAATAAATTGGATCCATGGACCAATGCTACGTGAAAAAGCTCTAGAGTTCAACGACAGATTAAAGGGAAACTCATTTAAAGTTAGTAATGGTTGGTTAGTAAATATTATTCAAATAATTTCATAAATATGCAACGATTTATAATCAATAAATTGGATCCATGGACCAATGCTAGGTGATAAAGCTCTAGAGTTCAACGATAGATTAAAGGGAAACTCATTTAAAGCTAGTAATGGTTGGTTAGTAAATATTATTCAAATAATTTCATAAATATGCAACGATTTATAATCAATAAATTGGATCCATGGACCAATGCTACGTGAAAAAGCTCTAGAGTTGAACGATACATTAAAGGGAAACTCATTTAAAGCTAGTAATGGTTGGTTAGTAAATATTATTCAAATAATTTCATAAATATGCACCGATTTATAATCAATAGATTGGATCCATGGACCAATGCTACGTGAAAAAGCTCTAGAGTTCAACGATAGATTAAGGGGAAACTCATTTAAAGCTAGTAATGGTTGGTTAGTAAATATTATTCAAATAATTTCATAAATATGCAACGATTTATAATCAATAAATTGGATCCATGGACCAATGCTACGTGAAAAAGCTCTAGAGTTCAACGATAGATTAAAGAGAAACTCATTTAAAGCTAGTAATGGTTGGTTAGTATAATTCGAAGCACGTTACGGTATTCGAAAGCTGAATATCTGTGAAGAGAAACTTAGCGGTTAAAACGATATGGGACCCTTAGATGTTGAAAGAAACTCAATTTTGTTCATTTCTACTTGAATAAATGATGTTTAATGGAACAGAAAGTAATTGTTCTATTATCCGCAACAAGAAAGTAATTGTTCCGCAAATTCCACTATCCTGCCAATTTGTCTCCCTATTAGTTCGGATACGGGAGTCTCCACTGTATTTTATTCGTGAAACTTAATTGCCCATCATCAGAATGTTGAAATCACCTGTTTCAATTAACACTAAAAGGTACATTTTCGCTTATGAAAATGACAAGATCGAATTTATTCCTACTTCGGCGCACAGGTTCGATCAAATATAAACTAAATTTCCATGTTTTATAACAAATTTGCAAGTTGAAATCTCGACGTTTCGATCCTGATGAGGATCATTTTCGAGAGATTTTTGCATACAGTTATTTTTGCAATGTTACACTTTGTTTCAGATGCAAAAATCTCTTGAAAATGATCCTCATCAGGATCGAAACGTCGAGATTTCAACTTGCAAATTTGCTATAAAACATGGAAATTTAGTTTATATTTGATCGAACCTGTGCGCCGAAACCATCTATCTATTATCAATTCTTTTCGATCGCAAAACTATTTCAAAATATTTATTCCTACTTCGTTGATATTTACTAAATCATTCCCGATAAACATCTTTTATAATTTCAATAACTGTAAAATAAAGAATCCGAAACGGGTCATTCGGCCGGTGCTGACAGGTTCAGTGTTAAAATATGATAATCCTCGAATACCTCCGAGAAATTACAAAACAACAAATTTAGTAGACCAGAATACTGCGCAGTTTCATCTTCTGTTTACCGAAATCACTCACGACGGGAATAGAATTTTATTGAATTTCAGTTTTCCCGTGTCCGGCCTATAAACACGCGAATTTGCATAAAATCCCACTATTTAGGTACGAGGTACAAGCTGTAAATTATGTATTTGATCGCTGTGTTACATTGAAAATATGTTCACGAGAATATCTTCGTCGAAATATCCCTAAATGACAGTGAAATATAAGATCTTCGCTGTTCAATTTTGTTGTAGAATTGAAATTCAGCGTGCCGTGAATTATTTGCGCGTGGAAAGATTGTTTGGCAATCGCGCCAAGTGACGGGAACTGAGAGACACACGATAGCATCGACAGCTATAATCGAGGCATCATTGACCGCGCATTCCATTACCTGTCGCCCAGACAGCATAATCGATAGCAATCAGTTGTGCGACAATTTCTATTTCTAATTTTAATAACTCGGTTCACCGTGCAATTAGTCCTCGTCAGAGGCAATCCTCTTTCGTTTCATTTTCACCAGAACAAACGAGAACCATCTGAATTAGAAAGAAACACTAGTAACAATTATAATTAATATAATTAACCCTTTGCACTCGGAGTTATTTTAACTAGAAAATTAAGAAAACATTTCTTCTGATCTAGAATACTTCCATTATCTATGATTTTTGAAATTTTATCGATACGAAATTGGTATAATACCTAAATGTGTTGTAATAGGCTATATATCGATATATTGAATAATGCAAACAATATATGTATATATTTTGAATAACGTTACAGCAATTTTTAGTGGTGCCTCAGAGGGGACAACCGAGTGCAAGGGGTTAATAGAATAATATAATAATATACTAATAAAATACTAATATATAATTATTAGTATAATTAATAATAACAAAAATATATGTACGGTAAAAATTGAGTAACAGATATTTAGAAAAAAGGCGAAAATTAAACAAATTTGAGTGTATCTATATTTTCAACCAACTAGAACGATTAAAGAAAGAAATTTCGATTTAACTCCAGTTTGCTGCAAAAGAACATAATCATTTTTAATTAAAATCCTCAGTCTGCAATTATTTGTGTACACCTAAAGAAGTTGGTTAGTGCCTACAAGATATAAGACGAAAATATTAACCGCGATAAATTATGAATGCTAATTTTTATTTATAATCATTGTTCTGAATTTTCATTTTTGATTCGAGATCCTGTTACTCTGAATAAACCAAAAAATATGAACAGTAGATATTAATGAACATGCAAATTCATTCAGCGCGAAGGAGAGAATTTTGTTCGTCACGAAAAATTTTGGTGTCCGGTTAATGGGGTACCAGACCCTCTGATCTGGGTATTTATCAGTGTAACCAACCTCCACACTGAAAAACAGTTTGGCAACAGTGATGAACATACATTTGTATCAATCTAACGCTTCAATTTCGCTATCAATACAGGTTATTTCCTTTTTATCAATATCTTTATTGCTATTAATGGATCCGTTGTTACGAATCTACGCTGATAGTTCTCCTATCTAAGCACCATCTCGTTTGAGTAGCTGAACTAAAATCGGTTCTACTTGCCCTTCATTGCCCTTCATGAACGGAATCTGGGGAACAATTGAATGCGATCACGGGAAAACATTTTTTGTCCTCGTATTAGCATGTTATGAGCTGTGTGAGGGCTCATTGTAAAGAGGAAGGTTCATTATAGCCCGCTCTGCTCATGATTTAAGTCAGAAAAACCGTTTTGTATTAGAAAAATACATGGGAACCTGAGAGTGGTCGTCTCGACTTTTTTTTTTTTTATTATTTATTTATAAAGGTCGCATCAACATCTGGGTCATTAGCGACCACAATAGTTACAGTATTCAGTTACAGAAATTTGTAATTGGATTTAGAACCAGTAAAGATTGATAATTTGACATAATGTTAATTATAGATACGCTGTACATAAATTAATTTACAAAGAATTGTATATATTAATAGCTTTTAAAAATAATAAGATTTGAATAATGTTCTTATGAATGTTTAAACATTCACTTAAATTATTACTAATATCCAATCTACGTCTATGGGAGGAAAAAAGTGGACAGTGAAGGTCGTCTCGACTTATTTGCCCTACTTTGGACGCTCATATTATTAAATATAAACATAATCTATCTAAATCATGAGCAGAGCGGGCTGTGATGAACCTTCCTCTTTAGAATAAGCCCATACACAGCTCAGAATATGTTAATATAAGGACAAAAAATGTTTTCCCGCAAACACTGATTTCATCAACAAAACAGTGTTTGCGGGAAAACATTTTTTGTCCTCGTATTAGCATGTTATGAGCTGTGTGAGGGCTCATTGTAAAGAGTTCATCATAGCCCGCTCTGCTCAGATTTAAGTCAGAAGAACCGTTTTATATTAGAAAAATACATGCGAACCTGAGAGTGGTCGTCCCAACTTGTTTGCCCTAATTTGGACGCTCATATTATTAAATATAAACATAATCTTGTTAAATCATGAGCAGAAAGGGCTATGATGAACCTTCCTCTTTAGAATAAGCCCACACACAGCTCGTATTAGCATGTTATGGGCTGTGTGAGGGCTCATTGTAAAGAGGAAGGCTCATCATAGCCCGCTCTGCTCATAATTTAAGTCAGAAAAACCGTTTTGTATTAGAAAAATACATGGGAACCTGAGAGTGGTTGTCTCGACTTGTTTGCCCTACTTTGGACGCTCATACTATTAAATATAAACATAATCTTGTTAAATCATGAGCAGAGCGGGCTATGATGAACCTTCCTCTTTAGAACAAGCCCTCCACAGCTCGTAACATGCTTGTATAAAAACAAAAAATGGTTTCCCGTAAACACGGTTTTCACTTGTTTTTCTAGTAATATTCTAGTAATATGCTAGTCATATCCATAGATCTGGTACCTCCTTAAGGTTTAAATCGGTCGAGAAAAATGCGAGTTCGAAGTTCCCTAGCCTAATCACCGCCGACAACCTGCGGCGATGGAGTTCCGACTATTCTCGGCCCCGACTGTGCTTGTAAACAAAAGATTTTATTGCGCGAGTAGCCCACGCAGAATTTGATGGATCTTGGGAAACATTCCTGTCGTTTGACGATCGATTCTGCCGTTCCTCGATGAAAAATGAAGTCCGCCTCGAACAATAACCAGTCCACCGGGGAATGACCAGATGCGAGGCGAGGCGAGCCGATTATTATTGGAGCTGATTTACCGTGTATTTGCACAGTCAGAATTTCATAGTTTCCTAGGATCGAGACGCATATTGTAGTCTTCTGGGATCCGTCTCAAAAGTATAGGCATCCGTGGAACATTATCGAGCGATTCGAAAGTTGAACAGACTCCAAACTGTTGCTTCGCTGAAAATTTTTAAGTTGTATACACATTTAAGAAACCAACGAAAATCGGTTTTACGTTTTACGTTTCTGTACTTGCTCAGGATATTTAAACAATCGATTTTTTTCAACAGATTTTTGTATCGTTCCATACAAAACTGCTCTGTTATTTTCAGTTCGTTTCATTTTGCAATTCTTACGCTAGAAATAATTATTCTAGTTCGTCAAAATTGTACCTATTCTATACGAATTCTAATCGTTGTAGTTAATTTAATATTAATACTAATATTTTTGCATTTAAATGTTCAATCATTAAGGTAAAGGTACTAGTAGTTGACCAGTTAAGAGAAGTTTTCCACGCGAACAACAGTAACCATTTACTCTGTCATCAAACAGCGAGAGTCGATGTCTGAAGACACTCTTTAAGTCTTCTAAATTATGTACCAAGGCCACTTTTTGAAAAAAGTTTACTTATACAAATTTAAGAAACATATTTAGAAATTCAGTAATTGCTTCAGAAGTTGACCACTCATGAAAATGAAAAATCTAGTAATTGACCTCCTATTCGTTAGTAGTTCACCACTTATACAAGAAAGAGGATTAAAGCAATAATTTAATAATAAAGCAATAAGGTTTAGAACGAAACACCACCATTCCTTGTTCCTCTACTATTTGAATAGCACACGTATGATAATTCTTACAATTTGCTACAAGTAGAGCAAGTACAAAATGAATAATGATCTAACCTAGGCGCTGCGAAAAATTCTAATTATTAAAGTAATAATGTTGGGAATCATTTTACTATCATTTAGTTCCAACAATTTCCAGCACAAATTACAATTAAGGAAAGAAATAAGAAATAATACAAATCAATTCCATAAAAAGTTTAATTGAGGACCATAGTAGACGTTGCAAGTTCATAGAGAATAGTATTAGAGAAATTTAACCAACAGATGGTATGGCATCTGAGGTTCACTTTCATCAAATGTGTACAGCTTATAAAAATCTTATTTTTTATGTTTTTCTATAAAATGGTCAATTACTCGTTCATGGTCAACTACTGGTACCTTCACCTTACCGTATACGTTTATGTCCACGCACAAACTATGAATAATTTCGCAATTAGTTTATTTTCTTATTATGTCGACGTGGCATTTATTTCTTCACATGTTTATACTTCTTCCGATGGTTTTCACGATAGTTTGACATTGAGCTGGGAGATCTCTTTCGCAAGTGTATTTGATTATGTAACACTCCATCTCAGTTCCACTTTTTCAAAAGGTACGAGAATCAATATCACGGAAGTAAGTGTTCTATGATCTGACAATCCGCTTATCTGCACACACAGGGCATCCCTAGTATGCGGGAAGTACTGCAGGGGTGGATTTAGGGCGCGAAAATGTTAAGAAACGCGTCTATATAACCGTACGTTCGATATTAACTTAGATTCAATTTACGGTTTCTATCACGATTCTACCACGGTTTCATGCTTATTTTTCGAAATAGGTTACACTTTGCTCTTTCCCTCAACGGTTAGTTGCTTCAGTTCAATGTAGACCAGCATGGAACTCAGTCATTATTTTTAAAACCTTTCTTCACACTTAGCAAGTATGTTCTTTAAAAATATTATTTACAGTTTTATTAATTTTGTGAATTAAGGTAAAGGTACTAGTAGTTGACCAGTTAAGAGAAGTTTTCCACGCGAACAATAGTAACTACTTTTTCTGTCATCAAATAGCGAGAGTCGATGCCTGAAGACACTTTTTAAGTCTTCTAAATTATGTACCAAGGTCAATTTTAAAAAAAGGTTTACTTATACAAATTTAAAAAAAACATGTTTAAAAATTCAGTGATTGCTTCAGAAGTTGACCACTCGTGAAAATGAAAAATCTAGTAATTGACCTCCTACTAGTTCCAACAATTTCCAGCACAAATTACAATTAAAGAAAGAAATAGGAAATAATACAAATCAATTCCATAAAAAGTTTAATTGAGGAACATAGTAGACGTTGCCAAGTCATGTACCAAGGTCACTTTTTAAAAAACGTTTACTTATACAAATTTAAGAAACATGTTTAAAAATTCAGTGATTGCTTCAGAAGTTGACCACTTTTGAAAATGAAAAATCTAGTAATTGACCTCCTATTCGTTAGTAGTTGACCACTTATGCTAGAAATTAAAGAAATTAAAGAATGAAATAGGAAATAAAACAAATCAATGCCATAAAAAGTTTAATTGAGGAACAGAGTAGATGTTACAACAGATGGTATGGCATACGAGGTTCACTTTCATCAAAAGTATACAGCTTATAAAAATCTTATTTTTTATGGTTTTCTATAAAATGGTCAACTACTCGTACATGGTCAACTACTGGTACCTTTACCTTACCCATTACATTTTGTTTATATATATTTTCAGACGCAATTGCTCTTGAAAATGATCCACACCTGGATCGAAACATTGAGTTACATTTAAATATTGCTAATTTGCTTTGTTTTTGATCGAAACTGTGCGCCGAGAACATATAATTGATTTATAGGTAACACTTTATGAAATCATTCAATTTTTACTCTGCGTCTTTATAAGTGTATTCTTCGAGTAAAATGTGGTGCTTTATTATGTACGTACATATGAACGATTGTTACAAAAGTTTTGAATCTTTCGATTATAGCATAAAAATATTTTGCATACATTTATTATGAATTTTATATTTAATTTTGATTTCGTTAGTCAAAGAAAATGTGCACTTACATTTGTAATGAAATTATTAATGTTGTTAATTTTACTGTAAACTAGTCAATTTGTTCAAGTGGCTCTAATAATTTTTGTACTTTATTTCCGTTCATATATTTCATTTTTATTAATTTTTTTTATTCTTCACTTGTTTCTAACTGTAGACACTTGTTAATTAATTACTACCTATGTAATACAATGTATCTATATTAATATTTGTTTATTATCTATATTGCTTTATTTCATTCATATTAATAGTTATAGTTCTTCTATTAGTACTATCTTTATAATTGTGGTGTATCGAATGTATACGATAAAAATTGTAAGTTAGAGCACAAGAATGGTAATTTGCTAGATATCAATGCAGTAGAACAGTTCTCATTAAGAAAGTAGGAAGTCTATAGAAAACCGATCGAATTTCTACTTTCTTACCAGCGTACTTCATTCTACTATTTGCCAAGTCTTATGTTCGGCAATCGTGCCAAATACCAAACGCACCATCTATTTCTTCTTGGCAGGGTGTACACAGATCCACCATATTTTTATCTGGTCATTCACTGTGCATACGAGTTCTTAATTTGAGTAAAATATGTAATAAATATTTTCTCTATGTTCCCAGAAAATTTGAAATAAATTCTACATTTTTACCAACTTCCAACAAAGTAACTTAACGAAAGCATTACGTGTTAAACAATTTTTGCAATTCCGACCACTAGCAAGTTCAGAATAGTCAATAGTAGATTTTGTTTCATAATTGCATCGTAGTCGATAAATGTTAAATAACCAACTTCTGTAATAAAATATTTATCAAAAACAAATATTAACTGCTCGGCAGAGAGTTTGAATTGATTGCAATAAATGCGAGTGCTTGTCAAATTGCAATTGTTGAAAGAATATTTCACAAATGTGTAGTTGCGTTGAATACATTAGTGTTTCATTTATCAGGAAATTATTAGCGAAAAATGTGTAAATTCTACGGAAAACATAAATTCATCAATTATAAATAATAATTTAAAAGAGATAATCCGGCCATTTTTTAATATTACACACCAAATTAATGAAGGTTTGTCACGTTGAAAGTGGTTACATGTATCATAGAAACACCAGATTGTAAATATACATACTATGAATGTTTTTAGAGTTATCGATCGTAAAGGAAATATTCTTATCGATTAAAAATTTGAAATATAAATTATAATTATGATATCGGCACCAGGGTCTCTTGATAATGATCCGCATTGGGATCGAAACGTTGAGAAATTTAAATATTTAACTTGCATATTTGCTGTTTCTAATAACGATCGAACCTGGCGCCGATATCATAATTATAATTTATATATCGATCGTAAGATTGTTAGAACAGATAAAGAGAAAATGATTCTGTTTCTCGTGCCTCGTTGTCTGTGCCTCAGTAACCTGTGTCACAATGTATAAGAACATGTGTCACCAAGCAAAATATCTATGTTAAAATTGATATAAATCAAGTGAGTTATAACATATAATACTCAATATTAAATAGATTTTGAAATTTTTTCAATATCATAACCGTTTCTCTGTGTTATATTTTCAGACGTTTTTTCCATTTTCTTGAAAATGATCCAAATTAGGATCGAAACGTAGAAAGTTTAAAATTTATCTGTAAAATTGCTTCATTTTTATTTTATTTGATCGAACCGTTGCGCCGAAATCATTTTCTCTTTATCTGTTTTATACATACTATGTTTACAGTACACACCAAAAAAGTATATTTTGTTCACATGATTGATAATGTTGTGAAACGTTTATTTGTAATTTGCAAACTTTAACTCTTAATAAAAAGAACTACCTAAATTTGAATTTAAAAATTGTCATAATATAAACTCGTCAATGTATGCAAATAACTCTAGTAATTTAGTCAACCCATCTCTGAATGTTGCATGCAATTAATAATAATGAATTCATTCACAAGATACTATATAGAGGTCACTTCTACTGCCAGTAGTAGAATATAATTCATATATGTATACAGTCCCCCTACACAGTTACACGAAAATGAAAACGTCATGGTTTCCTCATGCACAACATTCGAGCATTACAAATTGACCAATTCGTATCTCCGTTTTTGCCTCTCTTTTTAAAGAACAAGGCTGCTAATATAACCGAGGAGAAGTAATAAAGCAAGCGAAAGCAAATGAAAATATTCGATGAAGAAGAAATCATTTCTCCCCCTCTCTTTTCTCCCTGTTAGACTCTTACTTTCTCTTTTCGTCTCCTTCCCTCTCAGAGGCTCTCGCGAAGTCTCGCTCTCTTTAGTGTTACGAATTCTTTTAATCGGTAGAGGTGTTCAGGTTCCGATCAATGGAAATTCGGTGGGAGGTCTGTAGGGCTCATCCCGCTGTTCGTGCGTTTCACGGGCTTCTCATTTATTACGGCCAGTCCAATGAGCAAATCACGTCATGCCATGTTATGTGCGATCCCATCGCGGAAATGACGTCGGCAGGTTTTCGGCAATTCCCAAGGATCGTGCAATACCACTTCCTTCCTCTGTGGGACGCGTCGAAACGCAAAAATGTCATTTTAACTATTCAGCTAGAACTGGTTTTACAGAAGTGTTCTCCATCACTGGACACCGTATTCATTTTTCTTCTGCCATTATATTTAATTTTATACATACTAATCAGTTCGGTAATAATTCGGCAATAATTTAATCAGCGATTCACGAATACATTTCTAATACTTGAATCGTTACTCGCAATTAATAATTCAACTCCTACTTTAGTAGTTAATTACGCTTAACGATTACATTCTTTTCAATTGTTATCGTCAATCGGATAATTGATTAATGATTAACTGCTGGAAAAATGTAAACTGAGATTTTGTTGAGATATACATATATCTGCCTCTCTCTCTCCTTATTACAATTTATGAACAGACCGAGTGGCGATTAACTTCAACAATTGATTAAATCAGTCTCCAATTTTCTGATCATTTTTTTTTAATCAACGATTGACGATTAACTTCATCAATCGATTGAATCAATCGTCCATTTTTCAATGATTACCCTTTCTAATCGTACACATTAATCAATGAATCTTGGTTAAGTTTTAATTGATTAATATCTGTAATAATAATGATATTAATTATTTTTATGATGATACTGTTTTAGCATTTCTATTGCGAATCTTTATGCAAAATCAAAATTTGCTGCAGTAATCATAAGACACCAAACCAAAATGTAAATTTTGTTTAAACAAGTCGAATATAGTATTTTGATTGTTAACATTTATTGAAATTCTTAGTCATATTGATTCCTAAATTCATTGAGTTCTACTACTCAAATTTTAAAAGAGAGACAAAAATCGCTAGATGCTTTGAAATCCCCCTCGAAAGGAATATTTCAGTACTTGTAGAAAGGGATCGAGCTGCCCTAAGGATTCAAGGACGCAAGTATGAAAGTCGGCTGCGGTTTACTTCATCTGAGGTAACATCCCTTTGCTGAATGGGGTTGGTATCTTGCCGGTAAACATTTTTAAGGAGGCATCATGCGATGTACATGTTTATTCAAACGAATTGCCGGAACTATTTTAACCTGAAAATATCAGCAAGATTCAGGTACAATTCATTTAAATATCTATGGAAGTTTAAGATTCTAAATCTTGTTCTTTTAAATACAATGGGGATGTGTTTATTAAAATTGTGCTCGGTTTCTGTCCCAATGAACACAAAAACGACTTTTGTCTAACAGTTTCATTTTACTTTTTACAGTTCACAAGTTACAGCACAAAGTTGAAAAATATATAAGAACTCGAGGGTCAATTTCACCCCCTTGGCATAATACATCTCTAATACATGTATCCTCCATACATTTCCAAAGCTCCATAATTTCTTCAGGATGTTCAGGAATCTCTCTTGTTCCATCATTTTGAGAATCACTAGACTGCAGATCTTTTTGCAAGCACCAATTTTGATACTTCATTTTCTGGCAGCAAAAACAAAGGAAAGGATTTCTTTCATTGACTAGTAGATTCTTTTAACCTCTTGCCGTACCTGTTTTTTACAATTACAGTAATTAAAACGTCATTAAGCACAAGAATGTCATCGAAGAGGAAAGAAAATGTATATATATGTCGAATGGCTACATTTGTTTTAATGCTTGAATATTTATTACAAACGAATCAAATTATGATTCATCTAAAATGAAACGCGAGTTGGGCTCGTCAATGTACGGCGAGGTGTTAATATATTCCTTCCAATAAAAATGAAATAAAAAGATTATTAGTTTCTCGTATTCCCGAGAATACACTTTCCATGAATGCGTAAAGATTCGCATAATCATCAGGAGATGCTTCGAAGCTCGTGAGACGATCGATATTCGCGCAGCCAAAGATGAAGGAAAACAACATTTTTGACTGTCGTTCTGACGCCGAGCAACGATGCGACTCTCGAAAACAAACTTGTATAATGGTAAACCGAAGAACAAACGTCACAGTTATCTCGATTCCCGGTACAACCGTGGGCGGTTTTGAAATCGATGCGCGTGAACGATCATTCCGAGGACTGATCATCGCGTTAAATCCTAATTCGCCCGGAGGCACGGGGGAGTAATCAGAGCGGTGGAGCAGTTAAATAGCATCGCAACCGCGACCGAATTGTTAGCACGTGGAACATGCAAACGGCCGCGTTGCTACGGGCCACGAAATCCGTTTGCAAGAGTCTGCGAGCCTAGTATTACGCGCGTTTTCGTGGACGCTGTCGCGTGCGCGCGCGAGCACCGCCCAATCTGAAGTGCAATTTGTCTCTCCGCATTGCTCCATCGTTATGCCGACGGCCATTGTTGCCCCGATCCCGATACAATCTTCATCCAACCATTACCCACTCTTATCTCGCTCCTTAGAATTTGACTTGTCTTTGCATATCCTTCGTGTCACCGCAACCAATTCATTTCCGTTTCATGTTTTCCACCACCATTTCTTTCGGTGCTCATCTTTACTCTTCACACATTACCGACCGGTGATTATTGCATAATTTTTGAAAAATCTATGGTACAAACACTTTTTAATGGTATCTTCAACAGCAACAGCAATTTTCACTGTGAACCAACAAGTCGCTTTCAATAACCTCATCTAATAGTTTCATTTAAGATTGCAATGTAAACGAAAATTTCTGTGCTTTCTTTTGGTACAACACAATTATTAAAAATCCTATTAATAGGCTTCGGGTAGGTAACGTGTTAATTGTTTATGAAACATTGACACTGGAACCATAGAGCACTGAAAGTGACCAGTATGTATTTCCTTTTAAAAATGATAAGATTTGGATTGGGGACATATAGGACGATTTTATTTTATAAAAATTAATAATGAATAGATGAATTATATTTCTGACTCGCTCCTTAGAATTTGACTTGTCTTTGCATATCCTTCGTGTCACCGCAACCAATTCATTTCCGTTTCATGTTTTCCACCACCATTTCTTTCGGTGCTCATCTTTATTCTTCACACATTACCGACCGGTGATTATTGCATAATTTTGACAAATCTATGGTACAAGCACTTTTTAATGGTATCTTCAATACCAGCAGCAATTGCAATGTCAAAGAAAATTTCTGTGCTTTCTTTTGGTACAACACAATTATTGGTTCCGGTAGGTAACGTGTTAATTGTTTATGTAACATTGACACTGGAACCACAGAGCATTGAAAGTGACCAGTGTGTATTTCCTTTTAAAAATGATAAGATTTGGGTTGGGGACATATAGGACGATTTTATTTTATAAAAATGAATAATGAATAGATGAAAAATATTTCTGACTCGCTCATATAATTTGATTTGTCTTTGCATATGCTTCGTGTCACCGCAACCAATTCATTTCCGTTTCATGTTTTCCACCACCATTTCTTGCGGTGCTCATCTTTATTCTTCAATAGCAACAGCAATTTTCACTGTGAACCAACAAGTCGCCCTCAATAACCTCAGCTAATAGTTTCATTTAAGATTGTAATGTAAAAGAAAATTTCTATGCTTTCTTTTGGTACAGTACAATTATTGAAAATCCTATTAATAGGCTTCGGGTAAGTAAAGGGTTAATTGTTTATGAAACATTGACACTGGAACACACAGAGCACTGAAAGTGACCTGTATGTATTTCCTTTTAAAAATTATAAGATTTGGGTATGGGGACATATATGACGATTTTATTTTATAAAAATGAATAATGAATAGATGAAAAATTGTCTCGCTCCTTATAAATTGACTTCTCTTTGCATATCCTCCGTGTCACCGCAACCAATTCATTTCCGTTTCATGTTTTCCACCACCATTTCTTTCGGTGCTCATCTTCATTCTTCACACATTACCGACCGGTGATTATTGCATAATTTTTGAAAAATCTATGGTACAAGCACTTTTTAATGGTATCTTCAACAGCAACAGTAATTTTCACAGTGAACCAACAAGTCGCCCTAAATAACCTCAGCTAATAGTATCATTTAAGATCGCAATGTAAAAGAAAATTTCTATGCTTTCTTTGGGTACAGCACAATTATTGAAAATCCTATTAATAGGCTTCGGGTAGGTAAAGGGTTCATTATTTATGAAACATTGATACTGGCACCACAGAGCACTGAAAGTGACCAGTGTGTATTTCCTTTTAAAAATGATAAGATTTGGGTTGGGGACATATAGGACGATTTTATTTTATAAAAATTAATAATGAATAGATGAAAAATATTTCTGACTCGCTCATATAATTTGATTTGTCTTTGCATATCCTTCGTGTCACCGCAACCAATTCATTTCCGTTTCATGTTTTCCACCACCATTTCTTTCGGTGCTTCTCTCTCAGCTTCATTATTTATGAAACATTGACATTAGAAACACTAAAGAAATACTAAAAGTGACCAGTTTGTATCTCGTTTCCTCTTGAAAAATCGTCTGGATAAATAAATGAATAAATAAAATTGCTATTTGAATGCAATCGATGTTTTAGTCTGTATAAAATTGATTTTGCTACACTGTCGAAAATGAACTCAACCATTTTCTATACAAGTATTCGATCTTATGAATAATAGCTCCCAGATAGCACGGTTGTCCAATGGACCTGCCATATACGTCCAATTTACGTCCATACGTCCATTGGACGTACATAGGACGTCCGGGTGCTATCTGGGGCTAAACCTTATAATTCGTAAATAAAGTATTTGAATTTGAAATGAAGTTACTAGCGATTAGCCGAAAAAATTAATTAATTTATACAGCTAATAGATACAAAATGATATTCGCTAAAAATTGCATGATTGTTTGGATTTTTGACTGCAGGCGTTTATACATAGAATCATCGGCATATCGCAAAAGGGATTTCCCTCGCAGCCAGAGTTGCCGAGCGGAGACCCAGTTACGTGAGCCTAGCTTGTATAAAGTAACGTACTCGTTCAACGCAAATCGAATCGCATTCGGCGTGAACAAATCCGCGAAATCCTCGAAACGGGCTTGCGATTGCAGAACCGAAGAGTGGCCGAGGAAGATCCACGACACCCCCGACCACCGATCCGAGGGTGGAGAGAGAAACCCTTCCCCCGCACACACCGGTCTTCCTATCCCGGCTCCCGAAGCGTTCGGGAAGAGGGCCAATATATATCAGCAAGTAAAACAAAAGCCTTGGACAAACAACGGACGGTGATGTGTCTACCTCAAGGATGGAGGCGCCGAGGGAAATGAGGGTTGCCGGGGTGGAGAGAGAGGAGAGGATGCAGTAGACGCGCGGACCAAGGAAAGAGAGGGCTGCGAGAAAGAGAGGAGCGAGATATATGGGGAGGCTTTTAGTTTCGTTAATGGGTATCTCGTAGACCGATAAGTGCTGAGATCTGTCTACCTCCGGTTGCTTTACACCTTTTCCCGCTCCGCGGTACACGCTCAGTGCGTGGCCCCAGGTTTTCCAGAAACTTGGAAAAATCGTAACATCCCTTGAAACCATTGATCTGTCTTCTTTCACGGCCGTTAAATCGTAGACGGACTGCTCGCGATGTTGAAAATGCCTTGTTCTCATATAGTAGACGCCGCCAAAATATGTCTTATGTTGGCGATGATAGATTATGATTATAGATTATGAATATAGATTATAATCGTACATTATGATCATAGATTATGGATGCAGATTATAATCGTAAATTGTGATCATAAATGATATTCTTAAACGATAATGATATACTATGATGGTAAAGGCTCATGATAACGAATAATGATTAGTGATAGCGACTAAAGATATTTGGCAGTAACAGTGATCGAAGTGATAGAAAACAATGATAGAAAACAATGATCAGTGACAGTGGTCGAAGCAATAGTCAGTAATAGCGATCAAAGATAATGGTCAGTGATAATTGTCAGTGATAGTGATCGAAGATATTGGAAGATGTAGGATAGTGATGATGGTCAACGATGATGATCAAAGATAATAGTTGGGGATAGCGATCAAAGATAGTGGTCATTGATAATTTTCAGTGATAGTGATCGGAAATATTGGAAGATATAGGATAGTGATGATGGTCAACGATGATGATCAAAGATAATAGTTGGGGATAGCGATCAAAGATAGTGGTCAGTGATAATTGTCAGTGATAGTGATCGAAGATATAGGATAGTGATGATGGTCAACGATGATGATCAAAGATAATAGTTGGGGATAGCGATCAAAGATAGTGGTCAGTGATAATTGTCAGTGATGGTGATCGAAGATATTGATCAGAGATAGTGATAGAAAACAATGATCAGTAACAGTGGTCGAAGCAATAGTCAGTAATAGCGATCATAGATAATGGTCAGCGATCAATAAAAATGATAATAATCAAAAATTGACTGCGGATCTTTATGCAAAATAAAAAATGTTTGTATTGGTAGCAGGACACAGAAGCCAAATAAAAATTGTATTTTTCTTTGAATTATCTTATTAAGCTGAAAGTAGTACATTGGTGTCTTTAAATAATTTCAATATGTCCACTGCAATAAATTGTACGTACCCTCTTTTATCATAAATGCATAGAATCAGCAGTCTGATCATAAATGATAATCACTATCATTCAAATCCCTGAAATTCTTCTGGAGTTTTTCACACACTTCTGTCGCAAATGTATACAATCAGCAGTATTGATAACAAATTGATGATGTTGTCCCTCGTGTCGGTAGAAATGATAGTGTAAAACCCGCAAAAATCTATCATTTTCAGAAACGTAAGTAGGTATATATCATGGAGTAGCTGTGTCGAAGGTACTTCAAATGAACTCGATGATTGATTGAAGTGCACCAGGAAAATGCTCGACTCGACGGAACGGTGCACGTGAGAGTAATCAGACGCAATCAGCCAAGTCTACCGGCATCAAATAACGCAAACAATTGGAAATCTAATCAGAAGCGGCTGCTACAATTTGACGAAACCGATTGATCGACCGGCTATCGTTTACAAAGCTTGCAAACCGCGTGCTCGCCAGCCTCACCCCTCGCCCCCCATTAGACCCTCTCTATTCCTCTACGTTAAACCGTTATCAACGCGACCTCCGGAACAATGCAACCTGTATTTTGGAATGTGTTCTGTACATCGGTAATAAAAATAGTTGTTAATGTTCCTGGTGCAATCGTCTGTCGGCACTGTTTGATGTTCTTAGCAAACACACAGCTCTGTTTGATCGATGTCGCTGAGTTTGATCGAATTAACTGTTAATGCGTTGTACATGAGGGCAAATGATTTTTTAACATGTCTCTCACTGCATTATTCCGTCTATGGCGTTTCTGATAACGACTATGTGATCGCAAACTAGGATCAGATTTTGTCAGAAATAAAATCCAGTGTCCAGTTTTAAATATCAATTTAATTAACGCTTTTGATGATTTTACAAATGACATTGCTTAAATAAATCCACGTAGCCAGTTGTTTATCAATTTTTTCAGTATATTTTATTACATTTAGTATATTTTCAGTATATATTTCTTTCAATTTGCAGAATTATCAGAAGCTGAGTAATTGGATGATGCTGAAATGACTTGTGCACAAATAATACAAAGAGAAAAATTCATTCTACTCACATTTAACAATAAACTTTAGAGGATAACTAGGGATTATTGAATTGGATCCTCAAATAAATTTATAAGACTGAAATTAACTATTTAATTTTATTTATAACATATAACATTAAAATAAATTATTTAAAAGTAACAATTTTAAATCTTAACACTACGACCCTTCTCCAATGAATTCAGTTTATCGATTAAACATTTTTAAACACTTTTTCAAACATTTGTTTTAAAACAAAATAATTCAAAAAGCAACTTCACAATAGTGAGAAAGTTCATATTGATGAGAGTTGACTGAAGGTAGCTACAGTTGCTACAAAACAACACGTGTGCTTGTGAATAAACAAATATAATGTATCAACCAAACTGGACATATTTGTATCGACATCTAGGTTAAATCTTTTTAACTAGAATGTCAAAAGAAAAGAAGTAGACAGGAAGAATGAAATAATTAAAGTGGTATCAAAACCAGTGTACATATTTATAATAAAGTAAACAACTATGAATAGATGAAAATTTAATATTGAATATTAGTAACCATATATAGTAAGTAGATATTGTATGAACATAATAAATTGTAACTAAGATTGGATGAAAGATTGATGATGCATGAATTAACGAAAGTGTATGATAATTCAGTAATTATTGCAAGCCGAATTTTCTTTTTACGTCCGGGATGCCGAAGAAAAAACGATCGGTAGAACGTCAATGCGTATTCGGAAATCAATTTCTCGTCCAATTAGTATGAACCGTTCGTTATTATGTAAATCGTGGAGCACGTGATGGAACAACGTAGTCGACATTTTTACAAACAACCGCGAGATCGTTAGAAACATTTTTCCCCCCCAGCGACCAATATTCGACCGATTTCCATTCTTCGAAAAATTCTGAGGCATCCGTGGTTCGGCTCGATCTCACAGAAAGAAAATAAATATCGAAAACCAATAAACGATAAACTGCTAATTGGGAGTCGGGACGGCGCCGGTCGGCGGCCGGGCCCGACGTGACGATACTAGGCGTCCATCGATTTGAGTCTTGCTATAAACCCCCGTATAATAATCAAACGATCCGAAGTAGAAAATCTTCTCTGTGTGGTATTTGGAAAAATGAGCAAGGTGATAAGTCCCTTTTCCAGTCGACACCCGAGGCGTGATTGTTTGCTTGGTGTTTTAGCGATGAGTGCGCTGCATATTAGTTTCCGACGCGTTTTAACACCCTCCAAGGTGATTTTTATCGGTTAGTCATAAAACCCTGCAAGAGAAGTCAAAGAAAGTTCTCTCAAATAGGTAGCTGACTACGTGTGAGTGTTAGGTATTGTTACACAGCTTTGGATTCATGTAATTTCATGTAAATTTATTTTATTTCGATGGGAATTTATTTCACTTTATTATATGGAATTTAAATCTTATTTAAGGAATTCATCTTATTTTAATGTCAATTTATTTGATATTTTAAATTTGCGAATTAATTTTATAGTTTAATGTGATTTGATATTTTAATGTGAATTTACATAATTTGTGAATTTATTTGGTACTTTAAAGGGAATTTATATAATTTGCGAATTAATTTTATAGTTTAATGTGATTTCATATTTTAATGTGAATTTACATAATTTGTGAATTTATTTGATATTTTAAAGGGAATTTATATAATTTGTGAATTAATTTTATAGTTTAATGTGATTTGATATTTTAATGTGAATTTATTTGATATTTTAAAGGGAATTTATATAATTTGTGAATTAATTTTATAGTTTAATGTGATTTGATATTTTAATGTGAATTTATTTGATACTTTAAAGGGAATTTATATAATTTGCGAATTAATTTTATAGTTTAATGTGATTTCATATTTTAATGTGAATTTACATAATTTGTGAATTTATTTGATATTTTAAAGGGAATTTATATAATTTGTGAATTAATTTTATAGTTTAATGTGATTTGATATTTTAATGTGAATTTATTAGATATTTTAAAGGGAATTTATATAATTTGTGAATTAATTTTATAGTTTAATGTGATTTGATATTTTAATGTGAATTTATTTGATACTTTAAAGGGAATTTATATAATTTGCGAATTAATCTTATAGTTTAACGTGATTTGATATTTTAATGTGAATTTACATAATTTGTGAATTCATTTTACATTTTAATGTGAGTTCATAGTATTTGTGAATTTATGTTCCGATTTAATTCTCAGTTTCATACGATGTTCGATGAACGATACTTTTTCTTTTCATGTTTCTTTGTTTCTTTAAACGAAGTTACAATTGTTCAAAGATCTATATATCCATTAATTTAATCCTAATCTTTCCGTCACTTCTGCTCAGTGATGCACCCAGGATTTAATCCAGGATTTGAGAGAGCTCGAGTTGAACAGAGTGACCTTCTTTTAAAATATCTCTTAACGATAGCTAGGGCTATTATTATACAATTTCACGTGCTAAATTTTCTGATGCAAGCGCATTTATTACTTCTGATGTATAGTGAATCCGGCCCTGCACATTAGAAGCAGCTGTTCTATGATTTAAGTCATTTTCCAATATTCTATTTCGTTTTTCTTTTGGGGGAGGGGGCAAGGGCCGTTGGATACCCCTTTAATTGCGCCACTGATTCTGCTCTGTTTAATTCTGTAGAGTACTGTGTCGAGCAGAATGTGTACTAGGGTGGACCTTATTTTCCGACCATAAAATTTCATGAAAAAATGATATATCCAACGTTTTAGATCAATTGAACGTCGGGAAGGGGTGGCGCATTAAGGTGGGCCTTAGGTACATATACCACGTGAAATTCTTTTTACGACACCCCCTGAAATTCTGCCATTGGGTAAAAAACTAATTCCTGCAGAAGATGAAGTTGATCGGATAAGAGAAAGACGTGCCACATTGTGGTTGAATGTGCTAGAAACATGAAATTCTATGGGAAAGGGAAATATTTGTTGTTTTTCGCAACTGCAACGTCATTGTGGCACTTCTTCCCCTCGTCCGATCAATTTCATCTTCTGCAGAAATTATTTTCTTACTCAATGGCAGAATTATAGGAGGTGTCGTAAAAAAAATCTCGCAAAAAATATTTCACGTGGTATACCTAAGGTTCACCCTAATGCGCCACCCTTTCCCGACGTTCGATTGATCTAAAACTTTGGGTATATAATTTTTTCATGAAATGGAACAATATTAGGAGGCGTCGTGAAAAAGATCTCGCAAAAAAATTTCATCAGGTATAGCTAAGGGGTCTCTTGATAATGATCCACATTGGGATCGAAACGTTGAGAAATTTAAATATTTAACTTGCATATTTGCTGTTTCTATTAAGGATCGAACCTGGCGCGGATATCATAATTAACTTCCCGATTCATAGGGAAGTTACTGTAATTACCCCGAAAATCGAAAATCGATTTTTTAGCAGATCTTCACGTTTCATGGCTATTGAAGTCATTTTAGACTATTTTTATCAAATTGTTAGTATGTGTGTGTGTGCGTATGGCCGTTTTTATGTTATCAAATTTTTCGTTAACGTTTTCTGAAAAAGTAACAACGCGATCAGAATGATGAATGATGCAATCGATGTGCCCCGTCGTAACTTAGAGCTGATTAGATTTTGGTCCATATTGGTCAAGTAGTTTTTTAGATTTTTTAGTTTGTTTCCAAAGAAGTTCATTCAAGAATGCAATTTATACGAGAGGATGAAAATTTTCCACCGAATAAACAAACGTAACTATGAATCGGGAAGTTAATTATATATATTTCATTTTTTTTTAAATTAAAAAAATTTTTTTTTAATTATGCAACTAATGCTAATGTTACCGTTTACAACTAACGAATCGAGAAGTTCTTTGTGTGGCTCGTGCAGAGTCACACACAAAATAAAAAAAAACCTTTAATATATATATATATATATATATATATATATACATACATATATATACATATATATATACATTAAGTAATTTTAAATATATTAGTAGACTACGGATCTTTTCTTCGTCACTTACGAAATGCAGGAACCTCATAAAAATGTCTTCATATCTCTAACAATTGCAATAAACTGAAAATAACATGGATGTCCTTAAATCGTCTGAATGTTTTTACTGTTTTAAATTACATCCACCCATTTTTGTCATAAATGCTTATCAGTGTAATCCCACACATACAATCTAAACATTATGAGATACACACTATGTGCAGAACATCATATGTAATTAGAAAAATTAATGTATTCCACCAAGCACAGTCCTAATCATACGACTGTTGTGCATTCTTTTATAAAACTATAATAGGAGTGAATTTATTTAAATTTCTTGTCATTTTTATGACAAAACGTACGCGGATGAAGAATTTTATGTAATAATTAACTTCCCGATTCATAGGGAAGTTACTGTAATTACCCCGAAAATCGAAAATCGATTTTTTAGCAGATCTTCACGTTTCATGGTCATTGGAGTCATTTTATACTATTTTTATCAAAATGTCGGTATGTGTGTGTGTGTGTGCGTATGGCCGTTTTTATGTTATCAAATTTTTCGTTAACGTTTTCTGAAAAAGTAACAATGCGATCAGAATGATGAATGATGCAATCGATGTGCCCCGTCGTAACTTAGAGCTGATTAGATTTTGGTCCATATTGGTCAAGTAGTTTTTTAGATTTTTTAGTTTTTATCGAAAGAAGTTCATTCAAGAATGCAATTTATACGAGAGGATGAAAATTTTCCACCAAATAAACAAACGTAACTATGAATCGGGAAGTTAATTATATATATTTCATTTTTTTTTAAATTAAAAAAATTTTTTTTTAATTATGCAACTAATGCTAATGTTACCGCTTACAATTAACGAATCGGGAAGTTCTTTGTGTGGCTCGTGGAGAGTCACACACAAAATAAATAAAAAAACCATTAAGAGCTGTATGCTCCACTAGCAATGCGTACCACTAACCCTTTCGCAAGAGCAATCCTACCAGCGAGCTCGCGAAGCGAGCGAGCAACAATAACCAGCTAGTTATAATTGGTATAGCTAAGGTCCACCCTAATGTGTAGTGTTGAGTAGTTTGACAGCAGCAAGGTAGACTGAGCGGTGAAACTTGACAGTCAATGTTGTTCCCAAAAACGGGAGGATCCTTATCGTTCAGGATGCAGCGTAATCGAACGGGACCGGATAAAGCAACGTTGAAAAACAACGCGTTCGATGTCGCAGACCACTTCGTAACACACGAACGAGTATGTAAGCGCCAGATTTAGAGAGGCAGCCATGAAATTAAGAGACGCAGCCACACGCCGCGCGGCGCAATCTGTCTGGCGGCTAAGCCGCGACAAATTTTTCATAGGTACTCGCCCGTAAGTTATATTTATGACTCGTCCTTAAGGAGGAACGCGTGGCCGTCGTCAGACGCTAATGAGTGCCGGGAAACGTCGCGTTGCGTTCTGATGCCGGGGTCTGCACTGTCGCGATGACGAATGTTTTCGGAGATCTACATTCACCATCCAGAAACATGTATTTCACTGTAGCTAATAGGAGAAACTGCAGCCAAATACAACCCGATTATTAGATTCTCCAACTAACAATAAGTGGGACCGTGCTTCATCCTTAGCACCCGGACTAACAAGCGGTGACGGTACCCGGTGTACTACATGACGTGGTCAGCATTAATTAGTTTGGTACCAGTAGACGAAGAATTAGAACACTTCGATAACGATAGCGCAAAATGGTCAGTGGTAGTTCTAAAAGATAACGGTCATGCTAATGGTCAATGATAGTGATCGAAGACATTGGTCAGTGATAGTGATCAAAGATAATGGTCAGTGATAGTGATCAAAGATAATGGTCGGTGTCATAAATGATAATGATAAAGAATGATAATAATAAAGGATAATAACGAAGAACAATCGTGAATGTTTAACAATAATGATACATAACAATTATAAACAAGGACGATAATGGATAATGATGATTGGTGATGATAAACGATAATAATATTCTATAAACAGTATAGAAATCACGATGAGGAATAATAATATGAATGATCGTGATAAAAAATGCTGATAAATGCCACTTATAACGGATAACGATGAAGGATAATGATAAATAATAATAATCAATGATATTGATAAATGATAATGGTAAATTGTATTAATCGATGATAATCTTAAATAATTAAGATAAGCACATAAACATAAGTGGTATTAGTCGAAAATAATCTTAAATTAGGATCATAAATGCTGAATGGTGATCGTCAATTAGCATCATGAATGATGGTGGTAAATGATGAACGTAAATGACAATGATAAACGGTAGTCACAAGTGTTCATTTAATAGCGACAATGGGAGATTTACTCGTTCGGCCGAACACTTTTTTTATGGCCCTGGAAACGTTGTCGAATAAACTATTGAATAAAAATATTGCCTAAAGTCGTTGATGCATGTTGACAATGTAATAGCAGCCGCGTAAAAGCGTGATCCACTACTGCGCGATGGCAATCTGAAAGTCGAGAACCATTTTCTATAGGAGACGATACGATTGGCCGTCCTGATTATCAGATCCATCGCGTTTACAGGCTCCGTGCGTGGATCAGTCGCTGGCCGAGAGAGAGCATGTGCCTTCGCGATACTTTATCTACGGACATGAAGAGGTACTCGAGAATCGTTTTCAGAGTAATTGAAATGGCACTTGAGTCGAGTCCGTGCCTCGATATGAACGAGAGAGGGACTCTTTCGAGAGTGCGTCTATCGAGCCTGTTCATGGCGAGTAATATGTTGATGCTTTTCACGCTGACACGTGCCACCTTTTTTCTCGCAGATTCAGCCCCTTGATTCGTTTTCATCAACGACTACACCGAACAATAGCTTATCCTGAATCGGAATTCAATGATTTATACATTACTTGCGATTGTTCGATACTTATTCAGCGGTGGATCGTTGATTTTGGGGCCCTGGGCTAACGCTGTTTAGGGGTCTACCCAATTTTCGGAATTAAATATGGCCTTGGCGACAGTTATTAAGCCTAGTAGGACGCGGCAAGAGTTTGTAGTGTGAAATGTGCACAGAGGGTCCCTACAGACGCCTAATACTAGGACAGAAAGAGAACGGGTTAAAGTCCCTTGAGGGTGAGTTTTTGAAGATTTTCTCATCCTCTAAAAAAAAACTAGTGGGGCATACAGCTATTAATGGTTTTTTTTATTTTGTTTGTGACTCTCCACGAGCCACACAAAGAACTTCCCGATTCGTTAGTTGCAGTACATTATTATCATTATAATAACTAATAATAACTAATAACTCACTCTTTCATTGAGATATTTTTTGATTATTGTAAGCGGTAACATTAGCATTAGTTGCATAATTAAAAAAAAATTTTTTTTTTAAATTAGAAAGAATTTTAAAAAAAATTAAATATATATAATTACGCTTGTTTATTCGGTGGACAATTTCCATCCTCTCGTATAAATTGCATTGTTGAATGAACTTCTTTGGAAACAAACTAAAAAATCTAAAAAACTACTTGACCAATATGGACCAAAATATAATCAGCTCTAAGTTACGACGGGGCACATCGATTGCATCATTCATCATTCTGATCGCATTGTTACTTTTTCAGAAAACGTTAACGAAAAATTTGATAACATACAAACGGCCATACCCACACACACACACACACACACACATATACTAACAATTTGATAAAAATAGTCTAAAATGACTCCAATGACCATGAAACGTGAAGATCTGCTAAAAAATCGATTTCCGATTTTCGGGGTAATTACAGTAACTTCCCTATGAATCGGGAAGTTAATTAATTAATGTTACATCATGACCTATTAAACATAGTGAGATTAATAACTCGAGGAAACCTTTCTATTTTAGATTAGTTTTCATATCAAATTTCTGGCGCACGACGCTGTGAAACTATTTGTTTATGTATTGTATAACATTTCTTTTTACGAGCAATCCAGTTATTCAATAAAAACATATAGAAATTAAATATAATTGAATTTCATATTTAAGAGACTGCATGTGGATATGCATAAAACTATGTGCTGCGGTACATTCTGCTGTACATTAAATAACAATGCAGTACTTTAATACAATTCTTGCTTTTTGAAAGTCTACAAAGATATTTTTGTAGATTTGAGTAGATTACTTCTTGGACTCGAAATTTCTCAGTAAAAAGATAAAACATGGTATAATTTATGATCAATACCGGTGGTAATGCGTAACTAGGCGAATCTCAGAAGAAGAAATCATAACCTAATTATGTAAGTTGCAGAGGAATCGCATGTCTGACGTGGAAGCCGTCAGCGCAGAAGTTTTATCTATTGGAAAAGCCTTTCCAATCTGTCCTTTAGCGCGTTTTTCAGCCTCGAGGGACCAGTGTACCGCAACTGGACATAAAACATGCACGGGCTGATGTTTGGTAACGAGATTTTCGGCGGAGATACAACGGAGAGAGTACAAAAGCAAAAGAGAAAGCAATTATCGTTGAGTCAGTATCACAGTTGCGTGGTGTGCAAAAGATATAGACTTACAAAATGTTTTCAATATTTACTCTAAAGAAAATGGCAAGCACATTGTATGAAGCAATAGTTGAGTGACGAGTGATTGGCCAGAATATTATCACTATGATTTACGTCATTATTATTATTATTAAATTAAAATTGATTTAAACAGGTGCATATACTGGTGTTATTATTTTCTTTGGTTTTCGTCCTATCTAGCTCCAACAAATACTTACAATCAATGCGAATCAAAATCCGAAAGTTCTAACGGCGAAACGAAATGTACTTGTAACTGAAAGTTAACTGAAGATTTTCGCGAATATCTCGGAAACTAAGGCTGAGCGTCTGGTAGATGTACAGAAAGAAGTACAGAATGTTATTAATGACAACGAAATATTCTCTTAGAAACAGAAGCATGGAACTAATACTCGAGACGCGAAGAAAACTGTCTCATGCTCCATGAGACTTGAACTTAATTATTACATGTATACTCAACTCTTTGATGACTTAGAATAATTCCATTTTAAATGATCTTTTCATTTTATGAATATGAAATTGATATAATATCTCATACTATATTTAAATGTTTAGTAATTGATTAGATACAAAAAAGAAACATTGAGACGTGTACATTACACTCGGGTCTCAGAAACCCAAAGATCGTTTCTAGAAAGAAAATCAGAAAATGTGAATATTTAATGGTTTTGGGAGAATAACTAATCTTAGTAAAATGCATAGAAAAAAATTCAATTATGGTTAGTAATTTTATAATTCATGAGAGTGAAGAATAACAAGCCTCTGGGTTTTTGAGACCCAGCAGCGCAGTTCGAGGGTTAACAATGTAAGCAATGGTAACGCAATTTTTAGTGTTGACTCTGAGTGCGTCGAGTACAAAGGCGCACATTGAAGAAAAGTTTTGATTCAGCATATCTACAAATATCATTGAGACATGTACATTACACTCGGGTCTCAGAAACCCAAAGATCGTTTTTAGAAAGAAAATCAGATTGGGAGAATACCTAATCTTAGTAAAATGTATAGAAAAAAATTCAATTATGGTTGGTTATTTTATAATTCATGAGAGTGAACAATAACAAGCCTCTGAGTTTCTGAGACCCAGCAGTGCAGTTCCAGGGTTAACAAAGTAAGCAATGGTAACGCAATTTTTAGTGTTCACTGTGAGTGCATCGAGTACGAAAGCGCACGTTGTAGAAAAGTTTTGATTCAGCATGAGTTCTTCAGAACGTGACAAAACCAAGAACATGTATCAAAAACAGCGACAGGGATGGTTGGAGGGGATGTCGAACCAGAGAGGGAGACATAGAAGAGAGAAAGCAAGGGAAGGAGGGAGAGAGCGAGAAAGAGAGAGATGGGGGAGAGAGAGGGTGAGACGGAGTGAGAGAGAGATTGAGAGGGCGAGAGGGACGAGGAGGTATGACAATTCGACGATACAGAGCACGCATTCCGGGCGGTGGGAAGGGGTGAAGCACAGGAAGAACGCAAACACGTAGCCACGATACAGAGGGTGATCGCTGGTGAGAGCGTAACCGGCCTGATAACATCTCTAATCACGACGAGGCCGGCCCAATCAGCTCTAATCCTAGCCTCTGTATCCATCCAGGAAGGCTGTATAGTCGACGGGTTCCGGGAAACCGTCGCTCGCCCCCGTTCACCCGCCCCCGTACGCCCCCCAGGGAAACTTGTGAGCCGTATAGAACATCGCGTACAATTCGTGGCTATAGAGGCAGAGCATCGGGGGATGCAGCTGCACCGACGGCATCATACACTGCCACGCCGCTGCTGATACTGTCGCTCGAAATTACACGTATTGATGTATACAGATTGCCAACGGTTACACGGCCGACGGTTTCTGTTCCGTTTATGTTTCGGGCGTGTTGGACCGATCGAAACCGGTTATCTGGCTCCTCTGAAGCTCCGCGTGTTGTTTCGCCCCCGTGAATCCAAGCCCGTGTTGCTTTTCTTTCCCCGGGAGCTTGCGAACCGACCGGTCGACATTTGCGGATCCGATGGGATCTACAATCTGCATTACGTACTTCCATATAGAGATACGGTTATCCGTACGCCTCCGATTCCAGCTTCTGTAAAAACCATTCCGTTTGCGACCCTCCAGTTCCGTGGCAAGATGGTCAAGCTCGCGAAAAATTAGGGCAGTCTGTGGTCGAAGGTACGGAAGACCGGGGCTATACGTTCCGATTTTCAAGATACATACAGGGTGTTCGACTACAGGTCGGAGAAAATTTAAGGGGTGGTTCTTAACGACGATATAAGATGAAAATGAAGAATAAAAAATTGCGATTTCGGCTTCGTTATTTAGCTATTAACAATTAAAAATCAACAACGCGTCTAACAAAAGTGTACGTTGTGTACGTCAAAGTGTTCAATGTTGTCCAACGATTTGTTAAACATTTTCACATCGCTGGGGCCCCAAATGAGAACCAAGTTATGCATGCATTTGTCACTCGATACGTGACTGTCGCGTTGTTAATAACTAAATAACGAAGCCGGAATCGCAATTTTTTTATTCTTCATTTTCGTCTTATATCATCTTTAAGAACCAACCCTTAAATTTTCTCCCACCTGTAGTCGAACACCCTGTATAAAATGACGTGGAAACAGCACAGATATTCTCATCTTCAACGAGTAAATTGATCTTATTATCTTTTAAAACTCTAACATTAAAATTAAAATATTGTAATAGGTGTTTCATATTTTTTCATTTATTTGTCCCGGAAGCGGAACTTTTTGTCCCGTTGTGGGGCAGTTCTTACATCAGGACCAGTAGTTCCTACATTAAACATTTCATGAAATACTACATTATTAAGTAAATAATATTGATTCATTTAGGTTTGGGTTAACAAAACTATGCTATTATAGGGTTAAAGCACGAATGATGTGTGTATTGTATGTATGTACGTGTGTGTATTTACAGCAACCCTATGTATAGTTAAATTTATAAAATAGAGAATCGGAACAGAAGAATTCTAAAATTGTAATTGCCAACGAATTGTAAAAAAGAAGATCAGATCGATACGAGCAACCGCGACAAACAACACGTCTGTCAACGATTGAACTATCCACGTGTCCTGTTTTACAAATAAATACGGCTTATTCCTTACATATGTTAGACAGAACATCAAAACAATATAGTAACTCAAACGTTGTCGTTGGTATGCAATTACTTTGTCATATTCAATTCTTTGCATTCAATTCTTGAGCCACCAAGTGGGTGGGACGTTACGTGAGTTAAATTTTCTAGCACAATTGAACGCTAATATTTGAAGAGGTATTTTGCCGTAATTTTTTCTTCGTGCTCATTAAAGACGATTCTATATCTTTTAGTTTTTTAATAATTTTATTTTATTTTCAATAATTGTCGCCTCAGCTCTTCAATTACAATACCAATGGTTAGCCGAGATTCTTCCGATTAAAATGATCCCAAACAGGATGTAATCGATTTCATTATTCAGGGTGTCCCACATAAATGATAACACCTAAATATCTTTCGTATTTACAGTCCTATCAGAAAACTTCAGAGGACAAAGTTTTTTATTGTCTATCATGCTATCGCAAGAAAATATACTATTCCATTTAAAAAAACATCGGTGACATTGCAATTTCATTTAAAAACACGTCATAAAAATTTTTTTCTTCATTATTATATCGCCCCCCTGCAATAGCGTCACTTTGTCCTCTGAAGTTTTCTGATAGGACTGTAAATACGAAAGATATTTAGGTGTTATCATTTATGTGGGACACCCTGTATAATTTAGACGTGAATTATTTCATATTAAATCGGTAATATTAACTCGTCTGTGGACTCATTTTAATCGGAAGAATCTCAGCTATCCGACGGTGTTGCAATTATAAAGATAAATTGTTAACTACTGGAAATAAAGTTTGCTGTATTTCATATCTAGCGAGACATAATAGGTACACGTGTGACGTCATAAAAGGTTGGTTTAAAAATTTGTTGCATTACAATTTTCAGAGTTGGTATTTAAAACGGTCAATCGATGGAAACAATCATTCAGCAAGACATACATTTTTAAAATATATTATATTTATTGCTGCCATATACAATACTTATAAATTGCATTGACTTCATGTAACAACAGAATACAATTTGGATGAGCTACATACAGGGTGGGGCATTTTAAACAGGTCACCTGAATAACGTGGCTGCTATTGGTGTTAGGAAGAAATGTATCGGATGGAACTTGTATGATATCGAGGAGGCATTATTCCGATGTTAGTAGCTTTTTTGAAGGCGGACGCGCAAAGGACATATGAAGTCAACTTCATTTTTTTAAATGGAATGAGGTATTTTTTAATACGTCAATCGATGCAGCTGGACATTCGTAATAAAAAAGTACTAACCTATCTATGTCGAAAAGTTAGTCGTTCAGTAGATATTTCAATGTAAAAAATATAAAAATATCATTACTGCCGTACTAAGACGTTAGCGTTTACTTACTAGTGTAGTACGACAGTAATGGTATTTTATGTTTTTTATATTGAAATATCTTCTGAACGATTAACTTTCCGACATACATAGGTTAATACTTTTTTATTACGAATGTCCAGCTGCATTGATTGACGTATTAAAAATTTCCTCATTCCATTTAAAAAAATGAAGTTGACCTTCATATGTCCTTTGCGCATCCACCTACAAAAAAGCTACTAACATCAGAATAATGCCCCCTCGATACCATACAAGTTCCATCTGATGAATTTCTTCCTAACACCAATAGCAGCCGCGTTATTCAGGTGACCTGTTTAAAATGCCCCACCCTGTATATTCGAAACTAGACTTTTCGAAACGACAGAGAACGGCGTAAAAGAACTTCAAATATAAAGAAAACAAGATTTTAACTTACTTTATTTTCTATTCGCATTTCACTCGACGGTTGCGATGATCGTCTCGGTAAGCAGATGTCTGCGAGGGAAGAAGGGCACGTTCATGCAACAGTTCCGAGAGCCGCGGGTTCTCACAAACTCCTGTGCAGATTATCAATTATTAAAAACACGTGGCGATGCCGGTTTTCTCTCTCATCTCGCCGTTTCGTTCCTCGAAGACCTGGTCGCGTGATGCCAACTCCCACGAACTCAATCCAAAGGCACTATCATTGATTTTAATAGCATTAAGATTGCACGATTTAACTCGTCGGGAACCAAGAAATCATTCGACTGCTTCTTCTGTTCCGATTTACGCAGCAGCGCGCACCAAGTGTTTTGCAGAATCTGCTGTTTTCAGTTTTCCTTTGAATTACTTCCACAATTTAATTCTTAGAATTGCACATCTGTGTTCGGACATCGACTATAATTATTAACAAATTTTTGCACAGAAAGAAAACTCGAATTTAAATGCACTTGAAACAAACGTTTATAATCTTTAAATGACTTCGAGTGGATTTTTCAGGTCGTTACGTATGAAACTTGACAAATGTGTTTTATTTGTCAAGTTTCATATTTAACGACCTGATATATTGAAGACACTAAAGAAAACTTTAATTACTATGTACACTTGAATGTGGTAAAGTAAAAGTGATAATCAAAGTTAAATTAGAATATCGGTTTCAATTTCTACAATAGGAATTGTTGGAATATGAGAATAGAAATTGAAATACGGAATATAGGAATAGTGAATATAGGAATAGGTGATGTAGGAATATGGATTACAGAAACATTGGAATATAGGAATAGGCAATGTAAGAATAGGGTATATAAGAATATTGGAATATTACAATAGGGAATACAGGAATATTGGAATATTAAAATAGGGAATATAGGAATATTGGAATATTAGAATAGGGAATATAGGAATATTGGAATATTAAAATAGGGAATATAACAATAGAGAGTAAAGGAATATTGGAATATAAAAATAGGTAATATAGGAATGTTGGAATATTAAAATAGGGAATATAAAAATAGGGAGTACAAGAATATTGGAATATTAAAATAGGGAATCTAAGAATAGGGAATATAGGAATATTGGAATATTAAAATAGGGAATATAGGAATATTGGAATATTAGAATAGGGAATATAGGAATATTGGAATATTAAAATAGGGAATATAACAATAGAGAGTAAAGGAATATTGGAATATAAAAATAGGAAATATAGGAATGTTGGAATATTAAAATAGGGAATATAACAATAGAGAGTAAAGGAATATTGGAATATAAAAATAGGGAATATAGGAATGTTGGAATATTAAAATAGGGAATATAAAAATAGAGAGTAAAGGAATATTGGAATATAAAAATAGGGAATATAGGAATGTTGGAATATTAAAATAGGGAATATAACAATAGAGAGTAAAGGAATATTGGAATATAAAAATAGGGAATATAGGAATGTTGGAATATTAAAATAGGGAATATAAAAATAGGGAGTACAAGAATATTGGAATATTAAAATAGGGAATATAAGAATAGGGAATATAGGAATATTGGAATATTAAAATAGGGAATATAAGAATAAGGAATGTAGGAAGAGGCAATATAGATTAGAATTTAGATATTAAGTTAAAAATTATATAGATTAAAAATTAGAAGAATTTAGAAATATAGGAATGTTATTCCTACGGAAGTTTTCTGCTTGTAACGGGGAGTAGCCTAAGTTCCAAGACTCAGATTATTTTCTGGCACCCCGTAATTCAGCATTCGACAAGACTACCGTTCGAAAATGGCAAAACTATTTCCATTGGAATTGCCATCATGCTCTGCGTAATATGTCGATAATACTTCAAACTGTCCGAACGTTATTCGCTGCACGAGCAGTGGCGATAACTATCACAAATGTTGAAACTCTTATAGCCACGTGACGGACTTGCAGATGAAGTAACGGTACATTGCATCTTGCACGCATGATCGTACAAAATAGACGACCTTGATTCTTCAAGGCTCACGATCGTCTGAGTCTGGGAATTCGTCAGCTTTCTTCTCGTAACGTAAAAAATACAAAAAACGCCTAACACATTCTTTATATTGATTAGGGTCGTGAACATCTCTACTAGCTTTTACCAAGTATCTTCACGACAGTGTTGCAAATCGTTGCTTTATTGCTTCGTTGCATTTCAATTATATGTTATTTTTATTAATGTTTCTTTTATGGTTCTGGCAATTGACATTTTATGTTCGTCATAAATTTTATTCACATCAGAATATTCAATTTTTAAATGGAAACGACGGCTACGCTGAATTATTATTATTATTGTCTTCATCATTTCATCACCTCCAATATGTAAATAAATAAACCGTATCTACTGAATCATCACTTTCGGTTTTAAAAAAACAAATAATGACCATTATGAACAACTCGAAAATTGAATTAACAACTCGAAAATTGAATTAACAACTACATTCTTGGCAACTTAAAAATTGAATCCTATTTTTACCATTACCTTAAAAGGAAATTATATATATGCACTTTCGTTAGTAACAACATTTGACATGATTTGTTTAACATCAATTTTCTTCAAGCATTGACTTACAAAGTTTATGAATCAATTTGTGGCTATTCTTAGCAACCTAAAAATTCAATCCTATTTTGATCATTACCATGAATGAAAATAATGCATGCACTTTTGTTGCAGCAATATTTGTCAGCATAGTTTAGTTTCATTGAATCCTTTGTTCCTATTAATTTTCAGCATAGTTTAGTTTCATTGAATCCTTTGTTCCAATTAATTTTCAGCATAGTTTAGTTTCATTGAATCTTTTGTTCCTATTAATTTTCATTTCAATTATTTACGATAACGCTAGTGTCCGGCATAAAGTGCTGTCCAGTGTTAGGCGACTCCCCGAAAACAATTAGGGTAACTACACCAGTGAATGAACATTTAAGAAATTGTTCAAAAAGTTATTTCATGCAAAAAAAGTGTGAATTAAAGGAATCTCATACATGCCAAATGGCTCCCTATACTTCATTTGTCAAAAACGAATGAACACAAATAAAATGAAATTATTATTATTTTTCTTCATTAAACGTTAAATAAAAAATATAAAAAATACCAGTCAATGAACACTACATTCTAGTAATTGAACAACGATAGTCCAATGAATGAACAAAATTATTAAACAATATTCTCCTATTTATTTAAATCTTTAATCACAATTTTATCGCTAGCATGCCGTGCGGGTTAAAATTTGTTGAAGTATACAAAAGCGTTCATTTACTGGTGCCCGTTTATTCACTGCTGCAGTTACCCTATTACAGAGACGATGCAGCAGTCGGAGCATTAATCACAGAAAAATTGCTCACCAATAATGGATGCAGTTTTGAACATTTTCTAGGGAAAACGGCTTATATGAAACTCTGTATGTGGTAGTTCGGTTGACATATGCGCTTCTCTAAATTTCAGCAATAACGGTAATTGTGTTATTAAGGTGGAGGGTGAACGATTCTTGGGGTCCTGCCGAGCTCTGGCGTCGCTGCAGCAAACGCTTGACCCTTCTGACCAACTAGAAAGAAAGGAAGTATAAGTATGGTCAGTGGACTGAGGACACGTTATACGTCATTAGCTTCGGACTGATGTATTGGTGGGTGTTGGGAATTGACAGATGGTCTCTTCTGGCAAATAGTAACGATAGTAACAATACGCTCGGCGAATCAACCACTTTTCATGTGAAATTCATACTGCAGTTGCTAACGCCAGAATAATTTCAAACACACAAGAAACGACGAGATACACGTATAATAGCTGTGCAAATACTTGGTAATTAGACCGATTCTTCTCTTATTTTACATTTAATATTGACAACGTTGATATTAACAATAACAGCGAATAGACAAGTACGTTTCGATGTCTTCAAACAGTTTGTTAATTTACAAATTCGACTGTTTTTCTTATTCAAACCTGAATCTACGTTTGTAGCACCATTCAAATTATGTTTGTAGAATCATGATCAAACCTGTGAGCCGATAACATCATTTCCTATTTGTCTAACAATAATTTACGATCGCGAAAAATAATCCTTGTGTTTCTTATTGTTACTCTAATTTTATAATTATTTCGTTTCATGCTTTCGCGATTAACACTAACCGTACCACAACCGGTCAATTGACAGGTTTCACATATTTAATTTTTAATCATTAAGATTATAAAGATGAAGCCATTAGAAATTATTGAACAAGTTTCTTTACGCAAGCAAGTGTCATTATAAAAATTGTGAAAAAAATCAGTTTAGTCTTGCAATTTTTATAAAACAATATACGTCCTACAAAGTCAATTATCATTTGTCATTTGTGTTTTATTTCGAGTCGTTTGCTCGCCACTTTTCAGGAAATATTGAATAAAATCTTAAAATTTTTAATTTCATCTTCTCGTTTAGATTCTCTTAAATTCCCCTCGAGATTTTTTATTTCGAGTCTTCTGTTCGCTGAACAATGGAGTTGTAATGATTGGGAGGAAGTGTTCTAGAGTTAATGAGGTTATCAAAAAAGCATTCCTAGCACGAAATACATATGAACATTATAGGCGCAGAGGCTAAGCAAACCCGTCGCGAAACACGATACGCGAAAGTGAAACCATTCTGGAATAACCAGGAGAAGTTCGTCCCGAAAGAAAACAAGACTCCGGAGCCGAGTGCTTCCCGGTAGCTTCGGAAAGGGTAAACGAGCGTCTTTCCGTTGCAGATGTTTCAACCCTTCAGCGATCACACACCAGGAACAGGAACAACCGTCCTAATTCTCGTGCGAGGCGTTCGGCCGGCTCGTCGAGACCTGATGAGAGCAAAAAGGGGCTACACGGAATATCGCGGAACACTGATGATGATTGCGGGGCCACATGTTCGCACACACGGTGGTTCAGGAAAAGAGGGGGAGAGGGTGGTCTCTCTTTCGTTCCTCCGGGGGATAGGGTAGCAATTTTCAAGTGCTCTAAGAGAGCTGATCCCGGAGCAGACTGCACCCCTGACAAATCAATTCGCACATAAGCCTGTAAACATGAAGATGGACAGTTTGCACAGCGGACGACGGACCACGATTAACAATGCGTTGACAAGCTCCTGAACAAAATTATATTACTTGAAAATTATAGGTGATAAGAATATATTCTTTAAGTAAACGGAGGAACTACAGGTGCATTTATTTGACATTCCAGTGACCTTGAAAATTTCTGTACAAATTAGAATTGTATTTTGAGTGGATGCGTATTTAATGCGGAATTGATTACGTATTCTTGAAGGTAACACCAAGACTTTTCTAAAACTACTAAACAATTGTTTTTTTAATAAACTATTCTTGAGATATAGTCCAAAGTCGATGAAAGTACAAGGTTTAAAAGAATTTTTGACTTCTTTAGATTAAAAATTTACAAAATGGTTAAAAATTAACGGACATGTAAGGACAACTAAGTCTTGCAACATTGTTTTGTAAGCAATCTTGAAGAGTATTTTTTACAACCTTAATCAAATTACAATTGTATCTTGAGTGGATACGTATTTGATACGGAGTTGATTACGTATTCTTGAAGGTAACACCAAGACGTTTCCAAAATTACTAAACAATTTTTTTTTGAATAAACTATTCTTGATATGTAGTACAAGGTTTAAAAGAATTTTTGACTTCTTCTTCAAATTGAAAATTTACAAAATGATTAAAAATTAACGGTCAGGTAAGGACAACTAAATCTTGCAACATTGTTTTGTAATCAATCTTGAGGAGTATTCTTTAAAACCTTAATCAAAGTCGTATTAATTATTTTTGAACAACAAGTAATATTTATAATAATTGAATTAGTATCCTGAATATTTTATTTATATGTAATATTTACATAGAGAATTCATAGTTTAAACCTTGTTTGTGCATTTTTTACGGAACTATTTTTAAGAAACGTAAAATTGTTGTAATTTGTTCCTGTGTTCTTAAGTTTGTAAAAATTAATCTCTTGAATGTAATCTACAGACTGCAAAACAACAATATTTAGGTGAAACAAAAAGTGAAGGAAACTCTCAGAATCTTCTCTTGGTCAGTCAGCATGCACGGAGAGTTATGCCTATGAAAACATCAAGAAATTCATTTTCAACCAACCTTTTTGCCGTTTAAAAATTGTATTATGTAAATAAATTGTGTGATTATATTCTGTTACTGTGATCAAAACGCCAAAGTACTCAATATTTTTCAATTTTACAGAATATCCTAACTTCAAGCTTCTTGAGGCAGGGTTTAGAATAATCCGATTGGACTAATGTTTTCCACTCTTACTTAGAACATGAAAATGAATAAAATTAGAGGGCGTCCTAACATTTTATCGCTCCTTCGTTCGTTAAGGGATACCCTAACGAACGTATATTACAAGCAATACTAATTTAAGAATATACGACATCTTCCTGGAACCGAGCTTTCACGATATGGTTATCTGTTTTTCCTTTCAAAGGAACACGATATGCGTAAACATGATCGCGGAAAAAGGTTCAACCCCGTGTAAAAACGTTGCGTGCACAGGCAATTCTGCGAGAGGAGACGATTGAACAATCATTTTTTATTCTGCACAAAAATCCACAGTCTGTCCTGAATTAAATCGTTAAAATTATATAACCATTAATAAAATGAATAAAATCAGATAACATATGTGTGTCGGCAACTGTACGAACGTATATTACAAGCCAATACTAATTTAAGAATACACGACATCTTCCTGGAACCGAGCTTTCACGATATGGTTATCTGTTTTCCGTTTCGAAGGAACACGATATGCGTAAACATGATCGCGGAAAAAGGTTCAACCCCGTGTAAAAACGTTGCGTGCACAGGCAATTTTGCGAGAGGAGACGATTGGACAATGATTTTTTATTCTGCACAAAAATCCACAGCCTGTCCTGAATTAAATCATTAAAATTATATAACCATTAATAAAATGAATAAAATCAGATAACATATGTGTGTCGGCAACTGTACGAACGTATATTACAAGTCAATACTAATTTAAGAATAGCATAATACGACATCTTCCTAGAACCGAGCTTTCATGATATGGTTATCTGTTTTCCGTTTCGAAGGAACACGATATGCGTAAACATGATCGCGGAAAAAGGTTCAACCCCGTGTAAAAACGTTGCGTGCAGAGGCAATTTTGCGAGAGGAGACGATTGGACTGGGCGAAGTAGTGTCTGAGGCAAACGCGTACATTTTTCAAAGTAGAAGGGTCGAGAGCAGGGGTGTAGTTTGATGGGGTTGGCGTGGTTTGAAGTTGCAAGCTTTCCCGGGGTCGCTTGCTCATAGGTAATCGTTTTAATAGGTGGACCATCGAGAAAGTTAAAACTGGATCCGCGGAAAATGGCCGGCGTTAATCCCTTTTTCGGGCTTCCGGCATGAAATGAGATTTCTGTTAGTCGACCGACCCACGTGGGGACTGGTATGGAGAGATTTACACGCGCGAAGTGTCGTGTATGTGCCCGCGGTTCTTCTGTATGTGTACGCGTGTATGTGTGCGTATAGGTGGGCACAGGATGGATTTAGGGTGTAGAGAGAACTCCTCCGCAGCCATTAGCCACACACTTGCAAAGCTTCTACAACACGATTCATACATTTTCCTGAAGGATGAAAAAACAGCCTCCTCCGGATCCCGCACTGTGGAATCAACCCTCTACGCCTCACCAGGGTGCAGCCAAGCTGCTTCCTGAATTCACGTCATTTTCAGCGTGGATAAATTACCTGCTCTTTTTACATGCTAATTTAGCGCACTAAATTTCATGTGATGCGGAACCTTCCATTTTCGGCGCTCCAGAATGTTTATATACCGTGATGATTATATGTAATGGAAGGAACGCATCTTGATTTTGCATGTGAACTTTTTAGGGATGAATCAACTACTTCAACAACTCATCACATTTCAATGCGGATGCTTCCATTTCGTGTACGTGAGAAATGTTTATGCTTCGCAGGATTAAAGGGAACACTGAATTATTATTATAAATTGACAATATTTGAACTCCTGCAATTTCAAGTAACAAATTGTTACAAAACTTTACATGTGCTAATTGTAATGGAGCAATTCTCCATTTTCATCATTTCAGAGAAATGCTTGTTTTACAAGAATTAAAGGAACACTGAAATATTTATAAATTGTTCATTTTTCGACTCGTAATTTCATGTAAGAAGATTATAAAATTCTATATGCGTTCAATTTAATTAGTGAATCCTCTATTTTAGCATCCCATCGCACTTTAAGTATAATGGATGCTTCCATTTGTGTACATGAGTATACTGCTTCACCGAAATAAAGAACACTGAAATATAATTATTACACTGTATCAATTGCGAGAAACAGAAGCTAAGTATATTTTTAATTAACTAGTAATCGTAATGTAGTGTAAATAACACAACGTCTTTTAAAAGTTTCTTAAAGTCTTCTGATCTTTTCATTATTTAAAATTGGAGATTAAAATCCAGGGGCATGTAAAAAATGATTTCCAAAATTCTGCATGTGCTCATTTTAATGGATCAATCCTCTACGTTCACATTCCATTCCATTTTAAGTAATGCGACTGCTTCGATTTTGTATATACTAAATGTAATAATAAATTGTCCATCTTTGGATTTCTATTGTGTTAAAAAATCTTGAAAAACTTTGCTTCAGCTCAGGTTAAAGGTAGTAGCTTTTACGTTCTCATCCTATTCAATTCCAAGTAACGTGGATGATACAATCTTATGTATATAACATCAAATGAGTAGTTAAAAAGAAGAAACGATGAACACAAAGAAATAAATATTATCAGCACATCTGTATTATATTTGTACAGCATCTTACTTTTTATTCCAGCGATCTAAAATTTTTAAAATAACCAGTCTGTTTTCTTATTTTAAAAAATACTGACTTATACATCTTATTTGATATAATATTTAATATAATAATAATATATAATATTATATAAATAATATATAATAATATATATCAATAATATATAATAATAATATATAATAATAATATATAATATTATATATCAATAATATATAATAATAATACATAATATATATTATTATATATAAATAATATATAATAATAATATATAATATATAATATTATATATAAATAATATACAATAATAATAATAATAATATATAATATATAATATTACATATAAATAATATACAATAATAATAATAATAATAATATATAATATTACATATAAATAATATATAATAATAATAAATAATAATAATAAATAATATATAATATTTGTACCTATGGAATTTCCTTCAAAAGAAATGTTACTTTCTGGAATTTTTAAAGATTGTATTCTCATGTAATATTAAGTTTTCGTTTCTTTATTTTGCATAAAAACCTAGCAATAATGATTGAATACCGACGTAACACTATTTATTAAACAGTAAAAACTTGATTAATACTGATGATTACATACGTACATATATTTTTTAATTAATTTGACATATTTTTCACACTATAAAATTCTAAACATATCTGAAATAATACAAAAAAAGTAGTAAACATCTTGAAGATATAATTGCAATAGTAGAATTAAAAACGAGGATTTGACTTCACAAACTGGTAAATAAATAATCAATATTCGTAAAACATGGAGAATTAAGAACCGTTCCATGTTTTTTTCTACATTTGGACTATTGTCGAAATTCATGTTTTTCCAGCTGGACCGAGATCGTGGAAATCTCACACTGTAATTTATTAGAAATCCGCGCCGCAAGAATATTGCATGTGAAAGGGGCTGGCCAGAACCAATTAAAAAATTCCATAAGCCTCCGATGTTAATTTCCAGTGTCCCCAGATGATCGGTCACCTTCGAACCGCAGAGGCAAGGCCCGATACGTGGAACTAATTCCAGGCATTTACCTGGAGCCTTGGCCGGCAACGAAGATGGACACATAGTTTTCGTGCAGCAGCACGCAGATTCGAGCAAAGAGTCGCGTACCAGGATTTCAGGCCACATTGCGTTCTTTTGCACGTGCACAGACGAGAGTTGGTGGTGCGCTCACGTACACAACCACGTTTGGGTCTCTGCAGGGACGAAGGCCTCAGGAGGGAACACGTTAGTGTGAGGAATCGATGAACGCGATCGAGAGGTAGCCGCGAGAGGTAAAACAAAATCGCAGACAATTCTTCGGCGTGTTGCGTCCCTCCATTCCCGGTCTCGCTGCTTTATTTCTGTCCAGGTTTCTTTCTTCCCTTCTCTCCGTGGCCTCCAGGGTGATGGAGGTGGATAAGCTGTGGGAGGAAACGAGTGTATCCCCTCCTCGATTCCCTTTCTACATGCACGTACAGTACCGGCCATATATACAGGGTGTTTCTCGATACGAAGGGATGCATTCACCGCGAAGAAAAAGAGGGTGGACCCCGCGTTCCTCTTGAGTCGCTCGTTCCTCAGCCACAGCATTGTCTCTCGTCCGAACTTCTTGATTACGTTTAAGGCTACCGCCCCCCCGGTAATCTGCTCTAATTCGCGGATCGACCGATACCTTTTCCATTTCTTAATTCCGCCCAAAGCGAAAGCGAAGCGCCGTTTTAGCTCCTCTCCGAGGCTCCTTCTTTCAACGAGCAAGACTCGATGAAAAGTTTGCCAACACTCTTTCGACCGGCCACCCTGGGACAAAAAGGGTCTTTAATCAATCACTGAACGACTCTGCAGAACGACTGTATGGAAAAGGAACTGGCCAATGTCTTGTACTCTGCTCAAACTTGGTTGTGTTGTCAAATTTTCAAACTAAGTTATTTTCAATACCTCCGTACTACTACTTCAATACTACCTGCTGATCATTACACTGCGGATTTTACGCATTCGCGACAAACATGAGAGTTGGGTAACTGCACCAGTGCAGAAACGGGCACCAGTGAATGAACGCTTTTGTATATTTAAACAAATTTTAACCCGCACGGCATACTAGCGATAACATTGTGATTAAAGAGTTGAATAAATAGGAGAATATTGTTTAGTAGTTTTGTTCATTCATTGGACTATCGTTGTTCGATTACTACAATGTAGTGTTCATTCACTGGTATTTTTTATATTTTTTATTTAACGTTTAATGTAGAAAAATAATAATAAAATCATTTTATTTGTGTTCATTAATTTTTGACAAACGAAGTATAGGGAGCACATTTTTTGTTACATAAAATATCTTCTTGAACAATTTCTTAAATGTTCATTCACTGGTGCAGTTACTCTAAGTGTATTATTATATTATTTTCAACCTATTAAACAAATCAACTTGTATTTCATTCCAGTTTCTTGTACTTCAGGAGAAACGTTTTAGAACAATGATTCTTGTGACATCTATAGCTAGTAGATTCTAACAAAAGGTTTACTTAATGGATTGTAGTAAAAATTTGATTTTCAGTCTGGTTATGAATCATTAATCAACATCGTATTTTCAATTCTTTTATGATTAAATAATTTTTGATTTTGTGAAACGTTTATGAGCATTAATGTGACACTCGACGTGCTAATTATAAGTTGGTAGAATATACAGTTTGCGAATAATCAATAAATTCACGAAGAAGGGGCTACAAATTAATTGGCAGATAGAACTGCCCGAAGATCCACAACTTCTCTGTGAAAATTTAGTAACCGAAACAATTGATTTAATGCTACAAAACTTAAAAAGACAAAGTTCGTCATGACAATGATTTTTGTAAGCCTCTCACATCCCGTAGATCTCGATCAAATTTGGTTTACCTAACACTAAACCTAGCGACTATCAAAAGTGACTGATGTGTATAGTATTATAAAAATAATAAGATTTAATTTATTTATATTTTGTGCAGTTTTTACTATAATACCTACTGGAGTCAAAAACTATACAATAAATTCCCATGAAAACACCTTTACAATTCCAATAATATTTTTCAATACAATTTTTTTGTCAAATAAAAGCTGCAAAATGGGTCATTTGACTCGTCGTGGTAGGTCTATTGTTAACGTACCAAATTTTTCTACACAAGTTCGTTAAAAAAATCGTCACACGCGCAGTGCGTCGACACACAAAGTGTGAACATTGTAGAGTAGCATCGAAGAAATTGATAAATTGTTTGGTTGTTCGAATATTACTAGCTCGTGGAACCACGAGGCGCAGGGAGTAACGAGCAGACGGAATTCCCGACTGCCAAGCCATTAGGGTCAAATAAATACGAAAAGCTTCGAGTCGCTAAAGGGCGCATTAGATAATTATTCAGCAAATTTAAAATAAGGAGTCGACCCTATGGACAGTATTGTATATAGGTGTGTGTATGTGCGCATGTATACGTGCAAACATATACATATACATATGTATATTTCTATACCTGCGCACCGCGGATCCTTCGATTCCTTCCCCCGTGCCCGTGCTGGCGTTCCTGTGTAGACCCCGGCTGCCTTGGTTGGCTCCTAATTAAACATCCAGCTCGCTCGAATCCTCGAGTCGACTTGGCCGTCGATGTTCCGATATTAGTCCCCCCCTTTCTTCCCTCGCGTTACTCACCCCCTTCTTGGATCGACGAAGAGAGAGAGAGAGAGAGAGAGAGGCAGAAATAAAGAGAGAGAGAGAGAGAGAGAGTGAGAGGCAGGTCTTCTTCGCATCCTCCCCCACCCTGATGAAATCCCTCTGCTGCCTCTCTGCCTTCGTATGCAAGGAGTAAGCAACGCTCTCTGCGCCGTATAAATAGATTTCGGGAAAAAAGGAGGGACCAGATCGATAGTCCCTACGGAAGGATATCGCTCGCGGGGGTGGAGGGACCCGCCTGGTCGGGGGTGTCATTCCGCGAGGTCCGACACGACTTCGAAACCGCGACCGTGTACGAGAATTTCTTATACAGGGTGTCACGGAACCGATGCTACGTAGAATCGGTTAGGTCCTATGGGAAGAGATCAGTAGGAACTATACGCTACCGCGTTCCGGAACGAAATGTCTATAACACATTGTTTTTGGATGTACAGTAGAGCTCGAACTTTTACCCGGATATATGAGATAGCCGAGTATCCGGGTACACGGGTATCTCATAAGACAGCCGTGTCCCCGGGTACTCGAGTATCTCATGAGGTCTCACAACTGGTTACGAGAACTACTCTGAGAGAGTATTTTCCACAGCTGGCAATATCGTTACTTCGAAACGTACGTGTCTATTGCCAGAAAATGTAGTAATTGGTAAAAATTGGTATTTTTACATAAAAATGCCTAATTTCATAATTAAATCATTGACTTTTTAATTATTCCCCCTAAGAACACACGAATTCCTTTGTAAACGATGCAATCGATTTTTATTTTGCATAAAGATCCGCAGTCTATTCATGAGATACCCGGGTACTCGGGTAATTTTTGTTTACCCGAATACTTGGGTATCCGGGTAACGCTGTTTACCCGAGTACCTGGGTACCCGAGTAATTTTTGTTTACCCGGGTATCTCACGGTTAACCCGGGTACCCGGGTATCTCATAAGTCACAGCTCTAATGTACAGGGTGTAAAGAAATGTTTGGTCCTGGCTGCCATAGCGGTATTCCACATCTCCGAATCGGTGAAGATCTGTGAAAAAAAGTTGCCGCAAAATTGTCCTTGAGCTTGAATTTCAAGGGCGAATTTTTGTGTTGTTGCATTGTATTCTACGCATCATGGACACAAAAAGTGTCAAGGGAATGATGGTTCAAAACTCAACTCACCCATGGTTCTCTTGACACTTTTTGCCCCCATGATGCGTAGAATATAATGCAACAACACAAAAATTTGCTCTTGAAATTCAAGCTCAAGGACAATTTTGTGGCACCTTTTTTTCACAGATCTTCACCGATCCAAAGATGTATAATACGCCTATGGCAGCAAGAACTAAACATTTCTTTACACCGTGTACAATTTCATAGGATGAGAATTACGCAGACAAATTTATAGCGTAGGAAAGGTATACACTACCGCTTGAAAGTATGTGGACACTTGCGAAATGTGTAATAGCAACCTTAAAATCGATCTTGATTAATTTCTTATGGAATATCTAACGTTTTAAGTGAAAGATTGCCTATGTGGAAACTTACCAATACATATTAGTCTAAGATTTATACAAGATTCGTTGACACATCTACCGCGATTAGATATTACCGCTTGCACTAATCGCGACAATCTTTTTATTAGTTTTTTTATTCTATTAGTATTTGTATCGAAAAATTCTCTGAATTCGCTCTGCATCTAAGAAATGAAACAAAGTGAAATAAACGATCTTAAAACCCACCTAAATGAAATCTTTACGAAACAGGTATTTGACAAAATTAAAAGGAATTACATACAAAAGTACCATAATGGAGGAGCTGACTTTCAGTGGCAAAAATTTCCAAGTATAGTTGACCACCAAATCCAAACTTCAATTTCTGGAATCAGAATTGGGCACTCCGAAATAACCCATTCATTTTTGTTAAACAAAAAAGAAAACCCGATCTGCGTTATATGTAAAGTACCAGTTAACATGAATCAACTAATAATAGAATGCAAAAAATATGAGAATGAAAGAAAAAGCGCCAAGTTGCCTGGATCCTTACCCATTCTGTTAAGCTCTGATATTTCAACAAATTTTAACCCGGACGGCATACTAGCGATAAAATTGTGATTAAAGAGTTAAATAAATAGGAGAATATTGTTTAGTAATTTTGTTCATTGATTGGACTAGCATTATTCAATTACTAGAATGTAGTGTTCATTGACTGGTATTTTTCATATTTTTGATTTAACGTTTAATAAAGAAGAATAATAATAATTTCATTGTATTTGTGTTCATTTATTTTTGACAAATGAAGTATAGGGAGCTATTTGGCATATATGAGATTCCTTTAATTCACATAGTTTTTTTTTAAATAAAATATTTTCCTGAACAATTTCTTAAATGTTCATTCACTGGTGCAGTTACCCTATATCACTGCTCTTGCCCAGTATATCAAAGATACTGATATGTATAAAATATTGTAAGAAAATGTACCGTGTTGCTAATGACCTTAAATGTTGAAGCAACGTTAAATAAATAAATTTAAAAAAATTATGTACAGTTTTCTTCCGATTGCATTTTGTTGGCCGATCCCAGGCCACTGCTGTTTCTCGGATTAGGTTATCCACTCGGCTTTCCTTTATTCCTAAGTAGGCCGGGAATTGATAGATCCCATAAATATGTGCAACACACCATAAAGTTGTCATCAGCGATAATTTTTTCTGGCGATGGATAGCGTGTGACATGCGCTATTGTCTGGCACTAAATTGTGTCGAAAGAACAACTTCAAAAAAGGGAAGAGGGTATAGAAATGTCCTATTCTCAAACGCTGGTGCCATTTCTTGAAACAGGATTGGACAGTTCCTCAAATTATAGCAATACAGCTTTGAATATCGAAAGTTGATGTGAGCGTGAAGAAGACGAGGCGTTAGGTATTCTTTTCTTCTCCTCAGGGACAACAACTAATAAAATAATTACCATAGTTAATGATGTATCGACAATTTTACACACATGGGACATATTGAGTTATGAAAATGAGGATTTGTCAAGGGTTAAGCAGAAGTAAGGGGTGATAGCGATCACGTTGATTGCTGATGTTTAAATCCATCTAATTCTTCAACTTTCTGAGCAAAACGAAATCAATGTGGGGACCGTAAGCATTCGGATTCCGTGCACCGCGGAGGAGCTAGCAAGGGATGAGCCATCGGCAGCATCCATGCCGCTCCCAGGGCCATTATCAGAGGCATTATTTCCGAATTCCCGTTCCGTCCGCGCATAATATGTCCGCGACCATTTCTTTTTCTCACATACGTAACATTCCCGTTCCCCGGGTGCGCCGCTGACTGTGCACTACGTGGCCGAAACTCCTTGCAGTCGGAGCGCAAGGACACGCGTGCAATATCGGCGTGCGGAGATAGCTCTCGGGGCTAGCTAGCATTCTCTGTTACACGAGATAGCGAGCCAGCGGAACTGTCCAGACCCCAGCACCCGGATCCAGGGTTAGCAGCAACAGTAACAGCAACAGCAGCAGCAGCACGCGGAGCATCTCAAACACGATCTTGTATTCCAGACCTGGCAGCGCCTACGAGCGAGAGAATAGTCATTAACTAAATAACAGCCTGATCCCCAGCATCCTGGCACAGTCTACCCCTACTACAAACATTGAAGGGATACAGAACTGCACAGAGACGGGAAAGAGAAAGAGTTCCGTGGGAGAGCGAGAGACCGGGGAACAGAGAGAAAACGTGGTGGGGAGAAAAAGAGCCAACCAGCCAGGAAGCCACCCACCACTCGATGGAACTGGATGTTATCAGTCGGTGAACGTTTTACAGCCAATGCGATGCCTTTGCAGCTCTCGGATGACTTTTTTATTGAGTCGGAATCGATACACGCGTCCCTCCCTTCCACGGGATCCTTCAGATTTCAACGGGAAAGATCGCGAGCGTTAATCTTTTCCGGAGCAGAGCGGAGCGGCGCGCGGCTGCTTTCGACCAGGGTGAATGGCTGCTGGGCCCAAGAAAAACGCCAGCGGAATCGATAGAGCAACCTGGCCTCGCGATTATCCGCTGTCGTTCCTTTCCTGGTTTGCTAATGTTTTCGTCAAACTGTGGCATAAGCTCGCGAAATGTTTCCAAACTGCTTGATTCTATGTGTTACCCTTAGCTATCTCATTGCTTCCCTCTTTTATGATAGTTAGCAACATGGGCCCAGTGTTGCGAGCAGTACTAGTATCCTAGTGCGCAAACATTTCCGTAAAATTCTGGTGGACACGATGAAACTCTAGTAACATCTTCTGGCTAAACCTTTCCGAACGAAGTATTCCCTCTCTTTTACATTGTTCTATAATTTTCAGCAACGTGGATTTGTGATAGCGATTTACGTTGCTTTCCCAGTTTCCGAACATTTACATAAATCTATACCAAAAATGATAAAGGTCAGGAATTTCTTTTAAATTGATGTTTCATGCTAACCCTTTGTAGATAAAATACATTTCTTTTTTATATTATTTTATATTTTTGAGCAACCTATAAGCCCACGATAGCATTCATGATATTCATGAAATTACGTATGACAGTATAATCGAATTATTGTAAGGAGACCGGAGACTTGACACGACACGTTGTGATCCGTTCCTTGCTCACAGGGAACTGTTTATTTAACAAAAACTGAACGTAACATACATTTGTTAACAAAAGCTTTAACGCAACACATAAATCAATAAAATTGTATAACAGATTGTATAAAATTATGATAAAATTGTATAAAATTATGTATAACAGACAAACATGTGAGAGAAATATTCAGTCATCCACACAGTGATACAAACATTCTTACAATTAATATTCGGCCGTCCTGACAAGTTAATCGTTCTCGATTAACTGCACAAACATAAAATAATTCTTACAATTAATATTCCAAGTTAATCGTCCTCGATTAACCACACAAACATAAAATAATTCTTACAATTAATATTCCAAGTTAATCGCCCTCGATTAACTACACAAACATAAAGTAATTCTTACAATTAATATTCTTACATTATATAGGGTGGCGACGAAAGTTAAATACTATCTTTGGCATTTCTTAAACAGATCGCGTACTAAATAAAAGGTTAAAACTGACACCTTGTCAGTATCATATCTAAGAGCTTATAAAAAATGGAGCCGCATACATTTGCTGCAAGGCTCACAATGATCCTCCATCTTCGGTGATTATAGGTCAAAGTCACGTTCGCGGTAGCCATTCGAGCATTTCTTTGGATAATGTCTCACGAAGGAATGACAGAGTGCATGGAAGGAACACGCGGAGTGCTGCAGGTCCCCATAGCTTCCAGCATTATATCTGTACGTGTCGCATGTCCGCGGGAGTCTCAAAGGTCGCGGAGGCAATGCGAAAAGTGGCGCGGAATGACGGCCGGCGAAGAGACACGGCGAAAAAGTACGGAAAGTTGCACACGTCGACAGTAAACACGCGCCGTTCGTGTTTTTCTTCCATTGTCCTCCTCATAAATCCGACATAAACTCGAAGGACCCTGTGCTGTCATAGAAGTCCGGGTTTTAGCAAAATAGCCCTTATACTTACTTCGCTCAAAAATGCCAGACTATACCCTATCACGTAATCCCCATTGTACTAGTCACGTAATCTACTCGCAGATCATTTAATTGGCGGTAGATGAATATAAATCGTATTTTAATTTATTCTTTAGCTCTTCGAAGTCTAAAGAATTCATTCACTTTCATTTTAAAACTTGCTACTGTAGCAACTGTAGCTACCTTCAGTCAACTCTCATCAATATGAACTTTCTCACTATTGTGAAGTTGCTGTTTGAATTATTTTGTTTTAAAACAAATGTTTGAAAAAGTGTTTAAAAATGTTTAATCGATAAACTGAATTCATTGGAGAAGGGTCATAGTGTTAAGATTTAAAATTGTTACTTTGTAATAATAATAATGTAATAAGTTATAAATAAAATTAAATAGTTAATTTCAGTCTTATAAATTTATTTGAGGATCCAATTCAATAATCCCTAGTTATCGTCTAAACTACTACAAATAATATAAAGTTCATCTTTCAGCCCTTTGTATTTAATTTCAGAACTCCATAATGCTATAATATTTTGCATTGGGTTGGATTTAAAAATTCGAAGATAAAATTGAATATTTATTCATGGGTTTGCTAGGTGTGACAGATCACAAAATCAATTTAATTTGTTCATTTAAAACGCTATACTTCTGTCTACATATCTTTGATGGAAGGTTGTAAAATTGTAAAAAATGCAAGCGTCGGAACACTTTCCTCTAAAAACAGCTATATGACGTAAAGGTAAAAAGTAATTGGAGACTTTGAATTAATGACATTTATTTATTAATTTATTCTATTCTCCATGATGGGAAATTTCTTTCTATAAATACTCGATCCACATGTCCGTCATTGTTAAGTTTTTCCACTCGTTTAATAAATTGTGTTTTGCCAATTTGAATATTTCTTGTTCTATTTCAGAACATGCGCTTATATAATTGCAACACTCGTGTATTATTAAGCACACTTAATCAATGATTACTAGAATCGGATTTATGCATTTACAGCAAAATTGAGAAGATGGAATTCAAAATTGTTGAAAAATTTTAAAAATCGATGATATCAATATATGATTTCTCTTCTATTAAAATCATTAAGGAAAGAAATAATATTTAATTTAGTTTTTATTTCTTGCAAGCGATGCAGACAATTTTTCTTTTGCATAAAGATTCGCAGCCTGTTGAGCACTGAGTGACATACCGGTGATTGGCAGTACGAAAGGTAATACTTGAAAGAAACGATTACATTCAAAATTAAGAAGTTTCAAGGTCATACAAAAAGAAAAATGTATCCACACAATGGCGTAAGCGTAAAATAGGTTCAGCGGTTATGTTAAACAATGTTATGGATAATAAATACGTAATATCGATCGCAATTAGTTTCTAACTAAAGTATAATGATTTCAGCGCACAGGTTCGATCTGATTTTACATAAAACACTATTTGCAAAATATCACAAAATCATTTTTCAACGTTTCGATCTAGGTATAGATCATTTTCAAGAAAATAATAAAACATAATTAACATTAAATTAATTAATTAACAATAATTAACATTAAATGTCGGTTATTTTACAGACGCAAAATTTTATTATTTTCTTGAAAATGATCTATATCTAGATCGAAACGTTGAAAAATGATTTTGTGATATTTTGCAAATAGTGTTTTATGTAAAATCAGATCGAACCTGTGCGCTGAAATCATTATACTTTAATGTTATGGATATCGGAACGGTACCATCTTGTACGATTTTGAGAAACTAGGTTACAGAGCGAGCACCGTCTTGCTGTCCATCTAATTGTGTTTCACTGGACGACCAGTTCTGGCGTTTTGCGGGCGCTCGAGTTAACCGGTCAACTGATCTCCGACAGGCATCCGATTTAAGGGATTAGTTAATCGGTTAACCGGTTTACTTGGTTAACAGGTGCTACTGGTTGAAAGGATAACCACGTGACACTGGTACCATGTGTCAGTTTGCGTGGAAGGAATGCGTAACTTGAAAAATAAGTAGACAGCAGACCTTTATGCACAAGAAACATTTTCCACCTGATTTCTAACGAACTGAAGTGAAATAGAAATTTATTTGCTTTCTTAATATGTTTGATAGGTCGAAAATAATATAACCGTATTCTCTTCACTCTTCTAACGCATTCACTGTTTCGCATTACACCTACTAATTTTTGTCATAAACCCGAGAAATCCGCAGTCTAATAATCACTATGTATACTGGACATATATTTCGCATAGTACTGTAACATCTAACAAGTCATTTCGGGATTAATTCCTGGAATTACAAGTTGTGTGAGTATATATATTTGTTGTTTATCCGAATTGTTCGATTACCGAAATAATTCGATTATCTGAACCTCCTCGATTCCATTTGGTTCGGATAATTGACCCTTTACTGTGTTCATCAAATTCAGATCAAAGTCTTCACTAAATGAAAAAAGTATCGTGTGAGAAAAGAAATATAGTAACTATTCATATTTTTCATATGTATATTACCATATTCATATATGTATTGTATTCTTTACTGTATCGAAACTGTGCATGTATTGTATACGCTACGTAATCAATATTTAGTTAAAAGCAATAAATAAACTAGCTGGTTATTGTTGCTCGCTCGCTTCGCGAGCTCGCGGATGGTGTTATTGTTGCTCGCTCGCTTCGCGAGCTCGCGGGTAGGACTGCTCTTGCGAGAGGGTTAGTGGTACGCATTGCTAGTGAGGCATACAGCTATTAATGGTTTTTTTAAATTTTGTGTGTGACTCTCCACGAGCCACACAAAGAACTTCCCGATTCGTTAGTTGTAAGCGGTAACATTAGCATTAACTGCATAATTTAAAAAAAAATGAAATATATATAATTACGTTTGTTTATTTGGTGGAAAATTTCCATCCTCTCTTATAAATTGCATTGTTGAATGAACTTCTTTCGAAAAAAACTAAAAAATCTAAAAAACTGCTTGACCAATATGGACCAAAATCTAATCAGCTCTAAGTTACGACGAGGCACATCCATTGCATCATTCATCATTCTGATCGCATTGTTACTTTTTCAGAAAATGTTAACGAAAAATTTGACACACACACACGCACACACGCACACACACGCACGCACGCACGAACGCACACACACACGCACACGCGCACGCGCACGCGCACGCACACGCACACGCAAACACACACACATACCGACATTTTGATAAAAAGAGTCTAAAATGAATCCAATGACCATGAAACGTGAAGATCTGTTAAAAATTCGATTTTCGATTTTCGGGGTAAAAAAACATTAATAGCTGTATGCCCCACTAGCAATGCGTACCACTAACCCTCTCGAAAGAGCAGTCCTACCCGCGAGCTCGCGAAGCGGGCGAGCAACAATAACCAGCTAGTTTGATTATTGTAAGCGGTAACATTAGCATTAGTTGCATAATTGAAAAAAAAAAATTTTTTTTAATTAAAAAAAATTTTTTTTAACCCTTTGAACTCGAGGCCGTTTTCGCTTGCGCGAACCAGCAACTCGAGACGATTTCGGCCAAATTAGGTGAACATTTTACAGGTACTTCAAAAATATTTAATTTAAAAAAAATTAAAAAAAAAAATTTCACCAGTTTATTCATTTATATGTCGAAAACAACAAATTTTGATAAATATTACACTCTGTAATTAGTTTTGGTGTGATACTTAGTAAAACAATAGCCAAGATGCATCCTTGCCACTTCACATCGGCCGGGCGCCGTATCGGCACCGCTCGAGTTGCTACTTAACATCGGCCGGACGCCGTATCGGCGCCGCTCGTGTTCAAAGGGTTAAATTAAAAAAAATTTTTTTTACATAAAAATGAAATATATATAATTACGTTTGTTTATTCGGTGGAAAATTTCCATCCTCTCGTATAAATTGCATTCTTGAATGAACTTCTTTCGAAAAAAACTAAAAAAACTAAAAAATCTAAAAAACTACTTGACCGATATGGACCAAAATCTAATCAGCTCTAAGTTACGACGGGGCGCATCGATTGCATCATTCATCATTCTGATCGCATTGTTACTTTTTCAGAAAACGTTAACGAAAAATTTGATAACATAAAAACGGCCATACGCACACACACACACACACACACACACACATACTAACAATTTGATAAAAATAGTCTAAAATGACTTCAATAACCATGAAACGTGAAGATCTGCTAAAAAATCGATTTTCGATTTTCGGGGTAATTACAGTAACTTCCCTATGAATCGGGAAGTTAATAATAATAATAAAAGCTCTGAAATACTTTTGTAACTGTATCGACCTCTGTTTAAAACACTTCGAACAAAATTGCTACACTCTCCTTAACGATAATAATGACCATCCTAAAAAAGATCAGAATTCCACACTAATTCCGGTTAAGGGGGTAGAGGCCCCACGTGACTATGGTATTTTTCATTGTGACCAACCTCCGCGCGGAAAACCAATTTGGCAACAGTGATGAACATACATCTGTATCAATCTAACGCTTTAGTTTCGCTATCATTACAGGTTTTTTTCTTTTCATCAATATCTTTATTGCTATTAATGCATCCGAGTGGCTTCATGCCCTTTACACTTTTGTTGTTAAGAAACTACGCTTATAATTCTCCTGACTAAGCGCCATCTGGTCGAAGTAGCTGAACTAAAATTGCTTCTATTCACCTTTCATGAACGGAATCTGGGGAATAATTGAATGCGATCACGCGGGAACGTTTCACGTCCTCATACGATTATATTTTGAGCTGAGTGAGGGCTCATTCGAAAGAGGAAGGTTGCACGCAGTGCGGTCATCTCGATTTTTTCGCGAGAAAAATCTTTTTGTGCACGAAAAATACATTAGAATCTCCGGAATTTTTCTTCATTTGTTTCGCCTATTTTGGACACTCATATTACTTCATATAAACATCATCTAAAGAAAACATGAGAAGAGCGCACTGCGTGCAACCTTCCTCTTTCGAATGAGCCCTCACTCAGCTCAAAATATAATCGTATGAGGATGTGAAACGTTCCCGCGTAAACCCCTGTTTTCACTTGTTTTCTAGTAATATTCTGGTCAGATTCTAGTAATGTCACGTGGGTACTCTACCCCCTTAAGGGGGTTCGGTATCCATGGATTCTAGGGTATTTATCAGTGTAACCAACCTCCACGCTGAAAAACACTTTGGCAACAGTGATGAATAGACTGCGGATCTGTATGCATTTATAGAAAAATCAAATAGATGAAATCGAAAATCGTATTAAAATTAAAAAAATTAAAGACGTCAATATATGATTTATCCTCTATTAACCCTTGGCACTCGGAGCTGTTTTAAATCGAAAATTAAACATTTCTTCCGACCTAGAATAATTCCGTTCTACATGATATCAATAATGTTATGGTTATGAAATAGATGTAATACCTCGTACAATACTTGAATGTGTAGTAATTAATCAGATACCATCATAATTAATAATGTAAAAAATATTTTGAATAATGGTACAGCAATTTTTACTGGAGACTCTGAGTCACCACTGGAGTGGTAAGGGTTAAAATTGTTAAGGGAAGGAATAACGTACAATTTAGTTTTTATTTCTTGTAATCGATGCAGACAATTTTTATTTTGCATAAAGATCCGCAGTCTAGTGATGAACATACATTTATATCAATCTAACGCTTCAGTTTCGCTATCATTACAGGTTTTTTCTTTTTATCAACATCTTTATTGCTATTAATGCATCCGAGTGGCTTCAAGCCCTTCATATTTTTGTTGTTACTGATTGATACTGTAGCTAAAATTGGTTCCAAACTTGCTCTAGACTCTGTCTGTATCACTCTGTATGAACGAAATATGTGGAAGTTGAATGCAATCACGGGAAACGGCTTTTTGTCCTTATACAAGCATGTTACGAGCTGTGTAAGGGCTCATTGTAAAGAGCAAGGTTGATCGCGCTTCGCTCTGTTCATGATTCAACGAGATTATGTTTATATTTAATAATATGAGCGTCCAAAGTAAGGGAAACAAATTCAGACGACCACCCTGAGGTTCCCATTTATTTTTATAATACAAAACAATTTTGTTGATTTCAATCATAACCAGAACGAAGCGCAATCAACCTTCCTCTTTGCGATGAGCCCTCATTCAGCTCAAAATATGCTCGCATGAGGATGAAAAGTCGTTTTCCGCACTGTTTTTACTTGTTTTTCTAGTAATATTCTAGTAACATCTATGGGTACCGTGCCCCCTTAATGTTCGGCGCCGCGAGCATGCGAGAGATACAATAATCAATGCGAGGTAGCAAGCGGAGCGGATCGCTCGCTCGCGGGCCGATGAATCGAAAGTTTTTGCATTGAAACGTCCCGCTGGTAGCCGTCCTCCGAGAGTTACAGAACAGGGGGAGGAAGTTTAGAGTTTAATTTGCCGGAAAATTATTGACGGAAGTCTGAGCCCCGGTACAGATCATAACGCTCCGTGAATCCGTGCGCCGGAGTATTCGCGACCCTCCTCTGCGCCCCCGCAAACCGCCCTTATCCGTCGTCTCTATCCGGGATTTTTTTTCTCTTCCTTCGAGGCCGCTCTTTCCAGCTTGTTTCCGGAGGAGCGTTCGATCTCTCTACATCACCTAAATGACTCCTGGCCGTCGTCGTCGTCGACGCCCTTCCCTACGCTCGATCTACGTGTGCACGCCTGTTCGTGATTCCGCGGATCCATCCCGGATTATCTGCCGTGAAATTGTCTGATTTGCCTCGCATTTTCCACGGCACGCCATTTGTTTCGTCGCGTTCCGCAGCGCGACGGAGACGACCCGCTCTCCCCCAATATGCACGCAGTTATGGACGGGCTGAAAATTCCGCGGAATGACAGAATTGTTTAGGCGATTGAGCCGAACCGGTTGACGCATAGCTGCGAAATTAATGCGGTCGCCGAGATAATGCTGATCCGCGCGCGACCGCTTCGTCGCTAGTGGCCTATGAAAATTGCTTCCTGACTTTTTTAGGAGGATTGGTTAATTGAAAGAGGGACTGTTGATGAACTGATGACTAGACAGCGGATTTCATGCATTTACCACAAAGCTGAGCAGGTATAATTCGGAACATTAAATGCAATAAATGCAGGTATAATTCGGAACTCTAATTAAACATATTAGGAAAGAAAATGAAATAAAAAAAGTTGCTAGTGGCCTATGAAAATTGCTTCCTGACTTTTTAGGAGGATTGGTTAATTGAAAGAGGGACTGTTGATGAAATGATGATTAGACAGCGGATTTCATGCATTTACCACAAAGCTGAGCAGGTATAATTCGGAAAATTAAGTTATCTATATTAGGTAGTAGTCTATATTAGGAAAGAATATGAAATAAAAAAAGTTTTGATATACCACGTTTTTAAGACGGGTTAGAAACTATAAAATAACTTTTCCTAGCCCTATATAGATTTCTAGCCCCATACAGAAGCAAAATTTGAATGTTATCGGCGCATTGGTTCGATCAATTAAATACTATACACACTATTTGTAAATTATCACAACATTTTATCCCGACGTTTCGATCTAGATTTAGATCATTTTCAAGGGATTAACATTAAAAACATTGTGTCTGTAACGAACAAGAAAAAATTTTTTTTCTTTAATAATTTAATTTATATTAAGAATCAAATAACAAAAGTGAATCATATTGTAGGGAGAAGAAACTGAACAAAAATGTTACTCACTTGCGTAGTGTCACAAAATATTTTTTAAAATAGGAAAATTAGAAAACTTGATAGTCTGTGTAGGACCCACATGTTGCTGCCTGGGCAGTCATCACGGTAGCGTGGAAACGTGAAGACGCTAGGAAAACCAATGGTTGATCGTGTATCGATCTATTGGCATCGTGTATTCAATCAAAATCAAAAAAAATAGAAACATAACATTACCCATATTTCCCCTATATCTTATACCTCAAAAAAACCCTTTGAGATAATTTCGTGACCTTTGGTTTCTGAGATATCTCAGAAAATATGACTCTGACCACGAATTTTGAGGGCTGTTTTCACCCCTTCAAAGTGGATGGTTGCCGATAAACAAAACACGTGTCAAATATTTTTCGAAGAACTATATCTGATATAAGTTTCATCAAAATCGGTTTGTTCATCTGAATAGGTTCCCTTGTTAGAGTCAGTATCACAAGCCATAGTCGCCTTGAGACTTGTCCCCCACTCTAACTTCCCCTTCCACTATTGTTATTCCCCCACTCCTCCGCCATGACGCGGTCACGTGACGGGTTTCGTCTCTGTCGTGCAAAGAGGGGGTAACTTTTTCTCCTGAATTCGAGTAAGTTCCCCTGATCAGGCGACTCTGCTCGCTACAACGTTCCACCTCTTCAAAGTCTGCTCGCCCAAAGAGAAGGAGTCTAATTAATCCGAAAATTCTGAAACGGGGAAGCTCGTTTCCGACGAACAATAAGAGAAAGTCAAGGTGGTTTTGCGATTAGCACCGGACGCAAGAAGTTCCAAGAAATCGGAACCGTCCACCAGCGACCAGGAGCAATAGAAGAAACCAATGAATGTGACCCAGGCTTGAAGCGAACGACCTAATTAGCCTACAACACGCGGCCGTATCCCGCGGTAAAATCACCGACACATAAAACACCGCGTCAAGGACGTCGCTCGGCTAGAAAAAAAGAAACTCGGAGAAGCGAGCGACCAAGCGAGAGAGAAAGAGAGAGAGCAAGGGGAAAAGAAACTGTAAATGCAACGTCCTCGGAGGCGTCCCGGATCGGAGCAGTCGACTGTGAAAACGGCGTGCATCCGAACGAAATGGACTGGTCAGAGGTGGCGAAGAAAAAGTGTTAAAGACGACAATGCAACCGTCTGCATGTGCAAGAAGGGTGCACCGGGGAGGAAGAGGGAGACGAACCTAGGGGAGAGCATTAATACATACAACGTTTGCGAACCTAGCCGATGATGGTGTTGGCTTCGATGCTTTGTTGCACGGTGTCTTCGTGTCTTGAATTGTCTCTATTGTTCGCTGTTATTTTTATTCCACTTAGGAATTCATTGAGATAATAAGACTGTCGCAAAGCCTGAACACTTTTTTAACTAGAACATTTCACAACAACGTTTTCGCTGGAGAATGTATGATGATAGCCTTAACGAATAAAAAATGATAGCCAATTATCTCTAGACATTGTTTTCGGCAAGAAAATTTTCTTGCAAATTGACTTGCACCACTGTTGCATGCAGTGGTTTATACAATCGAGAATTTGATATTGTTGTTATGTTTATGGGCTGCTACCCAGAGCCACGTTCAGTCAGAGGGCCCCATTCGCGATAAAAAATAATAAAATCGAAACAACTGAGATTAAGAATTTAAGAAAAAATAACTTAGACAAAAATTGTTGGTACTTGATTTTATTTAGGTTGATTGGGTAGGTCCCTAAGATCAACGATCCGTCGCTGTTAGACTGTGGATCTTCATGCAAAATAAAAACCTGATGTAACAATTCTGATAACTCTAATAATTGTAATAATTGTAATCATTGTAATCATTGTAATCATTGTAATCATTGTAATCATTATAATCGTTGTAATCATTATAATCGTTGTAATCATTGTAATCATTGTAATCATTGTAATCATTGTAATCATTGTAATCATTGTAATCATTGTAATCACTATAATCGTTGTAATCATTGTAATCGTTGTAATCATTGTAATCATTCTAATAATTCTAATCATTCTAATCATTCTAATAATTCTAGTAATTCTAGTAATTGTAATAATTCCAATAATTCCAATAATTCCAATAATTCTAATAATTTTAATAATTTTAATAAGTCTAATAAGTCTAATAATTCTAATAATACTAATAATTCTGATAATTCTGATAATTCTGATAATTCTGATAATCCTGATAATTCTAATAATCCTGATAATTCTGATAATTCTGAGAATTCTGAGAATTCTAATAATTCTAATAATTCTAATAATTCTAATAATTCTAATAATTCTAATAATTCTAATAATTCTAATAATTCTAAAAATACTAATAATTCTGATAATTCTGATAATTCTGATAATTCTGATAATCCTGATAATTCTGATAATCCTGATAATTCTGATAATTCTGATAATTCTGAGAATTCTGAGAATTCTAATAATTCTAATAATTCTAATAATTCTAATAATTCCAATAATTCTAATAATTTTAATAATTTTAATAATTTTAATAATTTTAATAAGTCTAATAATTCTAATAATACTAATAATTCTGATAATTCTGATAATTCTGAGAATTCTAATAACTCTAATAATTCTAATAAGTAGATCATCCATATTAGATCTACTCATTCTCGTCATGAAAGCGTAAAATCCTTAGTCCAGTTATGACGCATTACGTTATACTCCAAGGTCACGAAGGTGAGCAAGCTCCACCTAAATCACGAAAATGGCCGAATTAATTCTGGCGGCAGTGTTAATCGAAGTGTGGAGCGTGGCGTGTTCCCTATAATAATAGTCTCGTACGCGTAGACGGTTGTCTTGATAGGGGCCGTTTAAGCGTTAAGAAGCCCGCTGCCATGGTGCCACGCCGGGGCGGGTAGAAGTGCAACGATGCATCTTGCGGCCCGCGTTCCCGTATCTCTATAGATAGCCGTGCAACCGCGGCATGCGTCACAGTCCGCGACGGAGGCCCGAAGAATTTCCGCCAGCAGCGTCTCGATCATAAGGGGAGGAAGGAAAAGAAAGAAAGGTGGTAGTAAGGCAGCTCGCGAACGAAATCGAGAGAAAATGAGAGAGAGCGTCCGCGTCGAGGAAGACCACGAAGAATAAACCAGAAGAGAGACGAAAGGGAACAAGCGAATCTCTCCCCGTCGCTGAATCCGGCTGCGCGCATTGTTACGCGCTAATTTTGGAGTCCGCTGTCGCTTTGTCCAACGCTTCTATAGGCGGATCGTGCAGATCCGAACTAGCTGTCTTTCTCCGTTTGCTCGCGACGTCGCACCAGAGAAAGAGAAAGAAAAAGAGAGAGAGAGATACAGTAGGTAAAAGAAAAATTCGGTGCGAGAGATCGAAAGGGCCTCGCGGACCTTGCCGATGAACACAGCGCGGAATTTACGGCTGTGTTGAAGCGGTCGGAATTGTTTCGACGGTTATAGAGTAGCTCTGGCTACAGTCGCTCTTTCGATGACTGCGCTACTTTCGGAGGATGAGGGGTGCTAACGCGAGCTAAGGACGCACTTGTCTCGTCCGTGGAGTGAACTCTCTACGAACTGTTTTGATGGTCGTTCGCTAGGAGGTGAAAGAATAACTGCACAAGGCCCATTTTGTTAGGGTACGTATTTTCATATCGTTGTTAAATTGAACAAGTCAACGAATACCTGTCAAGGGATGAAAAAATGGGTTTAAGGGCAACAAATTTTTCAGTTCCTTTTATCACTCTGGGTCTAAACCTTGGTTTTTTCACCTAGGCTCCCTAGAGACTTCATCTGCTGGATTAACAGACTTCGATCTGGACTCTATCAACCGACAGCCTCCCTTTTTAAAATGAAACTTGCAGATAACACAAATTGTCCATGTGGTTGTTTGATACAGGATCATAATCATATATTATGGCAGTGCCCGATCTATGAAAACAATAGAGAGGCGCTGATTCACAAATTATGCAGCAAAGGTTACTATCCACCTTATACAATAGATGCTTTTTTGTGTGGACCTTCTCTTTGTCCTCTATTTCTTATTCACAGTTTTCTCAAATCTCACTGTTTGTAAAGGAAATAATTCTTATCGATCGAAAATTGAAATATAAAGTATGATTATGATATCGGCGCCAGGTTCGATCATTTCAAGAAGAACAATTATGCAAATTAAATATTTAAGTTTCTCAACGTTTCGATCTCTTGATAATGATCCACATTGAGATCGAAACGTTGAGAAACTTAAATATTTAATTTGCATAATTGTTGTTCTTCTTGAAATGATCGAACCTGGCGCCGATATCATAATTATACTCACTGTTTGTATTTATAGTGTTGTACTAGAATTGTTAATTATGTTACCTATCCTAGTTTATAAGTTGTCATTGTAATGTTAGCATGTACAGATATGTACATGCTGCTAATAATCCCATGTGGGGTTTCATAGCATAATAAAAAAAAAGGGATCAAAATAATTTCATTTGACCTCTCTAAATACGCATCGATGGAAACTAAAGTGATCTATTATATTGTTCCAAAATCAATGTATTTTGCCGTAATCTTTTCTTCATGCTCGTTAAAGACGATAATCTGTTTTCTCTGGATCTTATTGTAGCCCATCTTTTAGTTCTTTAATAAATCTGGACAAACTCATGTGACATTTTTTAAAAATAAAGTACTATCTATATAATACTTTTTTGAAATGAAAACACAACAAGAATTTTACACATATACATATGCATAAATTTGCGACGGGGCAAGTTGTAACTGGGGGCATTTTGTTCCATAATTGACACATGTGGGAATCTACAACAACATTTTAGTTAGAGGTGGTATGAAATAACTAATACAACCTTTTAAAACACGCTCTGAAATGTCATTCGATCGTTAAGGATGAAAGAACGAGTGACATCAATATTAAACAATAAAAATACTAAAAAGTTCAAACAATACTTACTTACCTAGAACGTAACCAACCATTCGTTAAAATTATATGCTACACTACCGCGGACACTATAAAAATGAACAGAATGTCTTCGCCCACTTTTACAACAAAAACAATTGAAAATGAATCGCGGGAACTTCTCCCATTTTAAAAATAGACAGCGAATCTCTAAGCAAAATAAAAATTTTCTACCTGAGTTGCAACAAACAGAAGTGACATAGAAATGTTTTTTATTTTTTTTTTATTTGTGCAATAGAAACCTCAAATAAGAGGTTATTCTGCAATCAGTGTTACATACATAATATTACAATAGAAATCTTATTTGCTAATGTGTGGTTAAAGTAACAATACATGACATTAATAGTTACAGTACATGGCGTATTAACAATACGTGACGTTATATACATAATCCGCAATTTTTCAGGAAGGATCATAAGATCTTACATACAGTGTTTGTAGGTCTGTGGGGTAAAACATTGCATGACATGGGAAGAGAAAAACCCCGTAATCTCAGGTTATATACAGGGTGTCCCAAAATTCCTTCAGCATCTGGAAATGAGAGGTTCCTTAGATCATTTGCAGAAACATTTCTCTTTGCAAAAATCTCGTCCGCGGCTTTGTTTAGAAGTTATTAACTTAAAATACGGACCAATCAGAGTCCTACGTAAGGACAGGTCCCACTTAGCGCGGTGTTGCCGTTGGTCGAGCTAGAATCAATCCGCTGTAGACGCACTGTGATTGGTCTTGGTTTTTCGTTAATAACTCCTGAACAATGCTGCGTACACTATTTTTACAAAGGAAAATATCGCTTCAAATGATCTCAGGAACCTTCCATTTCCGGATGTTGAAGGAATTTTGGGACACCCTGTATAAATTTTAATCTATGAGTATCATAGATAGGACATTGCCATAATACATGATCAATATCCAACACATAAAAATTTATTTTATGTCTTAATACGTTCAATAGGCTGAAAATAATATAAAAGTACGTTTAAATTCGTCTAATGTCGTTAATGTTTTAAATTACACCTACTCATTGTTGTTATAAATACATAAAATCCCCTGTCTATTAATAAATAACGATCGGAACACCTTACCCGGGTAACTTCTAACTCCGGTCTTCCTTACTCGATGCACCGTGGAAATTTTGTAAAGCGAGAAAGCAGTCCAATCAGCTCATCCTCCTCAGAACGCATCAACTATACGGTCAGCGTGGACAAGCGACGGGGTTGGGGGCCAAATAGAAATACAAATTTATGATCTCGAAACTGCAATTGCTGAAAGCGGGAAGAAGCTGATGGAGCTCGAGCCGAACGGGTGCCGGGCAAAATCGAATACTCCCACTTGCTTCCCGTCTCGGTAACATTGTTTCGCACGGTCACGATCGACGATCGCATAAATAAGTCAGCGGTCGGATTGGCTCGGCAATTCTGCATTCACGGTCTGCCGGGAGAATCCTCAGGAATATCGTGGAAAAAACCATATCCACCCGACTGGAGGAAAAAAGTAAGTTTACCCCCTGGCTACCACAGCATCCCTACCCCCGAGGAGTCCCAGCAGAGAGAAAACGTGAATTATCTGCGCTCGTTACATATTCCTTTTTATGTGTCCTCCGCCATAAACAGCAAAGGTGAAAGCGCGAAGGGAGAGGAGGCTGCCGAGGACCAGTTTTTGCATGGCCTCCCTCGAGGGTCATCACTCGCACTTCGGGGGCAGTCGGTGTCCAGTTGTCCACCCTCTCGGCCATTCGATCCTGCCTGACAACTGATATTGCGTGATCTATGGCCCCGTGCATTGCACGCCTGGGACAAAACTGTCCCGTTCTCTACCCCCGTCGGTCTTCCTTCGAAGTTTCCACCCTCCGAGGATCCCGGGGCCACAGCGCCGGCATCCAGGGGGAGAAACCAGGAAGAGCAACAAAGTAATAGATGTCCCCGGATCCGCAGTGTCCACTTCGTCAATAAAAAATCACGGCATAATAGAAAAAGAACTCGTGCCCCCGACCCTATACACCCCCGCGTTCGACCCCTCGAGATATATATGCTCCCACCCCCTTAAGAACTGGCCTGTGAAATATTTATAAGAGACTGCCCCAACGCCAATTTAAGATCCTACGGATTAACTGGATTCGTGTTTGCCTCGGGGATCATGACCCGAAATGGATGCAGAAATTCTTTGACAGGCGTCGCGTGACCTCCTTGTACTTGAACCACACTCCTGAAACTTACTAAGGGTGTTTCAGAAAATAACGACATTATTGATCTTTTAGTGTGATCGAAGACTGGCAATAAGGGTAACTTTAAACACATTTTTTGGGAATTGCCCGAAACTGCACATACTGCACATACACAAATTTTTTTTCTCATTTTTTCAGACTTTACAAACAAAACTGAAGCCAAAAAATTTCAATTTTAATTTTCAATATTTTTCTTTCTTTTTTATAGAATTCATTGAAGCTTCACATTTCGCGGATAAAAAAAGGTACAAATTAAAATGGCCACCATCAGCGTACTTTCTTTTCACATGTTCCGGTGTAGTAAATTGAACTGTTTTTCTACTAATAGATTTGTAATCAATCTTCAAAGACAAGATACCGAGATCGTTTTAATGAATTTTACTGAATGTTTATAGAAAATTTATCACGGAGCCTGAAACAATACTCCTGATGAACCACACTCCTGAAACTTTCTAAGGGTGTTTCAGAAAATAACGACATTATTGATCTTTTAGTGTGATCGAAGACTGGCAATAAGGGTAACTTCAAACACGTTTTCGGGAATTGCCCGAAACTGCACATACTGCACATACACAAATTTTTTTTCTCATTTTTTCAGACTTTACAAACAAAACTGAAGCCAAAAAATTTCAATTTTAATTTTCAATATTTTTCTTTCTTTTTTATAGAATTCATTGAAGCTTCACATTTCGCGGATAAAAAAAGGTTCAAATTAAAATGGTCACCATCAGCGTACTTTCTTTTCACATGTTCTGTTGTAGTTAATTGAACTGTTTTTCTACTAATAGATTTGTAATCAATCTTCAAAGACAAGATACCAAGATCGTTTTAATGAATTTTACTGGATGTTTATAGGAAATTTATCACGGAGCCTGAAACCATACTCCTGATGAACCACACTCCTTACCACACTGGTTAATGGAACCATTTTCAGCAGACGTACGAAAGTAGTAGTGTTCCTATGGAATTTTTACAATACCAAACCCTAATAATTAGAATAGCGAGAGTATTTGAGGCGTCTTGTATCGAAATTTTTATAGAATTCATTGAAGCTTCACATTTCGCGGATAAAAAAAAGGTTCAAATTAAAATGGCCACCATCAGCGTACTTTCTTTTCACATGTTCCGGTGTAGTTAATTGAACTGTTTTTCTACTAATAGATTTATAATCAATCTTCAAAGACAAGATACCAAGATCGTTTTAATGAATTTTACTGAATGTTTATAGAAAATTTACCACGGAGTCTGAAACGATACCTGTTGCACTAGAACACTCCTTTAAGGGAAATTTATGTCGGAGATAATTACTACATGCGAGATCTTAACTTTTTGGGCGTGTAAAAATGTATTTCGCAGCTTTATATTTCAATTTTTATTAAGTCAACATGTTATAAAATTTCAAAATCTCAACTGCTTGAAATGAAAAATTTCAGACGATTTATCAATAAAAATTTAGCATTTACTATTGTTATTGTAAAAATGACAACAGTATTAATAGATGTAAAAATTAATTTGACATCTTGCTTTTATTTGGTTGTTCGTTTACAAACGACTGAAATGTATTCAAGTTGTGACGGTTAGCGAACAGATTCCGTTGACTTTCCCACAGGAATCTCTTCAAAAGTCGTCTCTGGCAGGATACGTCCTAGATAACCTTTTCATATCTTAGTTGACCCCTTTTAACGAAAACCGACTTCTGGCTCGACTTAATGGAAATCGACAAAAACTAGGGTCTGGTCCTAAGCGGCGATTAGATCATGAACATACCACCCCCTTCAATTTTGGGGTATATAAACCCGTACATTTTTACTCTCGGGGGCAGTACTTCCATAGTCACGAATCGTGTCGCGTCGTGCTGTATTTTCGTAAGTCGATTTCCAGTAAGATCGGGCTAAAGTTCCCCTTCGGACCAACCTTTGAACCGTATAGATTCCGTAGTCCGGTAATAAATCTATTAAGGCATTTAGTAAAATCACTTCGAAACCCCCGCATCTTGCCAGTGCGTCAACATCGAGCAACCTAGGTAATATTCTTTTATTCTCGCACACACTATCTCGCGACACATACACATATATTTCATTGTAAACTATAACGATTTTGAATATATCTAAATTTTACCTACTCACTTCTAAATTCTTTCAACCCTTAATTATTGTTATACCAATCCTAATTTAGTAGTTGAACGTTCCCACATGATACAATCTTACCGCTCGGATTGTATCAATTAAATTATACTTGTTACGAGGCTTACTAACAACCCCATCACCTATCAAACTCTTAGACGACATTCCAATCGCCTAATCGGGATATTTTCCAACCTAGTACCTACCCGATTTCATATTGGGATCATCCACATTACCTATACGTCCACACACAAATTAAACGGCAACCTGACAATCGTATCAAGGATCGTCCGTTTTTCCTTTGAATCCAACATACTAGCGGCTCCCTGACAATCGTATCAAGGTGCGTCCGCTAAACTCTATAACCTCCTTAATCATCTTTCAAGTCAGAGTTCCCCATTCACACGTAGGTTCATCCCTGAAACTTCACTCATACTAGCGGCAACCTGACAATCGTATCAAGGATCGTCCGCTTTAACTAACAGTTTTTAACCATACTCCCAGGGTAATAACCCTTCGCCGGCCACTCGTGCTGCTCGCGGCCCTGGCTCGTAACAGAACTGGTGACAGCGGTGGGATCTGTTCAATTATTTTAGGATTACTTTAATTTTGGGTTTACTATATTAAATTGCTCGTAGCTGAGTACTGATGATATACTAGTTTTCCTAGTTTACGTCTTGATATTACTGGCTATATACTAGTTTTCCCTAGTCACGCTTTTATATCAAAATTAATTAAAGTTTTAATATACTAGTTTTCCTAGTTAAAAGACTTCAATATACTAGTTTCCTCTAGTTACATTTTTAAATATAATATACTAGTTTTCTCTAGTTACATTTTTAAATAAAAATGCAGAATTCAGCTGCAAATACATCTTCTGTTGACATGATGAACTTGACGGTTTCACTTGCAACTTCTATGTCGCTGTTGACGCAAAAGACATGCTTACAGAATATTACTTCGACAATTCCTACCTTTAACGGGGAAGACCCCCCTTTGATTCGTTTCGCGCAAACTTTAGAGGACGGGTTAACTTTGATTCCGGAGGGTACGGAGGCCGAGTATCTGGCAATTGTTCTTACGAAACTCGTCGGACCGGCACGTAGAAGTACATTAGAACACAAGTTTACAACCGTAAAATCATTGGTTCAACATTTGAAAAAACGGTTCGCTCCCGGTAAGAGCTTGTCATATTATCAAGTGGAAATCGCGAAGTTGCATATTCGCGAAGGAGAAAGCCTACGACAATATATCGATAGGACAAGCCATTTGGTTTACTGTACGCGCGGAGCCATGAGGGAAAAATACGAGGTCCATGCCGAAGAATTCATTAAATTGATGGAAAACGATGTCAAGGAAAATTTCATCGACGGTTTGCCGGATCGAGTTTCCTTCAAGGTGTCGGCTCTCTCTAAAGATATCAAGAATCTGGAAGAAGCTTACGACATCGTGCTACAGATAGACAAAAAATTAAGGAATCGGCGACAGTCGCCACGAAATGAATCACCATCAAGGTGGTCCCGCCGAGGCTCTTACGACCAGGACTCTCAATATCACGATCGACAAGTGTCGTATCCTCTATCTCCGAGTAGATATGACCGAAACAGAGATCGACACGCGAGGCCATCTGGTTATTCGGAAGAAAAGGGAGGACGTGCTTCTGCCTGGACCTTGCGTCACAGGAGCCCTTCAAATTCCCCCTCCAATCGTTCCGACACTTCAAGTGTAAGAGACGATGAAAAACGGTACACCATATTAAAAAATACCGACAAAGAACGTTTTTCAAAATCGTATTGTTGGCATTGCGGAACATCAGGACATGATGGAAAATTCTGTAAGAATCGTCCACATAATCCGAAATTCCGACGAGATTCGCGAGATTCATCGGTCGAATCAAACAAATCTTTAAACTTCGATCGCGCTCACCGTACCGGCGACACGATGAGCGAAACCAAAGAAGTTCGCCCAAGAACTGTCCGCTTCGAGGAAAAACCCTTCTCAAGGAAGCACCAGCCCCGCGAATCAACATCAAAATCCCGGAACTGGAATCAGGAAAGGGAGAATTTTTAATTGATGGCGGAGCCTCAGTCAATCTAGTAGTTCTCAACGCTTTGGGTACAGAAGCAGAAATTATCTCACGTGAAGAAATCGAGATAACGGGACTCACGAGTATTCCAATTCGTACCTTAGGAACTACGATTTTACACATTCACGAAGCTCCTGCGATTTTCTACGTAGTGAAGCATCTTACAATTGAAGCAGATGGACTCATAGGAAGCCCATTTTTGAAACAGGAACAAGCAGAAATTTCTTATTACCATAGGACAGTGGTATTAAGAAGTAAACCTACCAGACCTATTCGATTCTCCAACTACCAGCAGGAATCGGAAACACCCACCAAACATCGTATAGATGCCCGAACGTCTCAGCAGATTGCAATTACAATAGCTAATCCGAAAGTTAAGGAAGGATATTTACCACGCATAAAAACTCATGATAAACTGTACATAGGAGAAGCTGCAGTCATAAATGACAGAGGAAAATGTCATGTTATGGCAACTAACACAAGTGAAGAAGCACTGGACATAGAAATAGAACCACAAATTTTGGAACCTTATGATATTTTGAGTACCTCAGACGAAGATAATTATTCAGAAGTACGACACCATTCCAATTTCAAAACTAAAGAAGATAGGATACAGGGAATCTTCGAAACGCTAAATCTAAGCCACCTGAACAAAGAAGAACGATGCAGCATTACAGCATTGATAAAAGAATTTCCCGATCGATTTTATCTTCCTGGAGACAAATTAGGGAAGGCTTCCGATTTCAAGCACTCTCTACATACAATTGATGAGATTCCGATCAACACGAGGCAATATCGCTATCCTCCTGTACATCAAGATGAAATTAAAAAGCAAATTAATGGTCTATTATCCGAAGGTATTATAACCCCATCTAAATCTCCGTACAATTCGCCTTTGTGGATTGTACCCAAAAAGCCAGATGCGCAAGGAAACAAGCGTTGGCGCATGGTAATAGATTTTCGTGCGCTAAATGAAAAAACCATTTCCGATAAATATCCGCTTCCTCAGATCACAGAAATATTGGATCGTCTCGGTGGAGCTAAATACTTCTCCGTCTTCGATCTTGCCAGCGGATTTCATCAAATAGAAATGGATCCAAAAGATAGGCAGAAAACAGCTTTTACCACCCCTAATGGGCATTATGAATTTTCACGAATGCCGTTTGGTTTGAAAAATGCACCACCTACTTTTCAACGCTTGATGGACCAGGTATTAACTGGACTCCAGGGAACAGATGTTTTCGTTTATTTGGACGACATCGTGGTTTACGCTTCATCATTACAGGAACATAACATTAAAGTCAGGAAATTGCTGAATCGTCTGCGAGAACATGGCTTGACGCTTCAGACCAATAAATGCGAATTCTTACGGAAAGAAGTTACATATCTTGGACATATTATTTCAAGAAAAGGAGTAAAACCGGACCCTAGGAAACTAAAAGCAGTTCAGAATTTTCCAACGCCTACCTCACAGAAGAATATCCAACAATTTTTGGGTCTAGTGGGATATTACCGTCGTTTCATACAAGATTTTACCATAAAAGCAAAATCATTAATTGATCTTTTAGGAAAGGGCAAGAAATTCAAATGGGCTGAAGAACAAGAAAACAGTTTTAAAATGTTACGTGAAGAACTCTGTCGAGAACCAATCTTGCAGTACCCAGATTTCAACAAGCCATTCATCATCACAACAGACGCTTCTGAATATGTCATTGGAGCCGTGCTTAGCCAAGGTGAAATAGGCAATGATTTACCAATTGCTTACGCATCGCGTAGTCTCAATAAGGCAGAAAGAAATTATTCTGCCACTGAAAAGGAATGTTTAGCAATGGTATACGCCGTTATTTATTTTCGACCGTATGTTTATGGAACAAAATTCACACTGGTTACCGACCATCGCCCGTTGGTTTGGCTACATTCTGTAAAAGATCCAACGTCAAGACTCATGAAGTGGAAACTTCGTCTTTTGGAGTATGACTATCAGGTTGTTCATAAATCTGGAAAAACAAATAAGAATGCGGATGCATTATCACGTAATCCCACTTCCATTTGTTTGCCACTCATCCCGAGGGAACTCAAAGACCCCGAGTTTAAAATGCAAATACCGAAAACGGATGCTAACGCTAGTTCAATTGGACAACGAATCAGGCAATTACGTCGGGATCGAGAAAACCGACCAAAACATCAACAACCAAATAGCAGTTCAGATGAGACAGAAGAACCCGCTCTTGGTAAGGTTCAGCATTCACCAATAATGTACAGGAACAGATCTTTCCCAAGTTTGTCTCGAGAGGTGACAATGCCAGATGAAAACCAGGACATCATTCAACACCTTCTACCCGTGGCAAACTCCACAGAAATTTTTTCTACGAATAAGAATACGAGTTCGTCCGGTGATTTAATTTCGTTTGAGGAACCGACGGAAAACACTGTCATAGAGAATACGAACAATATACAGGGTGATATATCTAATATACCTCTAGAGGTATTCCCTGAAACAGGTGGAATTTTACAACCTACCGTAATCCGATCATCAAACAATACTATAGGCGAAGCAAGGTTACAGCAATTTTTTGACCGCACAGCCGACCCTTACCCATTTTTCGACGCCACCACCGATGGCTCGTCTACCGAAACTGACCTAGAGCCGCCGCCGGAACCGAAACAAAAAATTAACATTTCTTCAAACACCCTCACCGCAAAAGAGGATCACTATGTACATTTTGTCTCTGCCGATTGCAATTTAATAACACCCGTGGGAAAACTTTTATCCGACATTGGATTAATAAATAAGCAGGAACTTTTAGCTGCACGACCAGAGAAGGGACAGGTCATAATTTCAAGCAATGGGTTATTTAAAACATTTAGCATAGTAATATCTAACAACTTCTATGATAAACCAAAAAGAGTAGACATAGTTAATGGACTGAAAACCCTTCAATCAGCGTTAGAACAAAACAGGATCAAATCTTTTCGAATATCAGCATACGGAGACCATCATAAAACATCATTCAACGAATTTTTCAAAATATTAAAAGAAGTCTTTACAGACTCATCTTATCAAATTACAATATGTAATTGTGTCATTACAACGCCTTCCGTAGAAGACAGACAAGAAATCATACATGAAGCACATGATAGCTTAATAGGAGGACATAAGGGAGTTACAAAAACTTATAATCACATCCGTTCAAGATTTCATTGGCCTCAGATGCGCAACGAAATTCAAGAATATATCCGAAAATGCAGAAGTTGCCAGGAACAGAAACTAACCAGAATAAAGACTCGTCAGCCTATGCTGATCATCGACACACCGTTAGACGCATTTGACAAAATTTCCTTGAATACAGTTGGACCTTTACCAATCACACCTGGCGGAAATCGACACATCCTTACCATACAGGATAATCTAACTAAATATTGCATTGCGGTAGCGATACCGAATATCCGAGCCGCCACCATTGCAGATGCTTTTGCACGACATTTTATTGCAATTTATGGGACACCACGAGCAATTCTCACGGATAAGGGAACCAGCTTTATTGGAAATCTTATGACAAACCTGTCAGAAATATTCAAAATCAAACAAATCACCACCTCAGGATACCGACCTCAAACTAATAGATCGCTGGAACGAAGTCATATTGTCCTCACAGAATATCTGAAGCATTACATGGAGAATTACGAAGACTGGGATTTATTAATCCCTTTTGCAATGTTCTCTTACAATACGTCAGTTCATGAAGCTACCAACTTTACACCGTATGAACTGGTTTTTGGCAAACAGGCTCGAGAACCAAATTCATTTCCAACTGGTACAAATTTGAAGAAATATGGAGATTATTTATCAGAACTAATAACAAATATAGTCAGAATCCGTAATATAGCAGTAGACGGAAGCCCTCCATAACAATCCTTTTTATCTACTACGGCTGCCGCTGACAACACTACCAACCCCAGAAGGAAAATGATTCAACAAACATTCGGGCCAGCCGCCACACGATGTCGCCCAGGGTTGGGTCCAACTGGGTTACGCAGTCCCGACCTAATCGACACACCTAGCCTATAAGTATACACACAACACACTACACCGATACAATTTTTCTTTCTCCTTTTTCCTGTGACTCGTTTGTTTGCTCCAAAATTTTTTTTCTATTTTTATTTTTACTTCAAATCTGTGGTACCTAGGACGTTTCCTTCCTGATGAGAAAGCATCACGCGAACCGCGATGTTTCCTCTTGGTGGGGAGATGTGACGGTTAGCGAACAGATTCCGTTGACTTTCCCACAGGAATCTCTTCAAAAGTCGTCTCTGGCAGGATACGTCCTAGATAACCTTTTCATATCTTAGTTGACCCCTTTTAACGAAAACCGACTTCTGGCTCGACTTAATGGAAATCGACAAAAACTAGAGTCTGGTCCTAAGCGGCGATTAGATCATGAACATACCACCCCCTTCAATTTTGGGGTATATAAACCCGTACATTTTTACTCTCGGGGGCAGTACTTCCATAGTCACGAATCGTGTCGCGTCGTGCTGTATTTTCGTAAGTCGATTTCCAGTAAGATCGGGCTAAAGTTCCCCTTCGGACCAACCTTTGAACCGTATAGATTCCGTAGTCCGGTAATAAATCTATTAAGGCATTTAGTAAAATCACTTCGAAACCCCCGCATCTTGCCAGTGCGTCAACATCGAGCAACCTAGGTAATATTCTTTTATTCTCGCACACACTATCTCGCGACACATACACATATATTTCATTGTAAACTATAACGATTTTGAATATATCTAAATTTTACCTACTCACTTCTAAATTCTTTCAACCCTTAATTATTGTTATACCAATCCTAATTTAGTAGTTGAACGTTCCCACATGATACAATCTTACCGCTCGGATTGTATCAATTAAATTATACTTGTTACGAGGCTTACTAACAACCCCATCACCTATCAAACTCTTAGACGACATTCCAATCGCCTAATCGGGATATTTTCCAACCTAGTACCTACCCGATTTCATATTGGGATCATCCACATTACCTATACGTCCACACACAAATTAAACGGCAACCTGACAATCGTATCAAGGATCGTCCGTTTTTCCTTTGAATCCAACATACTAGCGGCTCCCTGACAATCGTATCAAGGTGCGTCCGCTAAACTCTATAACCTCCTTAATCATCTTTCAAGTCAGAGTTCCCCATTCACACGTAGGTTCATCCCTGAAACTTCACTCATACTAGCGGCAACCTGACAATCGTATCAAGGATCGTCCGCTTTAACTAACAGTTTTTAACCATACTCCCAGGGTAATAACCCTTCGCCGGCCACTCGTGCTGCTCGCGGCCCTGGCTCGTAACAAAGTCTTGAAAATATAATTCCTATCATTTTCTATACGTTCACGTACTTGTTACAGACTTAGAAAATTGAAGCAAGAAAGTGCTACTCAGAAAATTGATAAACCATACTTTTAAAATGAGCAAAAATTATAGGATTACTTTTACAAGATACAACTGAATAAATAAGTGTCCTCGAAAACCTGTACAATCTCAACAATTGTAAACTAAAGAATTATTATTAATAATGTTAATTAATAAAATTATTATTAATGCAATTAGAATCTCAAGTTCGAGATTATTTTGCCGTACATTAGTTTTTTAATACATTATTATACTTTATATAATACAATACAAATTACATGAAGATAATCGTAGGTTGGAAAACGAGCAGTTTTAAACATATATACTTTTTTCTTTTTTTTTTTAATTTTTAACTCACATTAAAAACTCACATGTAAAACATTGCATGAGAGACATCCGTCATTTTGATGGATTCGATAGTGTTAAAACAGCAATAAATAAGCACTTAACAAATTGGATTAATAATTCAGCAAATTACCATAATAAATTAAATTATGCATGTGTTGTATTTTAGTTTTAAACATATATACTTTTTTTTCTTTTATTTTTTTTAATTTCTAACTCACATTAAAAACATTGCATGAGAAAAATCCGTCATTTTGATGGATCCGATAGTGTTAAAACAGCAATAAATAAGCACATAACAAATTGGATTAAAAATTCAGAAAATTACCATAATAAATTAAATTATGCATGTGTTATATTTTAGTTTTAAACATATATACTTTTTTTTAAATTTTTAACTCGCATTAAAAACTCACATGTAAAACATTGCATGAGAGAAATCCGTCATTTTGATGGATACGATAGTGTTAAAACAGCAACAAATAAGCACTTACCAAATTGGATTAAAAATTCAGAAAATTACCATAATAAATTGAATTATGCATTTATTATATTTTAGTTTTTGGATTCTATAAACTGGTAAGGTATACTTTTATATGTAGAGTTACAAAGTACAAAAAGAACTAAAGATTAATATATCTCGGTATTAATTAAGAGATACATGAGCGATGATTCTACCAGAGAAAGCGTTTGCGACGAATATTTATGTTAGAAATCGGGCCCGTTATTATTCAAAGGAACGCTGATAAAATTTCGTTGTTTCGCGTGGAGTTGAGCAGAATTTATTTTCAAGTGAATATTGTCGCAATACGTTTCTCGAAAATGCTTAATTCAGTAGAGAAATCCCAGGGCGACAAGAATTCCGGATCGAGCAAACTCGTTTTCGTTTAAGAACGAAAGTGTAGTCGGGTTTAGGAGCTGGTCAGAAAATTGTGGAGAAACGTGGGCGACCATTATTCCACGGGGACCCACAGACTACGATATATATTATATTACATACGATGGGTCAGCAATGAAAACTAAGTGCATATGAGAATCCATGGGGTTGTAAGGCTGGGACTAATACAGGTATAGGCGACGCCCGATATCGGGTCGCGAAATCGAAAAAGTCAAAGTCCTTATTTCATGATCAGAACGTTCGAAGAACGAAACTCGTTCCGACTTTTTATGAGCCACGACCGTAAAGACATCGTTTGTTAATTTCTTTACGGTGACTTATGGCGGATATATCTGACCCCGCGTGCAATGTAAACGTATACCTAAAATGCAACATTCCTGTAACCAAATATGTTGATAAAGACTATAATGAATTTCATAATCACTCTTACATGCTTTTATCATTCTTTACATTTTCTCATTCTCATTCGTTGATCAATTATTCTCGTTTATACTGTCAAAATCTTATACTTGAGAGAGAATTTAGTACTCCTCAATCATTTTACAATAATTCAACGACTTTAAATATATCAAATTGATGAATTGATTTTTTAATCGTTTAAGAACGTATACATGATAATATCATATATTTAAACTTGATACTGTGATGCTTGAGAAAGAATATAGTATTGTTGAATCACTTTTCCAATAATGCAACAATTTTAAATGTATCAAATTGGTGAATTGCATATATTTAAACTATATTAGAATTATTAATTAGATAAACAGAATTAATTGAACGAAGTTTTATTAATGAAGGCAAATGAAATTACGAGCACGAAGAAAACACGCCTTTATGGATGTCAAGTGAGGATCACTCGAATTAGAAAGTTGAACAGTACATTAAACAAGTAACCAACGGTTATTACAAACAAACTGAAACATACTAATATTGAATTTAATCGAATCGATTATAATCGAAAAATAGATTAATTTTGTATATTTCAATAAACTAAGTATATGAAATACTGTGTGAGAACATTCGTCAAATTTTAAGATTCAATCGATACTTTTGTTTCCGTTTATTGTTTGCGGAATATGATTGCACACAATAATAAAAAGTAGTAAATATCAGATTAAATTACTCCAAGATAATAAATTTATATTAAATATTACAACTTCTTTTACAGACCTTCATCGATCCGAAGATTAAGATTATAAAAAGAGAAGAAAATTCTATACATCAAAGCTATACATCAATTCTATACGAAAAATCTTTAATCTAATAAAATTATAAAATTGAAAATTCTACAACCAATAATTTCAGATTGTAACTATATAATATGAATATGATTGCACACAATAATAAAAGGTAGTAAATATCAGATTAAATTACTCCAAGATAATAAATTTACATTAAATATTACAACTTCTTTTACAGACCTTCACAGATCCGAAGATTAAGATTATAAAAAGAGAAGAAAATTCTATACATCAATTCTATACGAAAAATCTTTAATCTAATAAAATTATAAAATTGAAAATTCTACAACCAATAATTTCAGATTGTAACTATATAATATGAATATGATTGCACACAATAATAAAAAGTAGTAAATATCAGATTAAATTACTCCAAAATAATAAATTTATATTAAATATTACAACTTCTTTTACAGACCTTCACAGATCCGAAGATTAAGATTATAAAAAGAGAAGAAAATTCTATACATCAATTCTATACGAAAAATCTTTAATCTAATAAAATTATAAAATTGAAAATTCTATAACCAATAGTTTCAGCTTGTAACTATATAATATGAATATAATTGCACACAATAATGAAAAGTAGTAAATATCAGATTAAATTACTCCAAGATAATAAATTTATATTAAATATTACAACTTCTTTTACAGACCTTCATCGATCCGAAGATTAAGATTATAAAAAGTGAAGAAAATTCTATACATCAAAGCTACACATCAATTCTGTACAAAATATCTTTAATCTAATTAAATTACAAAATTGAAAATTCTATAACCAATGGTTTCAGATTGTAACTATATAATGCCTATTTGGAATGTGAAGCGTAGAATGATGGATCTTGATAGCTAATCACTTCCGATCTGTGTGAAATTCTAACCACGCCGGCAATTAAACTTTCCAGATTTTAAAGCGTCCGTCAAATTTATTCGAGGACCTTTTAAATGGCCGGCATAAATAAATTAATGCAGATCGGCAGGGTAGTTCGGTCCGTGGGACAGATGAAACGTTGAATTTTTCATGGACGATAAGATCTTACAGGCGCATCCTCATAAATGTCCTCACGAATTTAGCCGGGGGAGACCAGGGTGCGTGGTTTCGCACATCGGAACGTCGACGCCTTATGGCATGTTCATAGCATATGCAGTTATGGTCGTATAGACGGCTGAAAGCGGTCAAACCTTTAGGGAGATTTCGGTCCATCCATTTCGCTAAACTGATTTACCAAGCACCGTTGTAGAACTATGAATTGTAGAGTTTATTGCAGACCGAGCTGGGTAAAATAGCATTTTTTAATGTTAAATACTTTATTTGGTGCAATAAGTTTCTAGAATAGTATTATATTTTATTTAAAGACTATTTAAAATGTTGTTAGAGTTATCGATCGTAAGATTGTTAAAACAGTTAAAATGATTTCGGCGCAACGGTTCGATCAAATAAAACAAAAAACAAACAATTTTACAGATAAATTTAAAAACATTCTACGTTTCGATCCTATTTAAAATATTCGGATTTCGTCTTAAAATATTTTATTTGTTTAATTCTAACTATTTTTTCTGGAAATAATAGTTTGCATTCAACGTCTGCATTGAATGTTCATATTGCTTATCAACAAACCGTAGAAATTGACAAAATCCATGCTTTAAGTACGATTTAAGTATTTTATTTTATGCCAGATTATTCGCATAAAATATTTTATTTTAGATTGTTAAAATGAAAATATATTATTTCATGATTTAGATTCGTGGATGAGAAATATTTTATTTTGAAATTATATATCGTATCTAAGATGCTCTTTGTTTGAAGTCAAATAAAATCTGGAAATATTCCCCATTAAATATAATTCTAAGCACAAGTGAAAAAACAGACTATAATTAAAGGATATAAAATATAAAGTTCAGTGGAACCACACTTTCATTTTATTTTCCATTCATTGGAACCAATGACGACATAAAACGAGAATTTGCATAAAATTCCACAGCCTATATACATATAATCTTTGGTAATTATAAACCTGCGTGGCTCGTGACACGCAAAGCTCGATGACCGTTAAATAATCTTAATGAGCCGTAAGAAAAATTTGAACAGAAAACTGCACTTTCTATGGTCTGGAGAAAAATCAAATCCGTTAGATAATTCTAAATAAATCCATTCAAGTGAAATTTCAAAGAAGTTAGAAAAATAATTTGATATACATTAATATTTAATGATTGAAAAATATTAAATTTTGGAAATGATACCAAACGACAAATAATTGTAAATTGTTAACTAATTTAAACTGTTTATCATCTTCAATGAAAACATGTACAATGTATAAGATAAAAGTAATTGTTGTAAGTAAAAATTCTTGCGTGTGTCAAATTGAAATAAATCGTGAGTTTTAAAGATTTGATGAGAAATGATTTAGTCTATCTAAATTTTCAGATAAGTCATTGTAAATTGTTAACTAATTTAAACTGTTTTTAATCTTCAATGAAAACGTGTACAATGTATAAGATAAAAATAATTGTTGTAATTAAAAATTCTTGCGTGTGTCAAATTGAAATAAATCGTGAGTTTAAAAGATTTGATGAGAAATGATTTAGTCTATCTAAATTTTCAGATAAGTCATTGTAAATTGTTAACAAATTTAAACTGTTTTTCATCTTCAATGAAAACATGTATAATGAATAAGATAAAAGTAATTGTTGTAAGTAAAAATTCTTGCGTGTGTCAAATTGAAATAAATCGTGAGTGTAAAAGATTTGATGAGAAATGATTCAGTCTATCTAAATTTTCAGATAAACTTGCGTTTGAGGGGCGCGTGAGTAAACTTTTTGTGGTTGTAATATTTCTTGACACGAGTATCTCGTGAAAATTACCTTCATTCGTACAAAGGAGACTCAGGCTTTATCAATTATTACCTGAAAAGTTCATAAATTTCGCTTAATGATAAGCTGCGCGGGCTAGATAAAAGCCGCACGCTTGAGTTGCGAATATCGTGGCCTACAATCAGAATGATAAAAGTGCTGAGCTGCGAATATCGCGAGCTTCGACCACGAAGAGTTAATATCACATTACCATTTCCTTATCCGGTGAATTATGTTGTATTAATCCACCTCTATATGAAAATACACTTGTCCATGTTTAACGTGACCTAGGTTAACGATTGCTGATATGCCAATTTTTTTACAATTTCACTAACCACATGCCGAAGAATGACAACTCTAATCTTCACAATTAAGAAATAACGCGAAATTCAAAATGAAACTGTATCAATCCTGTATCAAATCTAAAACTTTGGTGCACTCGATAAAATAGAAAAATGAATGCTTAAAGGAACAATTATTATGTTAATTAGTTTTGTTATTTGTTATGTTCCAAATTCTTATGAGCTAGATATTTTTACGAATTAAGTAATAATCGGAGATGGTGTTTGGTACACTCAATAAATCAGTACAAAATTAATTTTTAAATTCGAATTGTTGTTTACACGAAAGCTCAAAAAATATTATTCCAAGCTGTTACAAATTAGGTATTAATTCGATATGACGTCCACTACTGAGATTGAATCGGTGGGAAAACAAAATGATATTTGTGATAAAACGATAAGCAGGACACCCACCCTTACGGACGCGGTTAGGTTTATCCTCCACCACGATTGTCACCCCTCTGACCAGACTGATTCGCACGTGTAGAGGATCAAGAGAATAATTCTGCGTTCTAATAGGTGAACTAGATCATCAGAAGATTGTCAGAGCTCGAATCAAACAAATTCTCACTGAAATGAATAGAAGTAACACAGTTTAAGAGCTGATAATGTACAATTTACAATAATAAAGAGGTTAACTTTTTAATGATGCTGCAAGTTATGTATTCTAGTCGTTTTTCATTCGTCAACCATCCAACCTCAAACATTTATACCGTGTTCTTCCGTATGCATCCCATCATTCATCATTCATCCCTTAAAGACTCACTTCTGACGTAAAAATAAATAAAAATAGAAAAACTACTTCAATAATATAATAACATAAAACTAAAATACTTCTTAAATCATAACTAAAATTTTTAAATGATATTGGCGCCAGGTTCGATCATTTTTAGAACGAAACAACAAATGTGCAATTAATACATGTTTCTAAAGTAAATTCTTGTATGTTCTTGGAAATTCTAGAATATTCACGAAGATTCTTGTGTATTCTGTCGGTAGGGTTGGAATCCGTGAAAACAATTTCAATGTTAATCTGAATTTGAATTTGCATTTGAATTTAAAACTTGAATGTGAATGTGAATGTGAATGTGAATGTTAATGTGAATGTGAATGTGAATGGGAATGGGAATGTCAATGTCAATGTCAATATCAATGTGATTGTGAATGTGAATGTGAATGTGAATATTAATGGGAATGTGAATTCTCTCTCTCCGCATTCTCTCTCTCAGTCCCTCTCTCTTTCTCTCTCTCTTTGACTCTCTCTCTCCCTCTCTCTCTCTCTCTCTTGCTCTGACACTCTCTCTCTCTATCTCTGTCTTTGTCTGTGGAAGGTTCTAGAGCAAACCGCATTCGAAAGAAAGTCCATTCGATCAAAAGTTATAAGCAGCAACGTGCCCTCTCTCTCTCTCTCTCACTCTCTCCCTCGCTCTGACTCTCACTCTCTCTCTCTGTCTCTCTCTCTCTCTCTGGAAGGTTTTAGATCAAACCGCATTCGAAATTTTCGTGACACTTTTTCGTGACACTTTTCGGTAACGCTTTTCGATAACGCTTTTTTCTGCAATGTGCCAAAGTAAAGACATAGAATATCAAAATAGGGCAAAGCGTGCGGTCGGACGAAGCAGATTATGTCGCGTGAATCGTTCCACTCAATATACTCAAAACTAAATGGCCCCGGGGGGCGTCGTGGACGGTATAGCCAGTTTAATACCAGATCCGGCGGAGACCTTAACCATTTACAAGATTCAATGGAACCTTACAGTTGCTCGAAGCTGTGTACCGCGACGTCAGCCCACCTCCTAGTCTCAGTCTCGGAACCCCCACGCATTAAGTATACTTGTATAAGTCTTTGGTCGGATTCGGCCAGGACTTGCAACATTAAGCGCTTTCCAGCTCGATCGGCCAAGGGAACCTGAGGAAGCCGAGGTCGCTATTGGTCCCATCGTTCGATTCCTTCGACGCGCAACCAGTTCGAGTTCCTCAAGTCGAAATTCTCTTCAGACATCCACCTTAGCGGCGTCTGCCAATAAAAGCTCCCCCGTCCGGAGTGTGTCCGGTGTAACTCGGTGATCTCCAACTATCCAGTGGGATTACCAACTATTCTCGAAGACGGGACCATCGGGGATTAGAGCTGCCGGTTCCCTACCCAGGCCAGCAGCACGCCTTTCCATGGCTATCGAAATGTCTCTGTCTCCGTCTGTCCGTCGTCGTTTCGAGCTAACTCACCGGCGACGACGCCCACACCGACGAGCCAATATCAATTATAAGAGAAGACAAGAGCACCGCAATCATGGCCGGGCAGACCTTAACGGATCAAAGGTCTTCAGCTCGCGGTTCTGCGGGATCACCAGTTTTTAGATAAGAAATACTTCAATTAAGGGAACCCCTCATCCACGGCATACACAGACCGGCACACCAACTCACCGTATTGCCGACGGGATTAGGCGAATATAAATCTGCAGAGAGGATAGCTGACCCTAGCTGTGTAGCCACTGAGATAATGCTGCGCCACACTCGACCTGGTCTGTGGCTCTCGAAAGAAACGCGCTATGCGTTATGTTTGTAAAATGTCAGATTCTGTTTATTGGCTTTATTAACTTCCCGATTCATAGGGAATATTCTGAAATATATACAAATTTATTATACATATAGGATTAGGATAGACCAATGATTCCCAAAGGGGTCTATATCGACCCCTAGTGGTCGATTCCGAACTGCAAGAGGTCCATGTCAGCGAGAACAAAAATTTGGAGTGCATTAGACGTAAATGAAAGTCCGATTAAAACCATTTATTTCCTTTGTTTAGTTATTAACTTCCCGATTCATAGGGAAGTTACTGTAATTATTCCGAAAATCGATTTTTTAGCAGATCTTCACGTTTCATGGTCATTGGAGTCATTTTAGATTATTTTTATCAAAATGTCGGTATGTGTGTGTGTACGTATGTCCGTTTCTATGGTATCAAATTTTTCGTTAACAATTTCTGAAAAAGTAACAACGCGATCAGAATGATGCAATCGATGTGCCCCGCTGTAACTTAGAGCTGATTAGATTTTGGTCCATATTGGTCAAGTAGTTTTTTAGTTTTTTTTCGAAAGAAGTTCATTCAAGAATGCAATTTATACGAGAGGATGGAAATTTTCCACCGAATAAACAAACGTAATGATATATATTTCATTTTTTTTTAAATTATGCAACTAATGCTAATGTTACCGCTTACAATAATCAAAAAATATCCCAATGCAAGAGTGAGTTATTAGTTATTATTAGTTATTATAATGATAATTATGTACTGCAACTAACGAATCGGGAAGTTCTTTGTGTGGCTCGTGGAAAGTCATACACAAAATAAAAAAAACCATTAATAGCTGTATGCTCCACTAGCAATGCGTACCACTAACCCTCTCGCGAGAGCAGTCCTACCCGCGAGCTCGCGAAGCGAGCGAGCAACAATAACCAGCTAAAGGAAAAATTCTTATCGATCGAAAAATTGAAATATAAATTATAATTATGATATCGGCGCCACGTTCGATCCTTATTAGTAAGCTTGCTAATAAGGATCGAACCTGGCGCCAATATCATAATTATAATAACCAGCTAGTTTATCAATATTGTTGATCTTACCATTTGGTATTTTCACTAAGTGGGTTTAAAGACGTATTATGTCTATTTGAATTTACAGCCGTTGTATCGATCTATATAATCTAGATCTCTGCCAAAAACGATCAGTGTCGTGCAGGCAAACATGGTGAACACACGTGTTTCACGAGTCTCACGACTCTCACATTATTATACTTAATCACACCTAAGCAACTGAGTAAGAAAACTTTGTGTTAAAATTTGTTTCCCTTACATTTAAACATGCAATAGTTGTTACTTTGAAAATTGTATTTTATTTTATTCTCTGAAAGTTCTTTTTTCTCGTTTTTCTTACAGACGCAATTTCAAAAATTATCTTGAAAATGGTGCAAATCAGCACCGAAACGTCGACTTTTTTGTTTATTAGCAAAATTGCTTATTGATTAATTTACTTTGTTTGTCTAATGATCGAACCGTAGCGCCGAAATCATTAATTAATTGTTATAAGCAATAATACGATCGATATATACTATTTTATCTGTTTATTAGCTTTTCATATTGTTTTATTCAAACGACCCAACATTTTTTGATAAGGGATACTGTATAAGTTGAGACAGTATTTTTTCCCTTGTTAATGCATACGAAACACCAATCAAGGTTGTCAATATTATTTATGTTTATAAGCAAACTTATCATGAGCATTAGAGTCGTAGTACAGCTTTCACGTAGTAATTTTTTGTGAAATTAAAAGTGATAATTAAAATTACAATTTCTTAAATCGGAAAGAAATAATTACAGCTTCGAATGACTAGATCGAAATTGAAAAAATGCATGAAGAATTGCAAGAAAAATTGTAATTGCAACGATGTACTCTAAAAATTTGCACTGCTTGACGATACAGCTTTTTAAACAACGCTCTTTCTTTGCAATTAACAATTTTTTACAATTTTACTAACCATTTCCTCTTAATGGGAGATCCATTGTTAAAGAAAAAGAAAATTATATATTGATCTTTTAGTATTTAAGTAATTACACTATCTGATTGGAATATAGCTAGCCTGTAATCTACGTGTCTAATGTTTTTTTTCTTTTTTGTTAATAATGTTTTTTTTTGTTTTGTCTTTATTCTAATGTTCTTGCATTTGATTTTATTTTGTGTTACAATGTAATATGTCTTGTGTTCTAATAAATCTCATATGAGATTTTCTCAAATAAAAAAAAGATATATAGCTAGCCTGATGCCTCCAATATGGCGACACTCGTCCTAAAAGGATTAGTATGTTATGAGTATATGTATAATAATATTTGGTTTCTTTTTTATGGAGAGCATTGCTAAGGCAAGGCGTTTACAGATAATAGTTTGAAATTAATTGTAAACAGTGCGCTCTTAATGTTACAATTATTTGCATTTGATTTTATTCTAAGCCTCCTGAGAATGTTTTCACTGGTCACGACACGATCAGCTTCTCCCTATTTCCACACCCTTTTCATATGTGTCCCCTCAGCCCCAGGCATCTGACATGTCTTGTCTCAGGCTCTCGATATTCGAACATAAAAATCAACTTTGTCTCGACACACCATAGGGGATTGCTATACCTCTCCGCACGGTAACGCGTCCATCAACATTCGTGAAATATTAAACAATAACAGCTCCCTTACTCACGATTGTACAAATCGGTTTACCTCAAACCTTCCCTACAAATATTTACAAAATAGGTGACAAGCTTCTGAAGGAGTACGTACTGTGGACTGAAGTAAATTTCTTATTTGTTACAAATGTTTTGTTAGTGGCATTGTACAATAATTTTTATATATAATTATTATACTGTACAAAAGTTTTAGTCTTTTTCGGTGTGACTTATATCGGGATGTTATATAATAGATAGAATAGAACTCAGTCAGTGAATTACATTCTTAAAACTTTTGTTTATACATACCAAGTATGGTTCTTTAAAAAAGATTATTGTACAGTCATTGTTCATCTTGTGAAATACTTAGTAAACTATATCAATATATAATTTCAGACGCAATACTCTTGAAGATGGTCCAAATCCCGATCGAAACGTCGAGTACAATTTAATTATTGCAAATTTGCTTTGTTTGTTTTTTATTATTGATCGAATCTGTGCGCCGAGAACATATATTAATTGTACAATATAAATATATACAATAATATACGATAAACAATAAAGAATATACAAATAGTCTTTTATATAATGATTTTTGTATACGTATGTCTGAAATAAATTTAAATATTCAAACAAATATATACATATATGCATGAAGGGTAAATAACCGTTGATTGGTTTACGAATAGGCGCTATAATTTGGAGGCTCGGCGTATAAAGCGACTGTTGGAATGAACGTTTTCATTTTCCATGGGATCGCGCGTAATACGTAGCAAACGTAAATCCTTTTCGAAGCCGTGCTGGGCTGGCGCGTCGCATTTCAAATTTCCCGCCGATTCGTTTCAATTTTTAATACCCGGCCGGTTCAACGAACGACTACGGGCCGACCAGGCTGGGATCGATTCGTTCCGAGAAATGATTGGCGAGCTTTAAATTGTCCCATAAATATAACCGATCCATCAATAATGCAGCCGCGCTATCAATATATGGCCAGAGCGGGACTGAGAGAAGAGAGGTTATGTATCAAAGTAATGGCGGTCTGGCTGTGCCGATCCGAGGGATCACAACGTTTCCGGGGGATTGCGGGGGTTCCATATTGCGGCCGGAATGTTTCATCAAATATTTAGGCGGCACCGTGCTGCTATCAGATACGCTTCAAAATTCATGTCGATTACCGCGCCATGGCCGTCGATTGAAAAGCACCCGCCCCACCGACCATGAACCACAGGATGTTGCCTCGATAATGATTACGGATTGCTTAGAAATTCTTTTTGCCATGATATTTGTACCCCAAAATTGAGTTTCAATTTTTTAACGGGATCTCCAATTTGCTCGAATACAGTACAACTCCTTCCAGTATAATCAGAGATCATAGGTGTACGCATGAAAGATTTTTTATAGTATACATACATGATACATGGGATGTTGCTTCGATAATGATTAGGGATTGCTTAGAAATTCTTTTTGCCATGATATTTGTACCCTAAAATTGAGTTTCAATTTTTTAACAGGATTTCCAATTTGCACGAATACAGTACAACTCCTTCCACTATAATCAGAGATCATAGGTGTACGCATGAAAGATTTTTTATAGTATACACACAAGATGCATGGGATGTTGCTTCGATAATGATTAAGGATTGCTTACAAAATTCTTTTTGCCATGATATTTGTACCCCAAAATTGAGTTTCAATTTTTTATCAGGATCTCCAATTTGCTCGAATACAGTACAACTCCTTCCAGTATAATCAGAGATCATAGGTGTACGCATGAAAGATTTTTTATAGTATGCATACATGATGCATGGGATGTTGTTTCGATAATGACTACGGATTGCTTAGAAATTCTTTTTGCCATGATATTTGTACCCCAAAATTGAGTTCCAATTTTTTATCAGGATCTCCAATTTGTTTGAATATAGTACAACTCCTTCCAGTATAATTGGAGGTCTTAAGCGTTCGCATAAGAGAACTTTCATAGTACATTTTCATGAACCACTGGATGTTGCCTGGATAATGACTAGGGATTGCTTCGAAACTCCTTTTACAATGATATTTGTACCCGACAATTGAGTTTCAATTTTTTAACAAGATTTCCAATTTGCTTGAATACAGTACAACTTCCAGTATAATTGGAGGTCTTAAGGGTGTAGATACGAATTTGACCTGCACCAGAAACTCTCGAGTGTGAGAGACACCCAGCGCTGGTCCCGTATATGTACACGAGGATTGTAAGTGTTCCGTATTTTTCGATTCCAGACTCTATAATGCACATTTCAGTGTTCTAGGTCGACACAATCGCTAGATAAAAGATTAATCTATGAGGGACGTATGCTAAGAATGGCTTCATTTTACATTATCGAGAGGCAAGTTACATTATTCGGCGGTTGTAGCTTTATGAAAATGTCTCTCGGCAGCCACGGTAGGCGGCAGCACTGTCGCTTGTCTCGTTGCTTCTCATGGCTCCGCTACTTGATGTCGAATAATGTAAATTGCGCCTCGAATACGTAAAATGAAGCCATTCTTAGGATACATCCCCCATAGATTAATCTTTTATCTAGCGATTGTGACTATCTAGAATACTGAAATGTGCATTATAAAATCAGGAATCGACAACTACGGAACCCTTACAACCCACGCACACTAGAGAGCGGATACACACCCTTAAGCGTTCGCATAGGAGAACTTTCATAGTTGAAAGCCAAGAACATGTGTGGACTTGGGCATGAAGAAATACCTCCGCTGAATGCGGATAGCGGGCCAGCGGAGGTGTTAGTTCATGCACAAAAGTTTGAGAAAGAAGATCTGGTGAGACCTGGGCGGTGGGGGTTTAGTCGGTATGGTGACGGCATAAGGCCTTATAATTCCCCAAACTACATCTTAAGGGGGTAGAGTACCCACGTGACATTACTAGAATCTAACCAGAATCTAACTAGAAAACAAGTGAAAAAAGGGGTTTACGGGAACACACCTCACGTCGTCATATGATTATATTTTCAGCTCAATGAGGGCTCATTCTAAAGAGAAAGGATAAATGAAGCGCGCGTGGGTCCAACTTCAGTTACATTATGTTTATATCAAGTAATGTGACTGTCCAAAGTAGGGAAAACAAATGAAGAAAAATTCCGGATTTTCTAATGTATTTTTCGATCACAAAAAGATTTTTCCTGCTTATTTAGGGACCCACGCGCGCTTCGTTTAACCTTCCTCTTTCAAATGAGCCCTCACTCAGCTCAATATAAAATCGTATGAGGATGTGAGGTGTGTTCCCGTGATCGCATTCAATTGTTTCCCAGATTCCCTTCATGAAGGGTGAGTAGAAGCAATTTTAGTTCAGCTACTTGGACGAGATGGTGCTTTGTCAAGAGAATTATCAGCGTAGTTTCATAACAACAAAAGTGTAAAGGGCATGAAGCCACTCGGATGCATTAATAGCAATAAAGATATTGATGAAAAGAAAAAAACCTGTAATATAGCGAAATTGAAGCGTTAGATTCATACAGATGTATGTTAATCACTGTTGCCAAATTGGTTTTTCGCGCGGGGGTTGGTCACAATGAAAAATACCATGGTCACGTGGGGCCTCTACCCCCTTAAGGGGAAACCGAGCCAGACACTACCCCTCCAAACTACATCTGTGGAGGGATGTTCATAAGTAGCATTCCTCCACCGTCCTTAAACAAAAAAAAGAACTTTCATAGTATACTGTTACGATGACACGAGATGAAGTTGCTTTCCCCTGTGAACATATCGCAGAGATCGAGCGTTAGATCGATATTGCGGTATCTGAACAACGAGGTTGTTGATTAAAAGAAGAGAGTCGTCAGATCCTTTCGAACGATTGAAGCGAGAACACGCATCGACGATTACATTAATTCTTTGTTCACTGTTGTACAATTAATAAATAATTGTTATTCTCTACAATAATGAGTTCACCGGCAAGACCGCGCCGAAGTCTTCGTAACAATACATACATGATACATTGGATTTGGCTTCGATAATGATTAGGGATTGCTTAGAAATTATTTCTGACATGATACTTGTATCCCTAGAATTAACTTTTAAACAGTAGAACTCTTTCCAGTATAATTCAAGAACATAAAGACATAGGTGTTCGTATAAGAGAATTTTCATAGTATATACATGGTGCACTGATGCGTATACAAATTTCTTTTGTGGAGATGTTTATGCCCCAGAATTAACATTTAATTTATTTGAATACTGTAGGACATCTTGCAGTATATGGCTGATGGAGGGGGACAGAGGTGTTCGTTATAAAAGATACACGCATTGCGTAGTGTACCTTTACAAAGCACTAGATATTGTCTATTTTCCAATGCTATTCCCGGGGTTAAGTTTACATTCTGTTTTAACAGTCACAATTTGTACTCATACCTTAGGAGTACCTCTAGTATATGATCTAATTAGGGCACATAAGTGTTTACATGAGATGGAATTTATTTAGTCAATGTATAGAGTGTATGATATTTGGTCTCCTCAGGGTTTCAAATCCATTTACCAACCTCCCTTCTTTCCACTCTCTCTATCGCCAAATTTTAGCCTATTTCAGCCTAATTTTCAGCTGGACCTACTACTTTTTATTACGGTGGGTTCCGAACCACCCTTTTTGCCAACAACACGCGGCCGGTACCCGGGTATCCATCGCCTGGCGTATGCTCTATACCCATGCGGTCACCCATCCTAGTACCTGTCACGTCCAACGCTGTTTAACTTCGGTGATCGTACGAGAACCATTTTTTGAAGCGAGGCAATGGTCGTTGGCCAATGTATAGAGTGCTTTATTTTAATTTTCGTATTCTATTAAAAAAATATACCGTGTTTCTGGAGTAGGTATCTCCTGGTGTACCCCATAGTACCCATATCGAAAAGAAATTATTAATCTGTATTATCTTGACCTTCGAAGGTCATTGAAGGTCACTCACTGTAAATTACCATTTAATAAAATTCTTTGGAAGTTGTTCCGTACTTCTGACAGTCAAAAGGAATAGTGAAATAATTTTGAGATTTGTGAGGTGTTCGTCGAAAGAAGAAACGCTGGCGTAGAGGAGGAGCGTCGCGAGTTCGCGACGTCTAGGCGTCTGTTCGGCGAAGTTCGTCATACTCTCACGGTGCTAAACGATCGCAGAGTTAACGAGGCACGATGCAAATGCCGCGAATTGCCAACCCAGGACACGCGTGAACGGCGCGCACCGATCGGTGGATATTGAATTCGAAATTCCTCAATTATCGGTGCTCTATTTGTTCTACTATCTGGCAGCGAGGCACGTAGCCGCGATCGGCTTTCCGTCGTTGAAATATGTCGTTTGCGGTGACGTGAAGGTACGCGACGAGTGCGTCGCATATGTAATTCCTACTTAGAGTCGGCATTACGGTAATATACGGCGCATTAACCAAGTTTCTTCCTCCGACTTGCTCGACCGCCCTTTCTCTTCGTCCTCGTCTCCTCTCTGCTCGGTTCCCCTCTCGTGTTCCCCTCCTCCTCCTACTTTTCCTCCTCCCCCCTTTCGTTTTGCTCCCGTGTCGACCGGCCGAGCTTCACGTGTCCGATTCATCAGGTGTTTTCAGGCTTCTCACCGGATACGTTTGTGTAAAATGAAAAAGAGTATTCTTGTCGTGCGAGACCGGTGTCTAATATACGCTGGCCACATCGAATTCCGCTTCCTGGCAGTAACAGCGCCGGGTTCCCATGGCGTTACCAGGCGAATCTGAGAAACACATTCTCACAACACTTTACACCATTACGTTTCATCGCCATAAGAGGAAAGGGCACGAACTAAAACACTGGAAACGGAGCTCCTGAACTCGTTTTTGTGATTAGCCTTGATGCCATCTTTATGCGTTCGGTTATTCTTGAACTGTTTGATTGTCGACCTACTAGACCCACCTCGAATGCTTCGTGCAATTAAAGCAATTCCATTGAATGCTGGATCCGCTCGGTTTTTTAACACAACAAATATATTACTATTATTTTTGTAAAAATATATAAAATATATAGTTACTTTTGTACCTATATATGTTCACATAATTTATTTCTTTGGGCACATATTATAATAAAAATAGCTAAAAATCAGAACGAACATATTATTTTTGGAAAGTAATGTAAAATGTATAGTTGTAAAAGCAACTACATCTACAAAGAAATAAATTTATATATATGCATATGTATGTACATTAAATAAAATGTCCAAAGAAATAAATTTATATATATATATGTATATGTATATACATTAAATAAAATGTCCAAAGAAATAAATTTATATATATGTATATGTATATACATTAAATAAAATGTCCAAAGAAAGAAATTTATATATATGTAAATGTATATACATTAAATAAAATGTCTAAAGAAATAAATTTATATATATGTATATGTATATACATTAAATAAAATGTCCAAAGAAATAAATTTATGTATATGTATATGTATATACATTAAATAAAATGCCCAAAAGAATAAATTTATATTATAAATACATACATAAATATCCCAATAAATGCATTTTTATAATGTTGATAATCGTAAACTAAAATTTAAGTAAAATTTGAAAATTCAAGATGCATGACAGTCAATTTAATTTAATTTGATTCAACTTAATCATACTGATTCTTCGATGCCATGTTTTACGCAGTATTGTCATAAATAAAGCAGAATTTCTAATGTATAAATTTACGTTATTGTGTACGTACAAAAATGTTACATGAACACATTTTTAAATTAAATTGAATACAGTTCGTCTTCTTTTATGAACACGTTTTGTTAATTATCTCATAAGTAAACGACTTAATGAAAGCAAATAATTCTTAGTAGAAATGTAGAATGATGTCAATTTTCTAGAAAGAATAAACCAATCTTGAAGATGGTAAACATGAGACGCCTTCACAAATAGAAAACAAGCGTAGATCAAGTTTTAAAAGGATAAAGTTAATTACGTATATGGAGTTTTATCCTTTCGATCTTCATTTCCAATAAAAAATTGAAAACAGCATCTAACCCGTACAAAAAAGCTGAAGAATAAAATACTGAACCTGCTTTGACGACCATGATAACGTCGAGTCGGTGTGCGTGTGGCCGAGCCTTTTATGCGAGCGTGTCAAAGAAGTTGAACAATTTTGAATATTCTTTATGTCCAGCGGCTCGTCCCGTTTCCGACTGTTTTTCAATTCGCATGATCGATACGCGCCGTTCGATCGCGTGCTCGAAAAATCGTTGAGTAGAAAAACTTGTTCTTGTCACCGGCCGGGCTTCACGACACCTGTTAGCCGACGAAATTTGATCGATCGATTACGACAACGTCGATATTCATCCATAAGCCTCCGTGGGGAAGAGTCTCCGCGGAAAAAAGCGCATTTGACAAACAGTTATGGTATGGTTCCATATACGGGGAATATATGCCAGACAGACGGATCGTAATACGATGTGGTTGGGCCACGTAGAATCATGAAATACACGGTTTCCCTCTCAGAATTGACGAGCGCCTGCTTCCACCGTGTCTTTGATATTTTCCCAGGAAACCGTTCTCGTCGATATAGCTTTTTACAACTTCAGTTTTCCCATATTTCACGGTGTTAGAGGATCGCTGCCGATTTCATTCCGAACTACATGTAAGCCTTTCAATTTCCCGCGACTAGCACGTGCAATAAACTAAAACGACAAGTCTGGCTTTTAATAGAAGGTCTGGGTCTTTTAAAAACTATTTGCGCACCTTTTTTTATTGTATTCTTCATTTTTTCAGAGAAAATTAATGTATCAACTTTGAATGTACAGGGTGTAAAAACATGTTTGGTCCTGGCTGTGATAGGCGTATTCTATGTGCAGTGGGTAAAAAAGTATTGGCACACTCTTAAAAATGCGATAACTTTTTAAATATCGTATTATACGATTTGAATTTTTTTGGGAGCAATTAGTTTGCCACAGGATGCGAAAAAAAATTTTGTCAAAAATTGCAATTCATCGGAATTGTAGCAACAATACTAAAAGTTGCATTTTACAACTTTTTTATGTGGGCCAATATTGAAAATTTTTAAAATGCGTTTTGTAGATCTGTGTCAGTGATATGCACTGGTAAAGTTTCATCGAAATCGGTTGATGCGAAAAAAAACGACAAGCATTGAAAGATGTAAGAATCTGCAGTTATAGATCTAAAATCGTGAAAATCTGCAATTTTTAACATATTTAAACGTTTATAGCTCATTGCAACTTTTAGTATTGTTGCTACAATTCCGATGAATTGCAATTTTTGACAAAATTGTTTTTCGCATCCTGTGACAAACTAATTGCTCTAGCTTCCCAAAAAAATTAAAATCGTATAATATAATATTTAAAAAGTTATCGCCTTTTTAAGAGTGTGCCAATACTTTTTTTACCCACTGTATATCTTCGGATCGGTAAAGATCTGCGAAAAAAAGTTGCCGTAAAATTGTCTTTGACCTTTTGTATTATTGTATTGTATTTTACTTTATTGTATTGTACTTTGACCGCAAATTTTTGTATTATTGTATTGTATTCTACGCATCATGGGGACAAAAAGTGTGAAGGGAACGATGGTTCAAAACTCAACTCACCCATGGTTTTCTTGACACATTTTGTCCCCATGATAAGTAGAATAAAATGCAATAATACCAAAATTATCCCTTAAAATTCGAGATCAAGGACAATTTTGCGACAACTTTTTTTCACAGATCTTCACCGATCCGAAGATGTAGAATACGCCTATGGCAGCCAGGACCAAACATTTTTTTACACCCTGTACAGTAATGCATCGACAGAGTTGTGGAAAAATTTAATAAACGATTGACGAATAAATTTCTACTTGAATGGTTGATCGCAATTAACAATTAAACTTCACTAAAAACGACAAAAGTACTAAATATTTTTAAATTTTACAGAATATTATAACTTTAAGCTTCTTGAGGCAGGGTTTAGCATAATAAGATTAGGCCAATACTTTACACATTTACTTAGAACGTGAAAAGGAATATAATTAGAGGGCGACCTTTTATCGCTCCTTCGTTTGTTAAGGGACTCCCTACCTAACGTTCATACCTCAAATATGTTCGTTGTTTTCGAAGACACTGTCTTGAACAAAATATTAAAAAATTGCTTATAATTATCAGCTTGAGATTTTACTTCATCTGGTAACGTTTACTATGAATACGTGAAGATCCGCAACCTATTTGCAAAAACAAGTTCACCACCTCGATTCGAGTGTTACAGTTTGTGCTCCTTTCACTTATGGTAAAGAAATGTAATGGTACCATTTCGCGGGTCTCCGTTGTTCTTGCATTCCATGTTTCAGTAAACGCAATAATTTACATCTTCCAACACTTACTTTTCAGAGTTTTCACGAATGTCTCAATTTAAACAGCAAAATTTGTTTTCTATCAAAAAAATTGTCACCACAAAATTTGCTATAACTTTTTATCCGTTAATGTTATCATTATACTTTCCGCAGCAAAAATGTAGCTGGCAACTATATCTTTCGAACGGTATGAATTTTTTTTTTATTTTAGAAAATCTCATATGAGATTTATTACAACATAAATACAAAACAGAAATACATTACATATAATATAGAGTATGGAGATTACAAAACAAAGTAGGTTTCTTATAGAAATACAAATATTATAATACGAACATGATTAATAGGAACAGAAAAAAAAACTTATACTTTAAGGCCACAGCTTTTAAAAAATGACAACATGTAGTGACAGGCCCTAATATTAGGTTTGGCTATCACTACTGAGACATCCATTGGAAGCTGAAAGTTCATTTTGCTGAGTTTATTAATCAATAAGAGTCTCTCATCATTGTACAAATTGCACTGCCATAAAATATGATTCAGAGACTCATCTCCATCCCCACAACTACACTCAGGATCATTAATGAAACCAATGCGTGCTAGGCAAAAAGCTAAATGATAGTGGTCAGATCTACACCTATTTATGCTGACGTTAGCTTAATTCTCATCCTACGAAATTCTTCCAACACTTATTTTTCAGAGTTTTTAGGGATGTCTCAACTTATACAGCAAAATTTGTTTTCTGTCAAAACCATTGTCACCAGAAAATTTACTATAACTTTTTATCGCAGCAAAAATGTAGTTGGGAACTATATCTTTCGAACGGATAAATTTGTTAGCTGAATTCTCATCCTACGAAATTCTTCCAACACTTGCTTTTCAGAGTTTTTAGAGATGTCTCAACTTAAATAGCAAAATATGTTTTCTGTCAAAAACATTGTCACCAGAAAATTTACTATAACTTTTTATCGCAGCAAAAATGTAGTTGGCAACTATATCTTTCGAACAGTATGAATTTGTTAGCTGAATTCTCATCCTACGAAATTCTTCCAACACTTACTTTTCAGAGTTTTCACGAATGTCTCAATTTAAACAGCAAAATTTGTTTTCTATCAAAAAAATTGTCACCACAAAATTTGCTATAACTTTTTATCCGTTAACGTTATCATTATACTTCCCGCAGCAAAAATGTAGCTGGCAACTGTATCTTTCGAACGGTATGAATTTGTTAGCTTAATTCTCATCCTACTAAATTCTAAATTTTATTCTAAAGCTAAAAAACGAAACATGTCCCATGCTTTCCCTTCTGTATTCAACGAAAGAGAAAGATTTTCAAATTCAGAACAGGAGTGACTCCAATAGAATCACGCAGCCCCCGTCTCGTGTAAAACTAAAAATGAATCAACGTGATTTCCGTATTCAAACCGGTCCTTCATAGTTGAAGTTAATAGGCGGTACGTAAACGGAAAGTCAACGATATTCCCACAACGACCACACCGATCATCGCGTCCGGGAGACCCGGGGCACAATAGCTCACGTTTCGTCGCATTATTTTTCCGACGATCTGCCGTTGACAGCAACAAAGGAATCCTTCATCTTCTGGAACGTCGCATCGCCGGGGCATATGTCCCATGCTCGCATTCCGATCCTTTCACAGAAGAGGAAACTATGTCCGTTTGCCGCGGGACATGTCTCGGGACGAGATTCACGTTTAATGTCGATATATTAGTCACCTGGCATACACTGCTATGCTGCCCCGGAGACGTTCAACGTCATTGTAACGAACGTGACGTTTTCCTCGGGTTACCTAGGCCGCGGCCGTATGAACGTTAGAGGAGCCATTTACATACGCGAACGATTACGAATGATTTGAATTGTTGCCCCACGTGGATAATCATTTGTTACATTTACCTATGCTTTTTATACGAACGTCTTGACAGTGATACAAGAGCCTGAACTCCGGAATAAATTATGCCGCTGCATTTGCATTTGTAATATACGGGGATGTTGATTATTATTCGTTCGTTTGGCGGAGACGGTGCAGCGTGCAGTTGCAAGTGTCACTCAAGTATGATGGTTATTAGTGAACAGATGATCTAGGCGTTTATGTAAAGAATAAGTAGCTGCCATTTGAAACAGTAAAAATATTGGAACAATTTGAAAATACTGTTAATCTATATATATATAAAAATGGATGTTTATATATATATATATATAAACAAAATTATATATATATATAGATTAATATATATATATTTTTATATATATATATAGATTAACAGTATTTTCAAATTGTTCCAATATTTTTACTGTTTCAAATGGCAGGTGCTTATTTTTTATTAATTATTTTATATATATGTATATGATTAATAGACTTCGAAACTGTTTGACCGATCAACATGAAACTTGGCACATATATGTATTTTTTCATGGAGAAAGTTTTTACGCTACACATTTTTTTTGTAACTCGCCGCTGTAGATGGTGCTGCAATATATCAACTTCTATACCGTTGAACCTATCGGTATGAAAATTGGTATACATAGGTATTTGAGCACGAGGTATTTTATACTGCGAAACACGTTCGGACACGTGTTTTTGGACAAGATTTTAATTCAAGATAATTACTAGAAGTGGGTAAATCTTGGGATACATAATGGATGTATACCCTATAAATAAAAATTATGGTTTATTCTACATAGTTTACAAATGAAGTCATATGAATGTGAGAAACATTTGCTAAATAAGAAAATTTTTATTCATTAGTATGCTCCTGATTTTATTAATTATTTTTTTGATTTATTAATTGTTTTCGTAACATTAAAATTGTTATTGTTAATGAAAAATATATATTTATATTTAGCTCCTATATCTTGCAATTGATGCACAAACTTTCATTTTGCATGAAGATGCAGAGTATGCTTATTAGAGTTGAAGCTGACATATTCTAGTTTCAATAATGCATATTAGCATACATATTAATAAGTAGATTGCGAACCATTATGCAAAATAAAAAATGTTCGCATCGATTGCAGGACACAGGAGCTACATAGAAATTGTATTCTTATTTTAATAATCTCATTAAGATGAAACAAATACATTGATGTCCGTAATTATTTTTAACATGTCTACTTTAAATTGTACGTGCCTATTTTTGTCATAAATGCATAAAATCCGCAGTCTATTAATAAGTACTTAAACACTAATACTTTCAAATGTAATACTAAAGTACTAATATATGTATAGGTTTTACAATCGTCTCGATTAGATCAGAACATGATTTTCGAGAATCCAGAAAATCATTTCGAAAATTGCAAATGCACTGAATTAAGAAAATGATCATATTCGATCAATAAAAGAATACTGTGGCTGTTGGATCGATCGTGCGAGTTGTTTACATTTGCGAATTTCTAAGAAAGTATAATCCATACTGTTATAAAATAAAAAGGACACGGAAAGTGTGTACACACTACGATAATTACGGATTCCCTTAACCCTATCATGTTCAATCCTTACTTGGAAACACGCATGATGGCATGCGACCATATGCAACAATTGCATCGTGCACCGACTGGATTAGAATCCCAGGTCATTGTGATTCCTCGATTCCTCGATTCGAGAGGAATCGTAATGATGGGTCGCGCGCGCTTTTCGTTTTTCACTGTAAACACCAGGAACAGTCCTACGTGTTTCGTTAGTCGAACATGCGACGCTTCAAGCTGCGTAAACGATCAAATTACAATGACACGTTGAAGTCCCCGATGGAAATTCTCCATTGAAATTCTGTATCGGACGACCGGTTGCTTAAAAGTGAATTATTTATTTTGAAAACAAATTATTGCTGCGCCTCCGTACTCTGCAATGCAGCTTCAGGGTTTCTTGGTAAAAGGAAGAGAAGAGTCTTGTACGTAAGTTGTTAAGGCATGAATATCAATCATTCCTTTATTAATATTTCGAATACTTGATTGTAACTCTTGAACATCTATCGAAATTAAAGCACGTAATTTAATTTATGAAACTATTGTAACACTGCTGGGTTCAAATTAAACATATCTTTTATCTTATTTTATTGCGAATGTTCATAATAACGTGAAGTGTCATTTTAAATTCAGTATTTGAAAACAATATTTTATGGTTATACTGAACAAAAAGTACAATAAGTTGAATTGTAATTTATGACTTTAGCTATAAAAATCAATAAATATTCATTGAATAAAACAATATCAATTTTCAATCTAATGGTTCGTAAATAATACCAGTTTTTGATCACCCATAGTTATTATTTATCATAAGGTAGGTGAAATTTAAAATAGGTAAAAGATCAGGCGATTTATAAATGCGATAATATTATTTTCAATTTATTGAAATCGCTACAAGAATAAATAAAAGTCTACGCAGCTCGTGTTGCTTGCAATCGATGTACAAACTTTTTAGTTTGCAGATTTTGTGGATTCAGAACAAAATTCTGTAGATGAAATTTAAAATACTCAGGCACTTAGAAATAAGAGACTCAGACACTTAGAAATAAGAGACTCAGGCACTTGGAAATGTTAATACTTTATTTTCAGTCTACTAAGATTATTAGAGAAAGGACAACTGTATTATGTTGCTATCATTTCTTATAATTGATGCAAAATTTTTTTATTTTGATTTTGACAAAATTGTATAGATGAAATTTAACATAGTAGGGAAATGGAAGGGATTTAAATTATGTTAATATATTGAGTTTAATCCATTGAAGATTGACCTTTTTATTAAGTTTCTACATTTTGCAAACGATCAGGATATATATATATATAGACGATATGCCTTTTAAAAATATTTTAAAATCATTCAATTTTGCTTATGTCTACCTGGATTTGATCCACACTGAAGGAGTATTTTCATTAGTGAACAATATACAGATACGAAAATTCCAATTAAAAATTGAAATATTGAAAGCATCTATGCCAAATGCAACTTTGACATGAATTGTTAAGATGCAAACCCAATTTAATAAAAACAGTTCATTATATGCAAAATATTCAATTTTATTGCATAAATCAAGAATTATTTCATGATAAAAAAAGTCTATTTAAATATTTTGCATATAATGAACTGTTTTTATTAAATCAGGTCTGCATCTTAACACTTCATGTCAAAGTTGCATTTGGCATAAATGCTTTCAATATTTCAATTTTTAATTGGAATTTTCATATCCGTATATTGTTCACTAATGAAAATACTCCTTCAGTGTGGATCAGATGCAGGTAGACATAAGCAAAATTGAATGATGTTAAAAATATTTTCGAAAGGCATATCGTCTTTATATGTTGTCCGAATTCGCCACTTTGTGTCCATCCTTCTATGTTTTCACACGTGACATAACATTTATTATACGAAACATCATCAAATACTTTCTTGGATCGTCGTTCACGAATATCCACACGATGTGGACCGTGAATTTTGTTCAATTCACAAAATAAAGGACGAAATGACCATTTTATAAAAAAAGGACTGTCCCCGTGAACAAAGGTGACCATAGTTATAATAATAATGGTCTCTGTTCAAAAGTAAAGATCCTTCGATATTTTCACATGTGACATAACATTTATTATACGAAAACTCATCAAATGTTATCTTCGATCGCCGTTCACGAATATCCACACGATATGGACCGTGAATTTTGTTCAATTCACAAAACAAAGGACAAAATGGCCATTTTATAAAAAGAGGACTGTCCCCGTGAACAAAGGTCACCATAGTTATAATAATAATGGTCTCTGTTCAAAAGTAAAGATCCTCCGATGTTTTCACATGTGACATAACATTTATTATACGAAACATCATCAAATGCTATCTTCGATCGTCGTTCACGAATATCCACACGATATGGACCGTGAATTTTGTTCAATTCACAAAACAAAGGACAAAATGGCCATTTTATAAAAAGAGGACTGTCCCCGTGAACAAAGGTCACCATAGTTATAATAATAATGGTCTCTGTTCAAAAGTAAAGATAAAATGAATCACCGTGCATGCGCGATCGCATTTCGGAAACGCGTCGCGGGTTTCCATTTAGTAAATCATTCCATTAACCGCTCCAAAATATTCCCTCGCGGAGTGGTCAAGAATGGCCGACTTTAATGACCGTGCTTAAGGGATGAGATGGACGAACGGGTCATTTCGCGAGGACATTTATAAATGACATAGCAGCGGGACCGGCGCTATAACCCGACTTGGCTGGCGCCCTGTTCCGGCCATAGAGGAAGCGGGGGTTGCGACGCAACGGGAACACAGGGGGCTCGAATCTGAATCGAGGAGGGAAACTCTGAGGATAGTGGTTTTAGATACATACCCGTGTACATAGTTGCAGCACACAGACGCCGGCCATGCACATTCGGAGGTTGCTTGGTAATGGCTTCGGTTTATTAATGACCGGTCAGCTGAGTTAGCAACCAGCGTGTATTCCACGCGAGCCGCTACCCCTAACGCACGCCCACTTCGTTCGGACGCGATTGCAAAACGCGCTCGGACAACGATCAGAGTTTGCACGGATGTGTAAGGACGTCGTGTATACCACCAACCAAGAGCTCCCGCGTGTTCTACGATGCTTTGTTGACAACGCATCGTCCACCGTCGATTATTTCGCCAATTTTTGAAAATCTGTAGTCCCTCAATTTCTTTAATTCTTCGGTGATATTCACGAATCGAATTTGTACCATTTTCACATTTTCTTTAAGGCTGTCCACACACGGGTCGAACGACGATTTGGTCGACGCGATCCCAGTCGCACGAGACTCTCCCCTCCACGTGACTTCCTACGCAAATGAATGAGGATCCGCACACGGGTCGATTAGTGGTCGACTGAAACCCACGCGACTGAAATCTCCTCGATTTCGCGACGCGTGCGATCGGAAGCGAGAAACTTCGTGTCGTGTGGATCGTACGATTCATGCATGTCGTGGAGGTAAGTTTGTGCAGTTCATTGGCCATTAGGATATTATTTTTTACTATTTTTTGTAATTTGAGTACATTGCACCTTTTTTTGTTTCGGGAGGTAGAAAATTCCCGAAACTAGGTTCTCGGGTGTAGGTGAGAAATCTTTTTCTTTATTATACATATACAGGGTGTCCCAAAATAAGTGTAACTCCCGGAAATAGGAGGTTCCTTGGGTCATTCGAAGCGACATTTTCCTTTACAGAAATGGTGTCCACGGCTTTGTTTGGAAGTTATTATCGAAAAACATGGACCAATCAGAGCTCGGCTATAGCGAACGGAGTCCGACTCGGCGACAGGTTCCGCTTAACGCGGTGTCGCTATTGGCCGAACGAGAATCAATCCGCTGTAGCCGCGTTCTGATTCTTCCGTGTTTTTCGTTAATAACTCCTGAACAAAGCCGCGGACGCCATTTTTGTAAAGGAAAATGTTGCTTCAAATGACCCAAGGAACCTCTCATTTCCGAGAGTTACACTTATTTTGGGAAACCCTGTATACTAATGCAGTCGTCGGCAAAGTGCGGCTCCAGAGCCGCATGTGGCTCTTTGGCTCCTTAAGTGCTTGCTCTGGCACAAATATCTAGGGAAGGCGCAATAATATTTTCATTTTAAAAAAACTTGGTAAGAAGAAAATTACATCTTATTTTGATAAATTAAAATTCTTCTATAAATCGAGAACATGTATGACATTTAGTTTTATTTAGTGTACTACTTATTTAGTGTAATAAACGTTTACCAAACAAGCATATTTGGCTCCCAATTTTTTTTTAAATTATTGTAATGTTCATATTTGGCTCTTTGGCTAATAAGTTTGTACTAGGGTACTAGGGTATATTTTAGCTTGCCGAGGGCCCGCTTTTTGCATTTCTCAGGGCAGCCCATATACCCCAGAGAACCACGCCTGTTCTTTCCTATTATTGAGTACAGTGCGCTATTCCATGTAGTCTATATATAATTATTAAATAAGCTCACTCATAACCTAATTAACTTCTATTTCTATTGCAATTTAACCCTTTGCACTCGGAGTTATTTTAACTGGAAAATTAAACATTTCTTCTGATCTAGAATACGTCCATTCTCTATGATTTTTGAAATTTTATCGATACGAAATTGGTATAATACCTAGAATATACAACCGAGTGCCAAGGGTTAAAATTCGTTGGGGAAGTGGAAAAGTATCCGGAGTTGTACAATTACACCCTTAAGGAATATTCGAAGAGGGACGTCACTGGAAAAGCATGGAACAATAGTGCTACAGTAAAGTAGTGCTATTACAAATAGTGCTATTTACTGAAAATGATTCAGATCCTTGCCAAGCTGTTCCATACACCCTCCATTTTCTTCACAGCCTAAGAAAAAGCGATAAACACTAACATCCACCCGGGTGATTTCTCTTCAGTGATTAATGATTATGAGTTGGGCATATTAGATCCTTACTATGTAGCCCCTACGAAGTATCCAGCTCCTACGACCACAAATTACCCGGCTATATCTTGATTGCTCTAAGAAATATAGAATTCCTACCATTACTGCCTTCAGTTTCTCTCTATCAGATACATATATCCTTACCTCGAACGAATTCATTCTGCTATTCAGCCACTAAATACAGATCGTTTCAATATTTCAGTCACTACTTGTACTTAGTTAACAGAAACGTTAATAGTCAAGAACTAGAAACATAAATATTGATATCAAGAAACAGAAAAGCTTACGAAACAGATACTATAACTAGTGTTTTAAAAATTATTACATTACCTTTGATTCATAAAATTAACATTGGATATATGTATTTCTAATGAACCTGTAAAATATTTCTTGAATAGTGGATATTTTGATAGCTAATTTCTTGTCTTGAAAGAAAAAAAAGTTGAAAGTAGCATCAAAGCATTTTTTAATTGATTGAATCTTTCTATTGTTTTGCAGTCGCCTCCTTTTTATGATAAACGCATACAATTCACAATCTAACAATAGTATAATGTAATAATGTAAATATGAAGTTATAATGATAATCATTATAAAAATGATCATCAATATTATATAGCGATTATAAATTGATATTATCAGTATTATTATTAATAAATATTATACTAGTGATTATATAGCGATAATATTGCGAATATCATATTTGTAACGATAATATTAGGAATATTATATTTATAGCGATAATATTGCCATCATTATTATTGATAAATATTAGATATCGTTAGTATTGTCAACCTTATTATTAGTAAATATTATATAACGATAATATCGCCAATATTATTATTACTAAATATTATATAACGTTAATATTGTCAATATTATTAGTACTAAATATTATATAACACTAATATCGCCAATATTATTATATTATTACTAAATAATATATAACGTTAATATTGTCAATATTATTATTACTAAATATTATATCACGATAATATCGTCAATATTATTGTTACTAAATATTAGATAACGATAATATCGCCAATATTATTATTACTAAATATTATATAACGTTAATATTGTCAATATTATTAGTACTAAATATTATATAACACTAATATCGCCAATATTATTATATTATTACTAAATAATATATAACGTTAATATTGTCAATATTATTATTACAAAATATTATATCACGATAATATCGTCAATATTATTGTTACTAAATATTAGATAACGATAATATCGCCAATATTATTATTACTAAATATTATATAACGTTAATATTGTCAATATTATTAGTACTAAATATTATATAACACTAATATCGCCAATATTATTATATTATTACTAAATAATATATAACGTTAATATTGTCAATATTATTATTACTAAATATTATATCACGATAATATCGTCAATATTATTGTTACTAAATATTAGATAACGATAATATCGCCAATATTATTATTACTAAATATTATATAACGATATTATCGCCAATATTATTATTACTAAATATTATATAACGATATTATCACCAATATTATTATTACTAAATATTAGATAACGATACTATCGCCAATATTATTATTACTAAATATTATATAGCGATTACATAATACGTGTTAATAACGAGTAGGTATCGGAGAAAGTACTCTATGTGCAGAAGTTAGTGGGTAGAATGGCTGACTGAGAAAATCGAAGGCGTTCCTAGAAAAGGAAATTAAATTGGACGGACAGCATCAAGCTTCAGACTAATAAATCATTCGTTCAGCGACACCACACACCTGAGACTTCCGTCAAAATTCGCGGCACACGTGTCCCGAACAGGCTGCGTTGCATTTACAGGGAAAATCGTCTGCACGGATAAGTGACGCGATATGGCAGCTTGATCAGGTCGGGCACATCGCGCATATTCATGGGCCACGTCTTTCTAATGAAGCTGGAATACTCTACAGGCGGAGAGGAGATTTCTATCGAGCGATAGGATTGATGTCGCCGTGAGAATTTCAGATGAATAACCTTGCATTGTGACGGCACAATGACACCACAATCGTTTGCCAGTGCGGCCTTACCGTTATGCTGCTTCGCCACGTTCCGCATAGCAATTTCTTCTGCTTTTGCCTTCTCCTTTTCTTCTTCTCCTTCTTCTTCTTGTTCTTCTTAGTCTTCGTCATCTTCTTCTCATTCTTCTCCGCGCAGCTGCTATTTAAGAATTTACATATGCAATCTCGTTTGTTTAATGTTATAACGGGCCCTACGCGTTCAACAACAATACACGAAATCGAATATTGCTGATATTATCATTCCTTTTCTCCCGTTTTTTATTTTACAAAACCAAACCATGGCTAGTGTAGCGGTATTCTATCATCAGGTTGTGTCAACATATTGAAATTAATTATTTCGCAGTTCAACTTTCAATTTTTGCAAAAAACCCAGGCCTTTTTATACGAGAAAGCTAAAATACTATCTTTTAACCGTAATTGTATATTTCTCCAAAAAAATTGATTCTGTACAATATTCTGCAGGAGCGTAATAGTCAAAAATTAACAATTCTTCGAATCTGTTTGAAAAAATTTAAATTCATCTTGATATTGTACAATTTAAAGCAATGGATATATTTAAAATATTCAAGAACATCAACGTGTTAGTTTAAATATAATAAAATAATGAAAACAAGAAAGAAATATTTATTTTACCTTTGTGTCTTGGAATTGATGCAGACATTTTTTATTTTGCATAAAGATCCGCAGTCTAGTTACAATGCTAAAAATATTGAGTTTCATCGATTTCTCCTACTGGTATTATATCATTTTTAGTTTCCTTAACGGTGTGTTCCAAATATTTTTTCAAGTCTTCAAATTACAAGATTCATAGTCGTAATGGTATTATTAATATTAAATTTTCTTCTACATACTTGTCAGGTTTCCGTTCTATAAATTTGCATTACTTAATTTAGTAATCAGCAATTTCTATGCATTTCTGATTCGTTAACTTCACAGCTTTATTTGCTGATTACAGAGTCAAGTAACGAGTTCACTTAAATTTCAGTTGACACAAGAGTTAACGAGTGTCTGACCTTAAGATGCACATTCTCCTATTATCTTGCAGAGCTTTCGTTTATGGGGTGAATCAACTTTGAATTTTCTTCTATTAATATTTCAACTGTTATAATTGAAAATGGACAATTTCTATTGTCAATCTTCAGTGCATCATATACATATATAGCTCTACATGAAATTATTAAAGATCATAATGTGTATGTATTATACATATATTATGTTCGAGTAAACATATACTAATATGTAAACTACGAATTCTATACGCTTATGGCAAAAACAAGTATGTACAATTTAAAACAGACAGGTGAAAAATGTCTAAGAATATTAATATGTTAGTGTCTACTAAACATTTTCTTCTTGGCTACACTCGCTTGTAATCGAAGCAAACAATTTTTATTTTGCATAAAAATCCGTAATTTATGTAAAAATCAAATAGAAACTTGAAGAAGTTCTCGGTTATTGTAATAAATACACATTGTGGCAAAACATAAAATAAATTCTTTTATCCTTATCGATTAAATGACATTTAAGAACATGTTATTTCATACCTATAATTAAAATACTGTCGTAAATGTTGTAAGCGCCACAAATATATGCGTATGTATAAGTATTTAACTCTTGTTGTGTTTTAACCCTTAGCACTCGAGTGGTGCCTTTGAGGCACCACTAAAAATTGTTGTACTATTATCAAAATATTGTTTGCATTATTAAATATGTTGGTATCTAATCAGTTACTGAATATTTAAGTACTGTATGAATTATTATATCAATTTCCTACCCATGAAATTTAAAAAATCATGGAGAATAGAAATATTCTAAGTCGAAGGAATGTTTAATTTTCGAGTTAAAATAGTTCCGACTGCAAAGGGTTAATTTTAAAAAAGTATTATACAGTTAGCAGTTTATTAAAAAAATAAAAACAATCGCGAAAAACTTCAATATCTGTGACATGAATGCAAAGTATTGAATATGACAAAGTAATTTCATACCAACGATAATGTTTGAGTTATTCCATTGATTTGATGTTCTGTTGAACGTAGTACATATTTGTTAACCTAACCCTAAATAAATCAATATTATTTACATAATAATATTGAATTCATTAATAATTAGAATATTTCATTAATGTTTTAAGTATTAGTAATAGTAAATTTTATTTAATATTAGTAAATTTAAATTTTAATTAATATTAGTAAATTTTAGTTTTCAGTAACAACTTGCCCCACAACGAAAAATATAAGAAACCTATTGAAATATAACAAATTTAACAATAAATTACTCGTTAAATGTGAGAATATCATCCTATTGCTGCTTAATTTAATATGTTTCTTGAAGATCGGAAACTTATAGCCCCAGTCTCTCCTATTGAAAGGGTTAATAGAAGTCGGTAGCAGGTTCATAACAGGACGAAAACATACCCGAGAAGCCGAGCGAGTGCAAGATTTAATTTTATGAAATTAATTTCTAGAAAGAAGAACATTATATAATAAATAACATTATATAATATATAATTATATTATTTCAAATGATTATTTACAATTATTATTATTATTTTAAATGATTATTTTAAATTATTATTATTATTTTAAATGATTTTTTTATTATATTTTTAATTTTTTTTATTATGAATTTCTAGAAAGAAGAACATTATATAATGAATAGTCATTTTATAAAAAGGGATACTTTTTCTACTGTAAAGTATTGTTTCAAAATACTGCGAATTATTAATTGTTTTAAAACGTTACTATAATTGAAACATGCCAAGAACCAGACTAAAATTTATAGTCAGTCCTTCCTTCAAGTTTTCTTCAGATTTAACGAAACGATGCCAACATTCAGTGATTCCATATTTAGTTATAGCGGAATGCAGAAAGCAATTCAAGGTAATTTTAACTCACGCAGCTTTCAACTTTGCTGTATAAACGACATAAATTCTCGAAACAAAAATAATATAGATTATTTAATTCCGCCGTTCTCTACTAGTTTAAGTAACTTTCAAAAATATTCCTTCTGCAAATTACGCGTTTGTCAATTAATTTTCAATCACCAAGGATTATATAAACTATTTTTTCTCGATCGTATTATTGTTTCAAACAAATATTAAATGATCTCGGCGCAACGGTTCGATCAATGAAAAAAGCTAAGCAATTTTGCTAATTGATAATTAATTCGACGTTTCGGTTCCAATTCGAACCATTTTCAAGAACAATAATTATAATTGCGTCTTGGATTATAAATAAACCAAGGATTATTACCAAGGATTATAAAGTAAATGTTATAGCTAAGCAATTTTGCTAATTGATAATTAATTCGACGTTTCGGTTCCAATTTGAACCATTTTCAAGAACAATAATTATAATTGCGTCTTGGATTATAAATAAACCAAGGATTATTACCAAGGATTATAAAGTAAATGTTATAGCTATAGAAAGAATTGCATACAGGGTGTATCCGTTAAGTTATATCACCAGTTTTTAGGCATTTCCAGTAGTGCAATTAAAAAATGTTTCAAACAAAAGTATCTCAGCACTTGAAAAAATGTTTTTTACGTAAAAAAGTAAAGGAAACCTATTAAAATATAACAAATTTAACAATAAATTACTCGTTAAATGTGAGAATATCATCCTATTGCTACGTAATTTAATATGTTTCTTGAAGATCGGAAACTTATAGCCCCAGTCTCTCCTATTAAAAGGGTTAATAGAAGTCGGTAGAAGGTTCATAACAGGACGAAAACATTCCCGCGAAGCCGAGCGAGTGCATGAGTTGCAGACGATGCAAATCGATTCGGGAGAATCATCCAAGGCACGACTCCACCGATTGCCACCTCCTTATTCAATAGAGGCATCTCGAATGTTATTGTCCTGGCCTGGCCGACAGACTAATTAGGAATTATTTACCGTCGACGACGTATTTGCGAGCATCGCACTGCCCGCACGTCCGTCGGCCTGGGTTCGCGTTTTAATTTGAACACGAAGGGCGTGGACTGGAATGAAAAGCGGAAGAACACCATCGGACCTGCGTATGCTGGAGACGTTTCGCTGGATCACGTAGATATCGCTCGTTCCCGGTGCCCATCGTAAATATAGAAGTGGCGCCAGATATACTAAATTTGGTAGCGCCACGTATTCAACCTACCAACTCATTTCCATTTCTACGGTTCGATTAACTGACCTAATTGCCAGGTATACATGCTACATTCTCATCCTGTCAATCATTCAAACGTGGAATGAATTTTTCAAAAGTACTTTTATAACTTGAGTACCTACCTGCATAGCTTCAATTAAATACTACACTTTCAATTTGTTTGGGAAATTTGGTGTACCTTTCATTTGGTAAAAAAGTAAATTCATGTCTTATTCTAGACGAATTTTGTTTTTACTGAAGAAAAGAGTGTATTCTGTGCAATAATTTCTTTTGATAATTATTTATCTATAATCAATATTTCCTTATGTCGATCGTAGATAGTTACTAACAAACTTTCAATGATTTCAGCGCACTGGTTCGATCAATTAATTAAACACTATTCGCAAAATATCACAAAATCCTTTTTCAACGTTTCGATCTTACTTTGGATCATGCTCAAGAAAATTAGAAAAATTGCGTCTGTAAATTAACAATCAATATTATGTTTGCACTGTGTGAATTTAAAACATGAAGAATAATTGTTACCTACTTGCTCAGTGTAAAATAAAACATAATTTTTAATTATAACTTTAACGTGACTACATGTTGATGCTAGGTCAGCATACATGGTACAAATATCTATCATCAGTCGATCTATAAGCCGATCCACATTTGGCGGTAAATTCAACACATAATGTGACATTATCACCTTCCTTTATCTGCTCATATACCATAAAAATAAATATATGGTATTTCTAAATTAACATTCAAGTTTACTTGTACCACTTTATATACCACTGAAAGTATATGTAACATAATGCACAAAATTACGAAGCTACATAACGAATTATTTAGAAAAATATTGATCAATATTGATCAATAATTAAACTTATTTATATCGCTCGTATTATTGTTAATAACAATTCTTAAATGATATCGGCGCTACGGTTCTTAAAAATTATAAAATGTTTGTTTTTAAGAATCGAACCGTAGCGCCGATATTATTTAACAATTGTTATTGATCAATAATGTTGTGATTTCCACAGAATTGATTCAATAAATTTGGCATTTAAATTCACAGAATTGATTCAATAAATTTGGGATTTAAATTATAATTATGATATCGGCGCCAGGTTCGATCCTTTTTAGATACAACAAATGTGCAAGTTAAATATTTCAATTTCTTTTAATTTAAATTTTGGTAATTTACGTGGCTGTGTTACATTTAAAACAGTATATTTAATTTCGAAATCTTTAATATTAATTTCTTTTTCAGACGCAAAAATTTGGGTCTCTTGATAATGATCCGCATTGGGATCGAAACGTTGAGAAATTTAAATAATTAACTTGCACATTTGTTGTATCTAAAAAGAATCGACCCTGGCGCCGATATCATAATTATAATTTATATTTCAATTTTTCGGTCGATAAGAATTTTTCCTTTAAATTTGGGATTGTATGATATGTTGATAAATAAACCTAGCATTCTATTTATATAGATACAAAAAGATGTTAGCTATTAGGTCTTGTGGGATCTCGGAAAATATGACCTCGAGATAATTCCCAGACAGCACGGACATCTATTGGACGTCCGATATACGTCCATACGTCCATTGGACGTACATCGAACGTCCGGGTGCTATCTGGGCTTGAGAAGACCTTCGCCCACGCAAAGTCCCCCTCCAAAACAAAAATATTCTCCCCAAATATTGTTGTGTCTGTATAAATCACAAAGTTAGGGGTTGTAGAGTTATGCGAGGCACCCTGTTCTTTCAAAAGTCCATGGATCGATAAATAAAAATTATATATATTTAATGAATAAGTTCGACCAGAATTTGTACGAAAAAATTCGTCGTTCTGTTTCGTCGGTTCCCACTCGTGCAATTAAATCCACATATCAAGTCATGCAGAAAATGATCGGGACGAGGTAATTAGACGATAAGTGGTGGATGTCACGGACCCGCTTGGACAGCTGAAATTAATACACAGATTATCCAGGGTACGCTCGCGTTTAGGCTGCAGAACCGAGGTCCCGCGCCTAATTCGTGTCTTCCTTCGCAACTTATAATTCAAGCGCGCAGACTGGAACCGAACTGAGCAGAACTACGGTAACTTGCGCAACGGTAATTATACACTTCAGCCCCGTTCCCGCGCGCTACCTGTCCGTCTAGCTGGTTGCCTCCGCGCCCTTAAATTTCGGTTTATTTATGTCCCAGCTGATGGCTTCACGGTGCCTTCGTCCACTACGTCCTCCGGATAAATCTTCCCGAAAGAAACCCCTGATTGCACGCTGATTTTCCTCGAGACGCGGCGAGGTCGCGACGACGTTAGGAAAAACACACTCCCCCATTTAAGGGGTTAGGACACAGCAATAAGTTGGGAAAATACAATATTTTTAAAATAGCACCACAGAAAAAATGAATGATCGATTAAGAATATTCTGGAGGCATATAAAAACGCAACTAAATTTTTGAAAATTTGACAAGGTATAATTCTTACTAAATTAATGCAATTACCAAAGTTTGAGTTAGATTCGCTACACCGTTTAATATTTATAGCAACTTACAGTTCGCACATTTTAACACTTCTTCTTATGGAGAATTCATAAAATTCAATTCGAACCCTATTTAAACCTTGAAAAAACGCAACTAGAAACTCCAGTTTGTTTTTATATATAGTAAAAATTATGTATTTAATTACGTTCAAAATTTATTAGGATTCTCTACACAGTTCTAGAGCAAAAAATTATAAACTGTTACAAAACTTCATCGTGTTGTCATCTCCCTAGCATGAAAACGCAACAATACTGTAGACAATAGTTACGTGTTTTTCGATCGTAAATTTTAATATAAATCAATTATATGTTCTCGGCGCACAGTTTCGATCAAAAATATTTTTAGTAGACCACTGAATATAGTTACTATTCGGAGAGTACAATTATTCACAAAACTCATTTACAATTTTTTATAATATGAAGACAATTTGATTAAAAAATAAATCTAACATGAAATTCACTAATTAAACGAAAGCTTTTTAAATTAATCTATTTTCTTTAATGCAAAATATACTCGTGAATGGCTTTTACTACCAATATATTGATGGATTTCAAATTTATTGTACTTTTGTCTCCCATTGTACCTCCAGAACATCCTTAATATAAGATTTTGTATTTCAGTTTACTATATTATGATCTGTATAAAAATGCTTGTAATATTTAAAAATTAATTTGTTCTTATGCCTTCCGTCGTCTTCGCTTGTCGGAATATCTTTTGCATACAAAAGATTTGCTACAAATCGAATTAACTATATCAAAAGCCCCAAAAATGTATAACCTGTGACATATTCTCTAGACATTAACGATCCCACTTTTCAATTTTTGTAAAAATTAACCAAATGGCAGATATTTTAGATTCAATTACTCAATTTCGGTAGGAAATTTGTTACTTTTTTATTTATATGTAACAAAATAATGGAAAAATGAAAAAAAATCGATCACCAATACCTAATAGATATTATAACTGAGATAACTGTACAATTTTAATGCTGAAGTAGATCTCGAAATATCTTGTACACCGTTTTGAAGAACGCAATTCTGAGAAAAACGCGTATAAAGTTTACGAATGTAATTTTTCTATAAAAAAAATTGTTGACTTTTTAAAAATACTCCTGTGTCCTAACCTCTTAAGATGTCCACTATTCCAACAGTCACCAATTATTAGTTAATATTTAAAAATTTTTCCAGTTTGTATCTAATAATTAGACTGCGGATCTTTATGCAAAATAAAAATATTCTGCATTGATTGTGGAAAGCAGGAATAAAATAAAAATTGATTTCATACCTTAATGACTTTTTTATGTTAAAAACAATATCATAGTATTCTTGAATTTTAATAATCTATTACTTTTTTATATTTCAACCAATTAATTTCTTCATAAATGCATAAAGAAGCTAATTTCTTCATAAACGCAGTCTACTAATAATTCTAGGTGAAATAGTCCTGCTGGTGAAACTAGTCAGCCAGCTAAAGCGCTGCTGTTAATATTATAATATTTTTTAAATCATTTTTTTGTGACGACATGAAGCTACCCTATGTAAAGGAGGAATAAGCTGATCGTGAGTATGGACCTTGAATGGATCTGAACATAATAGTAGAGAATTTATTACAAGCGTACATTTGTTTGTACCAAATGAATTTGCGAATTTAATTCGACTCCCTCCTCCATGTTTGAGAAATATCGCCCAAACGTAATTATAACAGAAGGTGGAAGAATTCATGACAATGGGGGGAGCAGAATCAGAAGTAATCCGGAAAAGGAAGCTTGACAAGATTTAAGAGGCAGGTCTGGGAGCAGTAATTCTTATAACAGCATTAAAACAAAGCACTTTAATTTACCGCACTGTAGATTTCATTCCTTGTGCTCAAATAGTCTGCGTCGACTTCCATCTTCACGTGACTTATACAGGGTTGTGCTAAAAGGCTCCAACGAAAACTTCGGGAATCTAATCTATTAGTGCATTTCTAACTAGGTTACGTTCCAGTAACAATGTTTTCATTGGCCGACTATAAATTTAAAATTATAAATAAAACAGTTCAATTATTACATTAATGAAAAGTAGATATCAGTGACGTTGAACGTCTGTAGGATTTTAAGTAAAAATTCTGAACTCTCGATGTGTACGATGCAACGATAAAAAAATTTGACTTTGTAAAAACCTGTCGAGAACAATTTTCGTACACGAGGCACAGAATCCAGCTGTGATAGTCTTTATACGTCGTTTTGGAACACCCTGTACTTCAACATTTCATGAGGAGCAAAAGCTTCCAATTCAACTGTTGCATACTTTATCAAATATTAGTACGTTATAATTTTATCGATTTAATGTGAACAATTTCTTTATGATGATGTCAATTGTAACTGTAGCATACTTTACAAAATTGTAAGGAAGACACGAGATTATTTCATCGATTTAATGTGAACAATTTCTGTATGATGATGTCAATTTTAACTGTAGCATACTTTATGAAATTGTAAGGAAGACACGAGATTATTTTGTCGATTTAATGTGAACAATTTCTTTATGATGATGTCAATTGTAACTGTAGCATACTTTACAAAATTGTAAGGAAGACACGAGATTATTTTGTCGATTTAATGTGAAAAATTTCTTTATGATGATGTCAATTTTAACTGTAGCATACTTTATAAAATTTTAAGGAAGACACGAGATTATTTTGTCGATTTAATGTGAACAATTTCTTTATGATGATGTCAATTGTAACTGTAGCATACTTTACAAAATTGTAAGGAAGACACGAGATTATTTTGTCGATTTAATGTGAACAATTTCTTTATGATGATGTCAATTTTAACTGTAGCATACTTTACAAAATTGTAAGGAAGACACGAGATTATTTTGTCGATTTAATATTAAGGATTTCTTCACGAAGACCTCGATTTGAACCGTGAAAATAATGTGAAATATTCTTTCATATTTTATGCACTGAGTTTGTCTCGGTCATTTTCCGCAGATTTATAAGTTCGCGAATTCAATGAAATTGTGACGAAATGGAAAAAAGAGCACACTTGGAGATATTGGGAATATCGCAGGTGAAAGTATTAGGTTCGCCGCATTGTACCTCTTGGTACACTTTGCGCACTCGGTGAGAAACTACCTCAAGTTCAGCATTACCAAAACTTTCCGCGATTTATGCTACAATTATTCCAGCCGGCCATATTTCTTCCACGCGCCCGACTGCAATCGCGTTGTTCTCATTACAATGTTCTATTCGCAACACCTCCCACGAGAAATTAATTTTGTACGGCTGCTGGCGTTTTACTAAGTTCGAGAAAAGGGGCCATGTTCGTCCTCTGGAGAATTATTGTTGTAATTTGTACAATTATGACTTTACAATTCGCTCTTTCTGTATGAACTGTTCATTAATTTCAATGTACATACTGATATCTTTAACACTATTTTTTCAGTTCATTACAAATAACAAAAATATTTTAGACATATTCCAATCTTAATCTTTCGTATTGTACAACTAATGTAGTACATGTAGTTTATTACAAAGATGACTACTGATTACAAAGTACATTAATACTAATTACGTTAATATTAATATTAATTAATTTATTCGGTATTTAGATTGTCTCGCTTATCTTGGGGTTACCTGAATTAATTTTATGTATTATATTTTTTATTTATATTTTATTATATTATTTTAAATTATTTTTTTATTATATTTTTAATTTTTTTTATTACTAATTTCTAAAAAGAAGAACACTATCTAATGCATAGTCATTTTATAAGAAAGGACATTTTTTCTTCTGTAAAGTATTATTTAAAGGTACTGCGACTTATTAAATGTTTTAAGACGTTACTGTAGTTGAAACATGCCAAGAACTGGACTAAAATTTATAGTCAGTACTTCCTTGAAGTTTTCTTCAGATTTAACGAAACAATGCCAACATTCAGTGATTCCATATTTAGTTATAGCGAAATGCAGAAAGCAATTCAAGGTAATTTTAACACAATGTTTTATTTATCTCTTGAAAAGGATCTAAATTCAGATCGAATCGTTGAGAAAAATTTTGTGATAATTTGCGAATAGTGTTTAAGTATATAATTGATCGAACCAACGCGCCGAGAACATTTAATTTTTGCATACACACTGTATATTCTACACAAACAAAATAAGTACAGTGGAACATTTAGGAGTTCTACTGTAGTAGAAACAAACATATCAATACCTTAGTGGATTTAATATTTTATCGATCGCAATTTTTGATATGTAAGAATTAATTTTTCGCGGCGCCATGGTACGATCATTATTTACTATACTTGGCTCTACTGTAGCGAATACAGTGACTCCCACTAATATTCGGACACTCTTACAAAGACGATCACTTTTTTAATATTGTACTATACGATTTGAATTTTTTTGGCAAGCCAATGCAATTAGTTTGCCAGAGGATGCGAAAAAAATTTTGTGGAAAATCGGAATTCATCTGAATTGTAGCAAAAATATTAAAAGTTGCATTTTACAATTTTTTTATGTGGGCCAATATTGAAAATTTTAAAAATGCGTTTTGTAGACTTATGTCAATTAAACAAATTCTGAAAATTTCATCAAAATCGGGCGACGTTGCAATGAGCTATAAACGTTTAAATATGTTAAAATTGCAGATTTTCACAATTTTCGACCTATAACTGCAGGTTCTTACATCTTTCAATGCTTGTCGTTTTTTTTCGCATAAACCGATTTTGACGAAATGTTCAGAATATGTGTAATTGACACAGATCTACAAAACGCAATTTTAAAATTTTCAATATTGGCCCACATAAAAAAGTTGTAAAATGCAACTTTTAGTATTTTTTTTTATAATTCAGATGAATTGCGATTTTTGACAAAATTCTTTTTTCGCATCCTGTGGCAAACTAATTGCTCTAGCTTCCCAAAAAAATTCAAATCGTATAGGACAATATTAAAAAAGTTATCGTCTTTATAAGAGTGTCCGACTATTAGTGGGTGTCACTGTATTCGCTACAGTAGAGCCAAGTATAGTAAATAATGATCATGGCGCCGCGAAAAATTAATTCTTATATATCAAAAATTGCGATCGATAAAATATTAAATCCACTAAGGTATTGATATGTTTGTTTCTACTACAGTAGAACTCCTAAATGTTCCACTGTACTTATTTTGTTTGTGTGGAATATACAGGGTGTATGCAAAAATTAAATGTTCTCGGCGCGTTGGTTCGATCAATTACATACTTAAACACTATTTGCAAAATATCACAAAATTTTTCTCAACGTTTCGATCTGAATTTAGATCCTTTTCAAAAGATAAATAAAATATTGTGTTAAAATTACCTTTTTTTTTTAAGGATGTGGAGGAAAATTAAAAAACCTAACCACACCCGGGACGATCAATAGATCGCCCCACTACTTTTTTCCTCTTTCTTTGGAATTAGGGGACAAGAGGGCCCCGCTCTTCGCATTTCTCCTCCCGCACTTTCCAAAGTCACTTCCACGACCTGTTCTTGGCTTTACGTGTTAAAATTACCTTGAATTGCTTTTTGCATTTCGCTATAACTAAATATGGAATCACTGAATGTCCGAATATTAGTGGGAGTCACTGTATGTCAAAGTGACACTCGTGTGCTCATCCAAATAATAGAGGAAAAAGGAAAGTTGGTGTTGTATCAATACCTTGCCTCTTCCGCATTTTCCAAGCCCGGATAATTTTGAAGAAGTTGTTACCCGATCAGTTTCCACGAAATCGAAGTAAAAATGTCGGATGTGGAGTACCGATAAGATAAATCGCGCGTTAAAAGGCTAGCGAGATAGAAGGTGTGGAGCGGGCTACACGGGATTCAAGAGTCTAATCAAGCGATAATATTATGGCATGAAATCCTCACGGTGAAGGAACCCAGGGCCGTGGCCTTGTCTTCTCGGCCCGGTTCGAACGTGTCAAGCGTTCAGGAACGCGCGACAAGAAAACAGGGATCGTTGCCAACACCTCGAGCTACTCGGCCTAAGCGCATCGTCGTAAACTAAGCGCCTCGCGACTTGTAAATTCACCTCTGGCGTTTTAATGGTCTACCACGCGCGTGTATTACTTTCAGGGGCATTAATAACACCGCGGTGAAAGGGTATCGCCGATTAATTAGTCACTTAGCGGCTCTCCCTATCCCGCAGGCTCTTCTTCTCGCTTCTTCGACGGGACTCCGCCAGGTATGTTAGGATTTGTTGCTACGAAAATCCGACGATCACGTCCTCCTCCGACCACAGCGACGCGGGTATAATAGCGCATACTCGATGCTTTGTACCGAAACCCTGTTGACAATTTTCCTGGACGACGCTAGTGCCCGGCGAGGCTAATTATCCGACAGGCTCTGCTGGAATATCCTTGGTTATCGATAGGGGAAGGACGATACCCGTGGAAGATTCGAGGATCAATTTAGTCCTTAATTGTTTAAGTGGTCGAAGATGGATTTTAGCACAAGACCTACTGGTTAAATCACCGGATCTTATGCACTTACGACAAACATTTATTGGTGCAATTTAACATAGTGACAAGATTAACGGTAGAACTACTTTGTTCGATTAAAAATATTAAAAGTATAAGTACGTTTTGTAATAAATTGGAATTTTGGGTAATTTGAAGAAAATAGGCACTTTTAGAAGGAAGGGCACAAGATTCTTATCAATGGACTACGGATCTTTATGTAAAACAAGAATTTTCTACTTTAATTACAACAAATTGGAATGAAATAGATAATTAAAATTTTTTAAATGTTATTGGCGCTAGGTTCGATCATTATTAGAAAAACAACAAATGTGCAATTATTTAAACATGTTTCTAACGTTTCGATCCCTATGTGGATCTTCTTCAAAGAGACTCTTTTGCGTTTGTTGTGTAAAAAGTGGACAAGAACATTTTGGAACAAAAATTAGTGAGTTACACGTGGATGAAATTTATTCGGTGATGATGGATATGTAACTTTTGCCATTCATTATAAACGTTAAATTCTTCTCGATCGAAAATTTGTAATATAATAAATTGAATTATATCGGCGCTAGGTTCGATCATTATTAGAAAAACAACAAATGTGCAATTATTTAAACATGCTTCTAACGTTTCGATCCTTATGTGGATCTTTTTGAAAGAGACTCTTTTGCGTTTGTTGTGTGAAAAGTGGACAAGAACATTTTGGAACAAAAATTAGTGAGTTACACGTGGATGAAATTTATTCCATGATGGTAGATATGCAACTGTTGCACTCAAGATTTTAACCATTAAAGTTTTTCATTTCACGTTACTTCACAAAGCATATAATTCTTTTTTACTTATTTTTGAAATCGTTATATTATTTTTAAACTTTAAACATAACAATATGTTTAATTATCTAAATTAATTGATATAATTTCACAATTTTGATACGGTGACTGAAGTTCACTTATCAACTTGAATGCGTTTCGGTTAAAAATGTTTTCAAATTTGCCGCTCTAACTTTTATACACCACCATCAATCGATATCGATCTACCAATCGTAGCAAGTCACATAGATATATGTCATAGCCTTTGAAACAGCACATGCTTCAGTTACATATCTACCATCATGGAATAAATTTCATCCACGTGTAACTCACTAATTTTTGTTCCAAATTGTTCTTGTCCACTTTTCACACAACAAGTATGTATATAAAATTTAATTTTTCATTTTTCTGTGTGATAATTGTTTTCATACCAAAAATAATTTTATTTTTTTTTGTTTTCTTTCATATTTTTCAGGCGCAAAAGTGTCTCTTTGAAAAAGATCCACATAGGGATCGAAACGTTGGAAACATCTTTAAATAATTGCACATTTGTTGTTTTTCTAATAATGATCGAACCTAGCGCCGATATCATTCAATTTATTGTATTACTAATTTTCGATTTTTCAACTTGTACGAAATCTACATAAATGCAATGTTGTCATTATTGTAAGGCAATGCAGTCCAATTGCGTTTAGTGCTCGGTAGTCCTGGTGTTAAAAGACTTTAAGAGAGTTAATACACCATTTCCACCACGATAAAATTATTAATGAAGGCTATAAATTTATATTTAGCTTCTGCGTCTTGTAATTGATGCACAAACTTTTCATTGAAGGATTCGTGGTTGAACTCGGGACCAATTTCAAAGTGTCTCGTAAAATTGTATAGCGTGTAAAGAATAAAAACCGAAATTTTCATTCGTTTCATGACGGGTTTAAACTATTGACCGATTCTCGGTGACCATGTGCTCTTTGCGACTTCGGGGGAGGGCAGACGTCGATAGCTCGTTTTCAAGCGTCGGAGAATTGAAAGTTCGAACGTGTTCGAACGTCCCCAAGCGTTCGAATTCCCGTAAGAGATCGAACGTTACCACGAGGCTCGTGAGCTTTACTAGTGTTCGAATGCCGTCGTTCGAAACGTTTCGATTTTTCCGTGCACTTACGTTCGAACGTACTCGAACTCGCTAGTATAGCATTTCATGAAATTTATTATTTTAAAGAACAATGTAATACGTGCTGTCAGATACCTTTAAATATTGAACGTTTTGACGTTGGTGTGCTAATCGAATTTTTATACGTGCTACAAGAAAAATATGTATATTTATTATTCACCGGAAGGATGATGATGTTCACTATGTTCCTAAATATATTTTTGATATTTGTAGATACTGATACTCTTTAAATGAGTAATTAAACGGCGGATTTTATGCATTTATCAGAAAATTAGTACGTGTAGTTCAAAACAGTAAAACATTAGAGGAATTTCACTTTAACAACCTTAAGAAAGAAAATAAATTTCCAATTCACTACTCTTTGTTGTCTCCAATCTAGAAAAGTTTTATTTTGCATAAAGATCCACTGTCCAGTGATAATAATAATTCAGTTAATTTGTCGCTCCCGTTAAAAATTGAATTGATGTAAATGTCTCAAGTTATATAACTGGATGTCATAATTTTACGTTTTCTGCGTAAATTTTTATTTTGAAATATATAGACAACAGTGAACGAAGAGTAGTCGTTCAGAGTGGATTTCCAATGGTTTTGGTGGAACAATAAAATATTGTTAAAATGAATGCATTAAATGGATGGTTTAGTTACACAGTTTAATTATAGTAATAATTTAATACCATAATATTTTTATTTTTGCAGCTTCCCCAATGACGCTTACTTAACTTAATTAAAGGCATGTTTAGTTACATTTAAAAAATTCTAAATGTGTTTATAGTAACGTACCAGTTATACCACTTATTATAGTATACTGAACTTTATAAATGGTTAATTTAGTGCACATATACTTAAGACAAATTGTCAAGAAAAAAACAATATAATAATTTTATATTGTCAAATATAAATTACAGTTATACCATTGATCACATACTGAACATTATGAATGTTTAACTTAATGCACAAATTGGTAAGACAATATTTCGAGAACTCCCAAAGTCTCTTCTGTCGACAGAACTGTGTAAGCATTTTGAATTCATATTTTCCTATATTTTGTAACGAGGCCCATAAAAGCTCATATCAAATTGATATCAATCGATATTTTTAAAATACATTTTGTACTTACCTTTTTCTGTTCTAAAGTAAGTTTTTGTAATGAAAACTAACGGCGAAAGTACGGTTTATTGTCTTAATTAATTCCGATAATTATATATATATATAAGTATATACATAATTATTATATATAATATATATATAATATTATATATATAAATAATTATTTATATAATATATATATAATAATTATTTATATATATAAGTACGGTTTATTGTCTTAATTAATTCCGATAATTATATATACATATATATAAGTACGGTTTATTGTCTTAATTAATTCCGATAATTATATATATAACTATCGGAATTAATTAAGTCAATAAACCGTACTTTCGCCGTTAGTTTTCATTACAAAAACTTACTTTAGAACACAAAATGGTAAGTACAAAATGTATTTTAAAAATATCGATTGATATCAATTTGATATGAGCTGTTATAGGCCTCGTTACAAAATATAGGAAAATATGAATTCAAAATGCTTACACAGTTCTGTATATATGTATATATATTTTCCGTGTACGGAAAAATTTTTGTTCGTAGCTTTAAAGCAGACTTTAAACTTTCTTTTCATGTAAATTTTAAAATGCGGAAATGTGCGGAAATGAACAATATTTATATTTTTACTAACAGTGATCGGTGTTTCACGATCTGAATTTTTTGAAGTTTGGAGGGAATTTCCGAAAGACAATGATCTTAATGTATTCCATAGAAATGTTTTGGAGGAATCGTGTATACATACGTTATGTTTAGAAGCAGAAAAAATCTATACGAATTAATTTCTCCAAAATCTTCACACTTTGTATTATCAATCACAAAGAAGGTTTTGTCCAGCTAGCACCTCGAATCGCAGCACTGTGCGATAACCCGAATTGGCGAGCGGCACGCTGAAGGATTTCCCCGCAGAAAGCGCCGCGCCGGGGCATGGAGCGTCCGCGATGACCGACAGCCGGATCCATGAAAAATATAGAGCGAGAGCGAAATTCCACGTGCGTTCCACTTGGCTCGATTAGGTCAGGCCGTGTGTAGCGTCGCGAGTCGGCTGCTTTCGTATTCCGTGGAGGCGCTCACTTTCAATATTTCCTTGCAGCAACCCCTAAATCCGTGCCTGGGTGCCGCCGCACACACGCCCGCTGCAAAAACACCCTCGCGTTCAACCGCTTATCGATGTTTTCCGAGGAAAAGGCACACGAGGGGTCATTTCCACGGGAAGCTATAAAGTGACACTTCCCGCTTGCAAATATAAACTTGTTCGCGGTTGATAGAGCGAATATTACGAGCAAGGAGAACGATGCCGGAGAGAGAAGAAGAGAGAGAGTGAGAGAGAGAGAGAGAGTGAGAATGATGGAGGGGAAAGAGCGCGGCAGAGGGAGACGACACAGAGAGTCGAACGGATATGCGGGCTTCGCCCATGGGAGTATTACGGATTCAAGGTGAGTAGGGGTCCCACGGAGTAACCCGAGACATCACCGGGGTAATATTTCCATATTCCGATATCGAATAAATGGATCGTTGGCGGGCGCGCGACGCAGGCATAAATCCTCCGGCAACCCGTCATGCATCACCGCTCGCTCGAGAAAGATTCGAACTCGAGCGGGGGTGGCAGGTGGTTTCTTCCCTGCATTCGTTAACCGTGCTATGGGATTGTTCTGTACGTAATGAGCCCGTCCTTAGCCCGACAGATTTTCACTACAATGGATCGGAAGAGGCTGTTACAGTTACGTCAGTCGTATCGTTTGCTGATATTATTCTTTGTTGTTAGCTTCGAACGTAGTCGAGGGTAGCGAGTACACAATGATAAAACTATTTCTTCACTAACGATCTTTTTTTGTGAAATTGCTACTAACTTATTCCTGAGTCTTTTCCGATTGAAACGATACCAAACTTGATACAGTTCGGAGCGTATTTACTCGTTTAATCCGCGATATAGTGGAGCTTCGATTATCCGAACTGATTATAGACATTACAGTTGCTTAAGGATGTTTTGGAGGTATATAAAAACGCAATAAAATTTTTGAAGACTTGACAAGATATAATTGTTACTAATAAATTGTTATATAATTATTATATATATAATTATATAATTATATAATAATATATATATGTAATAATTATATAATTCTTACTAAATTAATGCAGTTACCAAAGTTTGAGTTCGATTTACTACACCGTTTAAGGATGTCTTAAAGGTATATGAAAACGTAACAAAATTTTTGAATACTTGACAAGATATAATTCTTACTAAATTAATGCAATTACCAAAGTTTGGGTAAGATTTACTGCACCGTTTCAGGATGTTTTGGAAGTATATAAAAACGCAACAAAATGTTTGAAAACTTGACAAGATATAATTTTTACTAATAAATTGTTATATAATTATTATATATATAATTATATAATTATATAATAATATATATAATAATTATATAATTCTTATTAAATTAATGCAGTTACCAAAGTTTGAGTTCGATTTACTGCACCGTTTAAGGATGTCTTAGAGGTATATGAAAACGTAATAAAATTTTTGAATACTTGACAAGATATAATTCTTACTAAATTAATGCAATTACCAAAGTTTGGGTAAGATTTACTGCACTGTTTCAAGATGTTTTGGAGGTATATAAGAACGCAACAAAATTTTTGAAGACTTGACAAGATATAATTGTTACTAATAAATTGTTATATAATTATTATATATATAATTGTTATATAATTCTTACTAAATTAATGCAATTACCAAAGTTTGGGTTCGATTCATGGCACCGTTTAAGAATTATAGCAACATAAATTTCGCACATTTTAACACGTATTCTTATGGAGAATTCATAAAATTCTACTTCAAACCCTATTTAATCCTTGAAAAAACGCAACTAGAAACTCCAGTTTTTTTATATATAGTAAAAATAATGTAATTAATTATGTTCAAAATTTATTAGGATTCACTAAACAGTTCCAGAGCAAAAAATTGTAAACTATTGGAAAAAATCAAAATCGTGTTGTCATCTCACTTACATCAAAACGCGACAGTACAGTGTTATCACGTTTTTTCTTATCGGCACATAATTTTACATGTTTATTTTCAATAATAACTAGACTGCGGATCTTTATGCATTTGTGGCTTATCAAAATTTTCAAAAATTGCTGGAGTATTACATTCAACAAAATTTAGAACGATTCTTATTTATTTTACATCTACAAATGCTACTACTAATGGAAATAGGATTTTATTTGGCACCACTTTCTTAGAATTTGTCTACAAAAATTAAAAATTGCATAAACATCCGCAGTCTAATAATAACCATGCATATCGCTTTCTGAAGTATTTTTAATTTATTTAAATATTTATTTTTAACTTTTTATTGCGTAATTATATATATATTGAATATCACAAATTTATGTTCTTGAAGTTCAAATCAGAGGGTACAATTATTCTCGAAAGTCGCTTACAATTATTTATAATATGAAGATAATCTGATTAAAAAATAAATATAACATGAAATTCACTAATTAAACGAAATCTTTTTAAATTAATCTATTTTTCAAAGGAAAATATACTCGTGAATGGCTTTCATAGCTAGTATATTGATGAGTTTCGAATTTCTTGTAGTTTTGTCTCCCATTGTACCTCCAGAACATCCTTAACTGCTGTATCGATTTATACATACGAATGAATCGTATTGATTCGACTCGGATAATGGAGAACTTAGTTATCATCGGTTCGGATAGTCGAGGTTCAATTGAATCGTGATTAAAACGAGCAAACAAGCTCCGATGTACGGCGTGTTTGATATACATAGTTTTAATCAGAAAAATGTCAGGAATGCGTTGGGAAACGTTCCACAGCGTAACACTCTTCCGACTGAAATTATACTAATCATGAATGAAATCGAATTTACTCGTTTATTAAGAGGGACGCAAGTCTTCGGATAACGGAACAGCTACCCAGCTGTAACCTCGTTTAATTGGCCGAATTATAATACACGTGATTTGGGGAAAGCATCGTATTCGTGATGTAAACGTTCGATCGCGGCACCGAAACTCGTGTGTTCCGTCCGATATGGATCAGCCGGGTTGGGGACGTGATTCGACGGTGTATACGTGATGCGAGCCGTGCACGGAGATGGTAGAATATGGAAACATCGCATTCTGGGTTTATGCGCGCCAGTTCTCCGACCGAGTCAAGAATAACAATTTCATGTTTCACAAGCTGCGTCTATGTATGTTACTTATCGGTAATGATTTCCCTCGCTGTTTGCAATCTGAAAAGTACTGCATTTCTGCATACTAATGTCGGACATTTTATTCCGATTTATTCAAATTGTGAGGTTGAACATTTCGACTTACAAGGGATGGTCGATAATTCGAAAATTATATCGAAACATTAAACGTATACGCTTATAGGATGTTAATAAATCAACAATTGAAATATTGTACGGCTTGTATTTGAAGTTTACTCAATTTTATTTTATGTCTGGAAACGACAATTTTTAACAATTTTATTTTATTTATTTATTTATTTATTATTGCTTTAAACCAAGTGGTTTATATAGCAAGTACAATATTATTACAATTAGCTTATATTAACTAAATGAAACGTTATTTTATTATTTTATTTTATTATTATATTATTTTATTTTATGTCTGGAAACGACAACTTTAACTTTAAACCAAGTGGTTTATATAGCAAGTACAATATTATTAGAATTAGCTTATATTAACTAAATGAAACGTTATGTTATTGTTTTATTTTATTATTATATTATTTTATTTTATGTATGGAGACGATCATTTAAATCTCTCGAATGATATTTCTTTCCAATTATTACAAAAATTACATAGACTAATTGTACTAGTTAGTAACATTTAGGATTAAAAATATTATAAAAGATATGGGCATGTTACGTTCAAATAATTAAGATTCTTAAGCAAAGAAGTGAAATCTTAGTTAACTTCCTTTTATCACGAATTATGCGTAAATTTTTTATTATACCGGGTATTTCACCTAACTTGACCTCATTTTGTATGATAGAAAAAATGTCAGGAGGAGAAAATATTCTGTTCGAAGGTGTCAATACGGTAATGGGGCGAATTTTTTTCACAAAGTCATCTTTTTCGAGATTTTAAAGTCATCGTATTTTTTAAAATTGGGACTGCAGATTTTCACTACAACAGTCTTACAGCTTATAAAAAGACGAATCCAACGAGGTGCAATATTATTAGTACGCGTTCAGGGACGGTAAATGAAGGAATTTCAATTTCAACATATTGCACCTCGTTGGATGCGTCTTTTTATAAGCTGTAAGACTGTTGTAGCGAAAATATGCAGTCCAATTTAAAAAACATACGATGACTTTAAAATCTCGAAAAACATGAATTTGAGAAAAAATACGCTCCATTACCGTATTAGCACTTTCGAACAGAATATTTTCTCCTCCTGACATTTTTCCTATCATACAAAATAAGTGACATATTTCAGCTGGTCAAGTTAATATAAATAATTAGTAGACTGCGGATCTTTATGCAATTATCGCTTTTAAAAATTTGCAAAAAATTCTAGGATATAAAATACGACAGAATTTAGTACGATTTATAATTTATTTCAGATCTAAAAAGGCTGGCACCACAGAAAATAAGATCGTATGATTCGAGTTTCTTAAAATTTCTGTCGAAAAATTGCGAATTGCATAAACACCCGCAGTCTAATAATTAGTTTGAAGAAAAAGAATTGGCACGCGCACGTTTAAATTTTCATTTGAAATATTTGGAGACTGTTGTCCATTAAATATCTCCAATTATTTCGGACATATTTTGATATTACATCTTTCAAACTCTGAGCTGTTAAATTCTGATTGGAAGCCTGTGATACGAAAATGCGGCTAATTGATCGGTAACGAAAAGCAAGATTGTTTCTGACGCGATTCGATCGCGAGACGTTGAACGGTGACCGGAGGGTGGCGGCTGGCCGAGTCTGAAATATATGATCGAGATTTGAAAAGCCCAATAAAAATATAGGAGCTGCCCGCGAGAGGAATCCCCCTTCGACGTTATGGCCATAAATGAAATAAAATGATATTTCTCGATAAGAAGCGTTCCCGAGTAGAGGAAAGCCGCTTTATTCAGGGGTGAACAAACACGTTGGACGTTGGTCAGACGTTCAGACGTGCCGTAGACGGGGAGCAGATCTAGGAGTAGGGGAATCTCCGAGCACTCCATCAAGTCGAAGGTGATTTTGGCCCGGACCCGACCGTATATCACTCCTACGCTTTCATAGCATACATATACATGCATACATCGTGCACATACCATTCGGGAAATATTATTTCGGCATCAAACTGCAACGTTCTCGCCGTACTACACTTATACAGCCAATAATTGTCCGCTGTTTTATTAGCTCCATCATTTTCAGGGAATGTTTAACAACTTATCGGTGTTACACTGTCCGATACCAAAAAGAGTTATGGAACTTATTATTAACCCTTTGCACTACGAATCATTTTCTCGATTTTCTTGCCGACAACTCCCTACTATTTGAATTGTTTCATTTGAAATTTACTTCAACGGACTGTTCCGTGACGGTTACTTATTTTAAACACTTTTGTTTAATAATTACACTGGGTAAAAAAAGTATTGGCACACTCTTAAAAAGGTGATAACTTTTTAAATATCTTATTATACGATTTTTATTTTTTTGGGAAGCTAGAGCTAAGAAACAAAACGTGTCCGAAACTTTACGACCGTCTCTTACTTAAAGTTTAACCCTTTTCACTCCTTTGTCGAGTTGAACTCGACATCGGAGAAAGTAAAATGTAAATAAAACGTGTTTTTATATACAGGGTAATCCGTTTTTAAACGGACAAACGTAAACCAGCTATAGAGAACCCCAAATGGAACAAGTTTTACCCCTGCCACTTTTTTTGTTTCGGCCTTGATTTCTAGAAAATTGCAAAAAACCATAATTTTTTTAGTTCACATAAACTTGAATATCTCGGGACTCCAGTGATGAATCTTGATGATCACCAACATTTATAACTAAATGGTTAGTAAAAACGTTCAGTTTTCGAAAAAATAGTTTATGTTAATTTTTGAAAAATCTTAAAATTTTGAATTTTGTTAATAGTTTTTGTTATTTTTTGTCTTGAATTAAACGGTTGATTACGCATAAATCCAAGTTTTTGGAAGTTTTTTCATTGAGATTCCACGACGTGCCCTATGCCAAAAAAACAAAGATCCGAAGGTCATACAAAAATATTTTGTTAACAAAAAAGATGCCCCTATTTATTTTAAACCAAACAAAGGAAAAACCATTAAGATTCATCACTGGAGTCCCGAGATATTCAAGTTTATGTGAACTAAAAAAATTATGGTTTTTTGCAATTTTCTAGAAATCAAGGCCGAAACAAACAAAGTGGCAGGGGTAAAACTTGTTCCATTTGGGGTTCTTTATAGCTGGTTTACGTTTGTCCGCTTAAAAACGGATGACCCTGTATATAAAATTGTTATAATGCCTCATACAATACTTAAATGTTTAGTAATTGATTAGATACCAACATGTTTATTCGCCATTGCAGTGGCGACTTTGAGTCACCACTGGAGTGCTAAGGGTTAAATCTCAATTCTCTCTTATCTATATTTCTCTTATAAATCTTCAATTAAATAAACATCAATTAAATTTCATCGTTTGAATAAAGAAATTCGGTTTCATTCCACCTTAAAATACCGAAATTACTTTCTTGTCAACCCAATACGTAGATGCTACAGTTCGCTTGGACTTCTTTACTATTGAAGCATAATGTAAAAGCAATCGAATACGTGTACGTGACAAATACTGAATATTGTAGTATGTGCGGGTGTAGGCGTCAGGTTACATACGGCGCATTTGGACTGCATTTCGCTGGACATCGGCGAAAGCAGGGACATAACATCGAGTTTCTAACGAGAGCCTAATTTGATCTTAGCATCTGCCTCTCCGCGTGACGATACAAGTCGTTGATAATGCAAATATGCGCGCGGTCACCGCGTTAATTATGCGACGATAGGAGTGTGTTGAACAGTTAATCTTGCGGAGATATATCCAGCCGGTTGGTCGCCGAAATAAAGATTCCGTTTGTATGGCTAAAGCGGCGTTAATTCTTTTCGGGCACACCTTTGGCTCATTTCTCGTATACCCTCGATTAATCATCTCATTTAAGTGAGCCCGTATCAGCCACATCACCGCCAAGAATTTAACCACGGGGAACCCTATCTCGAGTTTCGTGGTTGTTACAAGGTGCGTTTTATGTGATTAATATAGTACTTGAAATTTTATGATTACGGCCGCTGTTCAACTACGTGCGATTATATTGGGTACTTAAATTGAAATACTACAAGTTTCTTTTTATAACACGCACCGACTTCATTTTTTCAAACGACCATTACGGAATCTCTTTTCCTGAATGGGAATCGAAATTTAATTAAGATCCGTCTGAGTGTGACTTTATACTGATCGAATCTATTCTACAGGGTGTCCCAAAATAAGTGTAACTTCCGGAAATAGAAGGTTCCGTGGGTCATTTGAAGCTACATTTTCCTTTACAAAAATGGCGTCCGAGGCTTTGTTTAGGAGTTATTAACGAAAAGCAGGGACCAATCAGAGAGCGACCTAGACGCGAGTTAGCACAGTCGGCCCGACACGCCAACTGTCAATTGGCCGAACGTGCCATCGCATGTCTAGATCGCGCTCTGATTGCTCCGTGTTTTTCATTAATAATTTCTAAACAAAGCCGTGGACGCCATTTTTGTAAAGGAAAATGTTATTTCAAATGACCCAAGGAACCTCCCATTTTCCGCTCCAACACTAGTTTTGGGACACCCTGTATAACTGTCCCTTCGCGCGCTTCTATTTCCATTTTCTATTTAGTAGTCTTTATTATAATATAATAATAGTAATTATAAATGCATGTGACAACACACAGCGGACCCAGGAAGCATCTGAACACTAAATATATGATTCTCGAAAAATATCCTACATTTGAACAATAAAATAAGCCATTGTTTCATAATCCATCAGGCTTTAAAATTAATCCAAGTTTATGGTTGTACAATATTAACAGTTTAACGTATAGCGATCGTAATAAGCTTTAAGCAAAAATTAAATGTTTTGTTGTACAATATTATTTGTTTTTACGAAATTATCACACTATCTAATTAGTAGACTGCGGATCTTTATGCAAAATAAAAACTTTCTACCTAAATCGCAACAAGCTGGGTTGGAATAAATATTTAATTTCTTGCTGAATACGTTTGACAGGTTGGAATTAATCGAGTAGTACATTTAAAATCTTCAAATTATTTGACTATCAAAAATTAGACCTGCCCATTTTTATCATAAATGCATAAAATCCGCAGTCTACTAATTATCATATAGTACATAATTCAGTATATAAGTAATTCTGGAATGTATAATAGACATTACTGTAAAGTGTAACAAATATTTTTCCAAATAAACAAAATTAAATATTTTACATTTTACAAGATTAGCACGAGACATGTATTTAAATATCTGTTAACACTTTACTTACCGGAAGCCTATTAATAAGTTTTCCAATAACGGTGCTGTACCAAAAAAAAGGATAGAAATTTTCTTTTACATGACTTACGTGACTTGTTAGTTCACAATGAAAATTACTGTTGCTATTGGAGGTTATATATTATTATTATTATTTTATTATATATTATATAATAAATTATTATATATATTATATTCGATATTAATTATATATTATTATATGGCTAAAAGTGTTTAGCCATATACCATAAATTTTTCAAGATTATACAATAATAATCACTGGTCGGTAATGTGTTAATAGTAAAGTTAAAGATAAATGTCAATAAAGGTAAATCAAATTATTTTAATGAAAGTAATAGTTTGTCTGTTTTTAATGCACTAGTAAAAAAATTCTTCCTATTGAATTCTACTTATTAACTTCCCGATTCATAGGGAAGTTACTGTAATTTATAACTGCAGTTAATTCCTCGTTTCATAATTGTTTTATAGCTTTATAGATACACAGTGATATCACTTAATTTAAATACGGTATTAATTAATTTTAATTTTGATCGAATTTAATTTTTTTATTGACAGTGGGTTTTCAATTACTACAGCCATAGTATAAAAAATCTTTGTAACTACATCGTCGCCAAAAGTATATTTTCAATTTTTAAAGGGTATTTCATAAAAAGAATATTCGTAGTTGGTTTTACTTGAAAACGATAGCTTTAATGTAATGCAGTCTGTGCAAGTGGCTCTAAAACTTGCAATATATCGAAGCAGTGCAAGTTTTTAGGGGGCAATTACTTATGATGGACAGATAAAATCTGCTTGGTATCGAGGGATCTTTAAATTTTCCGATCCCGTGACGGTCACACATTGTCGCGAAGCGAACGGTCAGCGAGTTATTATTATCGTCATCCCCGTGGATCCTCGCAAAGGCGGAGGTATCATATTTTCCGCGCGACGTGACCGAGCCCTATCCATTATTCTTTATCTCGTGGAGATATAAAAGAAATGCATTACTTATATCAAGATTGCTAGCCATTCCTTTTGCGCGAGATTCCTCTTACGGCCTCTTTCCGCTTGACCAATAGTGAATGATACGTATGAAACTCTTTATCAATCCCTAACAATTCCATATCTGGACGTCCGACCTAACAAGCAGGTTGTAAATTTCTTTCACCGTTATCTTTCTACCTCGAGCTGCCATTATCTTTTTCATTTCAAGAATTTATTTGCCCGAAGAGACTGTCAGCATTACGAATTGCGTTAACCGGATCCGATTTTCTTAGTGACTCGTTCTAGGCAAAAATGAAAGAATAAAACTGAAACTTTTATTACATTTTATTCCCTTCTTCACATCATTTTTTTAAAGCTACTGAAACTATTAGCTTGAGGAATTCTCTTTTCCAAAATCTAACCCAGACCTAACCGAAATTCGTTCAAAATTACTATTGAACTATTTCAATTCCTCTTGGAGATTTAAAAGAATCTTGGTTAGGCGTGGGTTAGCTTTGGATTTAGCCTTCTGGATTAGCTTCGAAGGCATTCTGATATATTGTAATAATTAGGCTGCGGATTTTATGCATGTATGATAAAAATGTGGACATAGAATTTAGAACAGTGAACATATTAAAAAGATTTAAGGCAACCAATGTATAAGTTTCACGTTAATAAGATAATTAAAAGAAGAAACAAGTTTTTATTTGGCTCCTGTGTCTTGCAATCAATGCAGACATTTTTTATTTTGCATAAAGATCCGCAGTATAGTAATAATATTATTACTGCAATTAACGAAATGGATTCCACTGTTCTTCAATTCAGTTCAATTCAGTGATTGATAAGTAGACAGCTGATTTGATGCATTTATGACAAAAATTGGTAGGTGTAATTTAAGGTAGTAATTTAAAGTACACATTACAATATTACAAGAACTGAAGAATACTATTATACTATTTTCAACCTACTAAACATATTAAGAAAGAAAATCAATTTCTATTTCATTCCAATTTCTTTTTCATGGTTTTCTTTATGTTAATCTTTTGCAAATTCTTGTTTCGATCATTTAAAATATTTTTCAGACGCATTAATGATTGGTTAGAGTTGCATTATCGCCAGCATGGGGTAAAGTTGAAATAGTGTAACTCACAATTAAGTGTTCTAAAAAGTTTTTGTCCCTTTTTCACAGCAAGTGCGTATTCAATTTTTTCTTTTTCTATTTTACCAATTTTTGGTAATTTACGTGGCTGTGTTACATTTAAAACAGTATATTTAATTTCAACATCTTTAATATTAATTTCTTTTTCAGACGCAATAATTTTGGTCTCTTGATAATGATCCGCATTGGGATCGAAACGTTGAGAAATTTAAATATTGAACTTGCACATTTGTTGTTTCTAAAAAGGATCGAACCTGGCGCCGATATCATAATTATAATTTATATTTCAATTTTCGATCGATAAGTATTTTTCCGTTAACATTAATGATTCTTTGAAAAAGATCCACATCGGGATCGAAACGTTAGAAACATGTATTAATTGCACATTTGTTGTTTCTTGTTCTGTGGATGAATATACGATACACGATGACACACGTGGATGAAATTTATTCCATGATGGTAGATAGCATAAAGGCTATGACATATATCTATGTGACTTGCTACGATTGGTAGATCGGTATCGATTGATGGTGGTGTATACAAGTTAGAGCGGCAAATTTGAAAACATTTTTTACCGAAACACATTCAAGTTGATAAGTGAACTTCAGTCACTGTATCAAAATTGTGAAATTATATTAATTAATTTAGACAATTAAACATATTATGTTTAAAGTTAGAAAATAATATAACGATTTCAAAAATAAGTAAAAAATAATTATATGCTTTGTGAAGTAACATGAAATGAAAAACTTTAATGGTTAGAATCTTGAGTACAACAGTTACATATCTACCATCATGGAATAAATTTCATCCACGTGTAACTCACTAATTTTTGTCCCAAAATGTTCTTGTCCACTTTTCACACAACAAACGCAAAAGTGTCTCTTTCAAAAAGACCCACATAGGGATCGAAACGTTAGAAACATGTTTAAATAATTGCACATTTGTTGTTGTTCTAATAATGATCGAACCTGGCGCCGATAACATTTAAAAAATTTCAATTATCTATTTAATTCCAATTTGTTGCAATTAAAGTAGAAAATTCTTATTTTACATTAAGATCCGTAGTCCATTGATAAGAATATTGTGCCCTTCCTTCTAAAAGTGCCTATTTTCTACAAATTACCCAAAATTCCTGCAGTAGAGAAACTACTGAGGATGTGAACTTCAGACGATGTGAAATTATCATTGTTAATAGTGGATTTCTCAACATTATTCTAAATAATGGATTATTTTTCTGGATCGAAAATTGTTTTTCTTAAACACACAATAATTAAATTTCATTGTCAATGCCTATCATTGTTAATGCCCCACTTTAATTGTTGGAGACTCAATTTGCTGTGATTTATTTTTTGAATAATCTAAACTGTTTAACCATCGAGGTGACTATTTTCATTACTTTCTTGGTACCTACCTACCTTCTGCGCATTGCTGTGAACGACACGCAAAGCAGTTCAAGGTTGATCATTACTCTGGTTCACGCGCTTCGACATCGAATGGTTTTACGCGTTTAAACGCTCCCCTTTCCGGATGCGGCGTATTTCACGCTGGCGACTTTGAAAATACGTTGAAAAAGCCCGAGTGATTAATAATCATGCTAACGGGCTAGAACAACGATATTTCCTTTCCTCTCGTGGGCTCGCTACAACAATGTCCGACCGTTTTAGAAACTGAGGACAATAAACCGACTTAGGAACAGGTGCAGGAAGTCTCTATTACTCATTGTACTTTCAAACAGAGACTAGTGCTGTTTCTTGTAAAATTCGTAGAATGATATTATACTGGGTCGTTCTAACAGTAGTTCGTGCTCATTTGTCAGAACGTGTTAATTGATAAGATTGATGAATTGCTTGTTTTAACGTCTCTCATTTGTATGAATTGCAAATTAAAATTCTGCACATTGGAATTAACGGGAGAAACATCAAACACTATTTCTATAATAGTTTCGTGTTTCTCGATCGTAAATTTTAATATACAGCGAATCCCATTAATATTCGGACGCTCTTAAAAAAACGATAACTGGTTAAACATTGAACTATACGACTTGAATTTTTTGGGGAAGCTAGAGCAAACAGTTTGCTACAGGATGTGGAAAACAATTTTTCAAAAATTGCAATTGATCTGAGTTGTAGAAAAAAACTAAAAGTTGCATTTTACAACTTTTTTATGTGGGCCTATATTAAAAGTTTTAAATATACGTTTCGTAGATCTGTGTCAATTAAACATATTCTGAAAATTTCGTCAATATTGTAAGACGTTACAGTGAGCTACAAACGTTTAACGATAGTAAAAATTTCATATTTTCACGATTTTCGGGCTACAACTGCAGTAAATCTATAGATTCTCACATCTTTCAATGGCTGTCGTTTTGTCCCGCATCAACCGATTTCGATGAAACTGTCGCAATGCATATAATTGACACAGATCTACAAAACGCATTTTTAAAATTTTCAATATATTATATTCCCACATAAAAAAATTGTAAAATGCAACTTTTAGTGTTTTTTCTACAACTCCGATCAATTGTAATTTTTGAAAAAATGTTTTCCCACATTCTGTAGCAAACTATTTGCTCTAGCTTCCCCAAAAAATTCTTTAGAGCGAATATTAATATTAATGAGAGTCACTGTAAATCAAATATATGTTCTCGGCGCACTGTTTCGATCAATAATAAAAGCAAAATCAAAGCAAATTGGCAATAATTAAATTTAACTCGACGTTTCGATCCAGGTGTGGATTATTTTTAAGAGCAATTGCGTCTGAAAATATGTATACAGGGTGTCCCAAAATTTCTTCAATATCCGGAAATGGGAGGCTCCTGAGATCATTTGAAGCAATATTTTCCTTTGCAAAAATAGTGTACGCAGCTTTGTTTAGTAGTTATTAACGAATAACAAGGACCAATCACAGAGCGTCTACAGCGGACTGATTCTGGCTCGACCAACGGCAACACCGCGCTAAGTGGGATCTGTCCTTATGTCGGACTCTGTTCGCTGTAGTCGCGCTCTGATTGGTCCGTATTTTTCTTTAATAACTTCTAAACAAAGCTGCGGACGACATTTTTGCAAAGAGAAATATTTCTGCAAATGATCTAAGGAACCTGCCATTTCCGGATGCTGAAGGAATTTTGGGACATCCTGTATAAACAAAATGTACTGGGTATTTCACAAGATTAATAAACCGTAAATAATATTTTAAAGAATCATATTTGCTAAGTGTAAAGAAGGTTTCAAAAATACAAATAATGACCGAGTTCCATGCTGGTCTGCATTGAACTAAAGCAACCAACCGTTGAGGGAAAGAGCAAGCACAAAAACATTGGAACGACGCTTATTGACGTTCTACCAATCAGATTCTATGATCGACAAGTTTTCAATCGATGTTAGGCGGTAATTTCAAATGAAACAATTGCCCAGCTCAATAGAACACATCGGTATAAATACCATTTTTTGTTATGGTAAATAAATTGACATTCAAACGTTTTGACCAAAGATGTTTAAACACAAAGTGTTTAATGGTGGAACAGACAAGATGTTAATACTCTTTATATGAATAGAAACTTCATCATAAATACATTACTGATTCAGTAATGTTGCATAATATTCATGAATCTTATTATTTTTATATGAGAGTTCTGTATAAATTCTGTATAAATATTTTCAAAACGAGGCAGTTTATACTAATTTACATTAATCTAAAATATTACTAAATTCGCTTTTAAATTATTCGTTCTTCATGAACAATCTCAAATTTGTTGACTGTTCTGTCAAGAAATATCACAACTCCGCTCGACCGACGATTAAACGATACTGGTGTAGATTAAAAATTGTTTCGATCATTTCGTTTCGATCAATAAATCGGAATTTTTGGTTGAACGCATTTATACAGGCTGTCCCGAAAATGTTGTACTTGAAAGAGGTAATTAACGAAAAACACGGACCAATCGGCATTGGCTGAGCTGGAATCCGTCCGCAATAGCCGCGCTCTGATTGGTTCACGGTTTTCGTTAATAACTCCTTAACGGAGTCACGGAGAATATTATCGCAAAGGAAAAAGTTACGCCGAATTACCTCGGGAATCACCCCTTTCAAGAAAGTTGTACATTTTTTGAACCCGTATTATCATCTTTACAATAATTAATACACGTAAAAACATATTTTTTCGACAAATAATTGCCCAATACTGTCCAAAATATGTAGATTAGGTTTATAATATTTTAATTAAGCTTCGTTATGTCAATGATAATCTTGCATTGATTTACAAAAAGATATAATCTGTTTAAACCTCTCAAATAAAGTTTGATACGCACATGTTGCATTATTAAATTTTCTTTTAGATTTTAAACCAAATTTGATAAATATGAATTTAATTGTTTAGCTGGAATTGTATTATTTGCTGTACAATTATTTTTGACAATTCTTAGCACTGATCATAATATAAATCTAATAAAACTGAATCGTGGAGATAATGCAATATCTTCTAAAGCAATTGTTACTCACACATAAAAATCATATACAGTATATTATTTCTACAAAACGATACATTATATCATTTCTATAATAAAAAATAATGTGACAAAATAATTGTTAACTATACATCAACATCATGTAGACCAATAGCTCCTGGTATTTACTGTTTCATTTTTTAATTACACAGTATATTCTTTTTACAATAAAATCGAATAACTGTCGGGATAACATAATACCATATTTTGAATTTCTAATTTAAACTTAATATCTGAAATGTGACAAACGTAAAAATTAGTTATACATACTAGACGACAGAGCAATAAGAGTGTGATATGAGTAATTGTGAAATGAATATCCGTTCTAGGTATAAGTCCGTGTGAAGGATCTACGGTTTTGCAGAATCGTAAAGAAAAAAGCAACGGAAGCGAGCGCACAATTAACGGGGTCAAGTGGTAGAAGTAAAGTCAGCGATGACTGCGACATGGTTTCTGCATTAGATCGACACGTTCTTCATTAACAACAATAAAGGGGGGCCCAGGAAACGACGCTTCCTCCGACGAGTGTCAAAATCCGGTATTGGTAAACGGTAAAGCAACTGCTTCGTTAAGATAGGGAATTATTTTCTGCAGAAGACTGCCATTACCTTCTTTCTCTGCCGACACACTTCTTGTAATGGTTTCGTATATCAGAACCGGTAAACGGTTTGCAGACGTGATTTCGAAGTTGAGTGGTTGCTTTAAAGGTGATAGAATATTACACTCTTTGTTAGAAAACTATTCGCAATAGATTGAAATACTTGTGGGTCACTAATTAACCCTGAATCGGTTAACACTATATGTATATGGTACGGTAAATGTAATGAACTGGTGATTATGTATAATTGCCGATTGTTATATATAATCACCACTAAACTTGGTAAATGTGATAAATTATTGAATACTTAAATTAACTGGCGAGTTTATACGATTCCCAACTCGTAATGGCGAATGTGATAAAAGTCCATGAATCTATACCAAAACTCGTATAGAATAAGTTATAGAGAGAATGTGTGTGTGTGGAAGGTTTAGAATAGTAGATAGGATTAGAATAGTAAAAAATAGCAATATAAGTAAGCCGACCGTGGCAGTGGTTCATTAAAACAAACTGTTTTATGTTCTATAAAAGCGAACGGGAACGACATTGGTCTAGATTAGGTACAGATGAAACCGACTTAAGTTGTTTCGAATTTGGTAGAGGTTTTTATTATATTAATTAACTGTGGAGAATATTGAAAAAAAGTCTTGATTTTGTCTGTGTTACAATTAATTTCTCTACTTAGGTCTTTCATTTGACAATACATGATAGTCCTGTATTCAAATTTCGTTCAAGTTACATACATGTGACTTAAAATAACCAATAAATGAATTTTTAATTGTAAATCATAAAATAGAAACCATAGAAACCAACAAAAACTATCCTTATGTCTAGTAACTACTCAAAAAACTACGCTGTATTCTACTGGCTCAATCAGTCAAGATATTTATCCCATTCGCCATTACGAGTTGGGTAATTACATAAACTCGCCGATTAATTTGATAAACATTCAATAATTTATCACATTTACCAAATTTCGTGGTGATTATACAGTATAGTAATCGGTAATTATACATAATGACCGGATTAATCACATTTACTGTAATATATATATATATATATATATATATATATATATATATATATATATATATATCATCAATCACCACGAAGATAGAATAAATAAATATATAATAATATATTATATATATAATTAATATATTTATTTATTTATTATTGCTTTAAACCAAGAGGTTTATATAGCAAGTATAATAATATTAGATTTAGTTTACATTAACTAAGTGAAACGTTGTTTCTAAATTCTAATGGAACATTGTTTGAGAAAATTAAAAATTATTTTCAAAACTTGTATATCAGGTTTACATAAGAAGGAACTAAGAGGGAAACAGTATTTGCCTTTGAGGAGCTTTCTTTCTAATGTTATATATTGTAAATTATATAATATAGTTTATTATATAATATAGTATTACATAATGTAGTATATATAATATATTATATATATGGCTGCGGGCCACAATATATGTATGTGAAAATGTTTATTAATGTTCAAAGATTGAGTGACTACGATAAAACAATAATAAATAAATAGCTTAAACTTTCAAGCCAATTGGAGGGATAAGAAGATAAAATGTATTCCTTGAACAAGTCGATAATAATGCAATAAATATCAAATAAGTATTTTTATGTATTTATTACATATATGCATATACATATAGCAGAAAAATTGTTGAAACTTTGTGCACAATATAAATAATTAGTGTAGAGTTCTCCCTGAAACAAGTAGTTTATAATAAGAGACTACAGGCAACATAAAATTTGCAGAATACATTAACGATTTCAGAAATTATAAAATGGAAGGACATCATGAAAATTATTTAACTTGACGATATTTTTGAAGACGTCGAACCTGTTGTCTCACACATACTATCGGGTCTGCCGAATTAAAGATAGATAGATTCTAACTGCAGTACTTTTAGTTCCCATTTCTTTAAGTACTTTACTATTTTAATTTGTTGAAATATGTTCAATACTGCTATTGTGGCTTTTCAATATTGTCGTATTGTACTTTCTATCGATTCAGTGCATTATTTTAGAAAATCATTAAAATTAACTATACTACAGTTTACTAATACGTGTTAATAAAATGTTTAATTGCAATTTCCAGAAAATGGTCACAGGCTAGAGAAATTTATTTTGTCTTAAATCCCTTCATAAAGAATGGTTGTATGCTGGCAGTATAATCATCAGGTTGTTGATTTTATGCATTCACGACAAAAATAAAAATGCGAGATAAAAAACGCATTTATTTAGAATGTTGTCTTATGTTCAACATTTTCAAATTATTAAAGCAGATACAAATGTAGCTCCTGATCGTGCAATTGATGCGTACAGAAATCCAGTTTCATAATTGTCAGAAACATATTTGCATATTATACAAAGTTGTAGAAAAATCCGTAAACGATTTAAAAATGCTGTGAATTTTTCACACGAATAGTTGTCGTTTAATTAATTGACGAAAGTGCAGACCTGCGCTGTAAGAGTTGCAAGTCAGTAAAATGTCTCCAATCTTTTCGCAATCGTAAACATCAGCTCCGGTCAATCTGTACTGTCATAATTGGCTAGTGTTCCAGCACGAACGAGTTAACGTATCAGATAACCGGGGCTGAATTAAAAGCGCGTCGGCAATTACGCACCCCGACGCACGGGACCCGTTGCTTTTGACCGCGATAATTATTTCGCGAGAGCGGTTTTCGAGTCGACCCTGAGGCGCGATCGATCCCAATGATAACGATTCTTATCAGAATGAACCGCATTAATCTACATGATCTTTATCGTAATTCTCGGGCGAATGTATGGAGCGTTCTCTGTAATTTTTCATCGCGGGTTTAAGCACGGCCATTTTAACACCTTAACAACGACGCTCATTATGCCGAACGCTATATTGAATATTAAAATTATCTGATTGCGATTCATCAAATGTATTCGATATGATTTGAGTCTTGCGATTGACTCGTATTAAAAGGACAATTGTTGTTGCATATGAAATGTCCAATTTTTAGAAGTGACATTAAACAAACGAAATATTGTACCCAATGTATTCTATCTACAAATTTTAAGTTTCTTGATTGTATTACAATCAAAATAAGATATTATGGTCATTCACGTTTTTCATTTACAAGATTGTTATCTTGATTTTGCAGTTCTTCTTTATCATCGACGACTAATAAGTTAATTGATCACCAGATTCTTACCAAAAATTACATAAAAGTTATTTTTCTAGACACATAAAAGGAATACACGACAGACGCGTTGGTTGACGTCGAAATAAACTTTATTTAAAAGTAAAATTATACATCTAAATTAAAATTGAGGATAGGATATTAATACTAAGGTATTCCTCACCGATTTCAATGACTTTGAAATATGTTCAACCAATGTGTTGCTACTCCACTGAATCTCTTCTCTAACCTTCCTAAAATTTTTAGGCTTTTTTAAACAATGTTCTTTAAGATTTGCCATGATAGTTTCCATTTCATATACTCTCGATGTTTTTCCACCACTTATTTATGTAGTGAACGAACTCAACTGTTTATATTAAGTACTGGAGACACCTCACAACATGTAATACTATTAGGTTGTCCCAAAAGTTTCTCCCGGCATGTGTTTCTTTAATATTGCTAAATAAATATTAGGTTGTCACAAAAGTTGGTTTTCGACACATGCACGTAATGCAAATACATGTTAGGAAGTACTAAAACATTGAATCATGAAATAAAGATTAACATAAAGATAATCACATTGCTTGTATTTATTTAGCAACATTAGAGGAACACATTTCGAAAGAAACTTCTGGGACAACCTAATACATACTATGCAGATTTGCATTATCAGTTTGTCTGACTTGGTTTCTCCATAACATTTCTTAGAAACTGATAGCACACAAATATTTGCAGCCACGTGTACAATATAATTAATTTCCTAAAATGTACATTTTCATCATGCATCATACGGAAAACTCATAGAAACAGTGTGTCCAATTTTTCGTCCCCGACTGTAAGTTTTATTCGGAAGAACTTTCGTCTCTGTTCAAACTCGAAATTTTCATACGAACACACGCGAACAGTGTAATCGTACCCATGTCCTGAGAAATTGCGATCGTTGCCATACTTCCCGAGCCGAGGTCCGTTCCCAATGTTAGAACTATAAAGTAAAGGTAGCGTTGGCGGTGTAGTAAGAAAGACCATCGTCAGTGGTAGATAGACCACGAGATGGCTAACTGAGAAGTCTGTATTTCATATTATTAATTATTACTGTAATGATTATGGGTTCATTCCGTTTTACGCGTCAAGTGCATAGATCGCTTTCAATGCGCGCATTGACATCGTTCCGTTTCGTTTATATTTTCTCGTGCACAGATTAACATCAAATTTCAAATTTTTTGAAATTGCCGTTAACAACCGCTGATGCATCGACTTCGCATCAAACGCTTCACTTCTGAGCTGTGGTAACTGATCGAGAAGTGGTGGGGATCTAGGGAATTCTGAGCGTTCTGATGCAGTTCTGATGCGCGCATTGAATGCAACGGAACGCTTCTCTATGCGATACATGCGCTTGAAGCGCGATAACGGAATGAACCCTATATTTAAGGGGCACCGTACCCATGGATATGACTAGCATATTACTAGAATATTACTAGAGAAACAAGTGAAAACTGTGTTTACGGGAAACCATTTTTTGTTTTTATACAAGCATGTTACGAGCTGTGCGAGGGCTCATTACAAAGAGGAAAGTTGATCGCAGGTCGCTCTGCTCATGATTTAACAAGATTATGTTTATATTTAATAATATGAGCGTCCAAAGTAGGGCAAACAAGTCGAGACAACCACCCTCAGGTTCCCATGTATTTTTCTAATACAAAACGGTTTTTCTGACTTAAATCATGAGCAGAGCGGGCTATGATGAACCTTCCTCTTCACAATGAGCCCTCACACAGCTCATAACATGCTAATATCAGAACAAAAAATGTTTCCCGTGATCCCATTCATTTGTTCCCCAGATTCCGTTCATGACGGGCAATGAAGAGCAAGTAGAACCGATTTTAGTTCAGCTACTCAAACGAGATGGCGTTTAGACAGGAGAACTAACAGCGTAGCCTCGTAACAACAAAAATATAAAGGGTTTGAAGCCACTCGGATCCATTAACAGCAATAAAGATATTGATAAAAAGAAAAAAACCTTTATTGATAGCGAAATTGAAGCGTTAGATTGATACAAATGTATGTTTATCATCGTTGCCAAACTGTTTTTCAGCTTGGAGGTTGGTTACACTGGTAAATACCCAAATCAGAATAATATGACTAGCATATTACTAGAATATTACTAGAGAAACAAGTGAAAACCGTGTTTACGCGAAACCATTTTTTGTTTTTATACAAGCATGTTACGAGCTGTGTGAAGGCTCATTCTAAAGAGGAAAGTTGATCGCAGGTCGCTCAGCTCATGATTTTGTTAGATTATGTTTATATCTAATAATATGAGCGTCCAAAGTAGGGGGACAAATTAAGAAAAATTCCGCAGATTCTAATGTATTTTTCTAATACAAAACGATTCTTTCTACTTGAATCATGAGCTGAGCGACCTGCAATCGACCTTCCTCTGTCAAAAGAACCTTTATGCAGTTCAAAATATGCTCATATGAGGACAAAAAATGGTTTCCCGTGATTGCATTCAACTTCCCATATTTCGTTCATACAGAAAGAGTCTAGAGCAAGTCTGGAATCAATTTTAGTTCAGCTACTCAAACAAGATGGCGCTTAGACAGGAGAATTATCAGCGTAGTCTCGTAACAACAAAAATATAAAGGGCTTGAAGCCACTCGGATCCATTAATAGCAATAAAGATATTGATAAACAGAAAAAACCTGTATTGATATCGAAATTGAAGAGTTAGATCGATACAAATGTATGTTCATCACTGTTGCCAAACTGTTTTTCAGCGTGGAGGTTGGTTACACTGATAAATACCCAGATCAGAGGGTCTGGTACCCCCTTAAACTACTCATTTATAATAAACTACTTATTCTTTTACTTTACACCAACACGTGTTTAGGACTCCATGCCTTAACACCCAATTCTACACGTGTCGCGCGTATTTTCCCAAACGTGGGCGACCTGAGCGAGCTGTACCGTACCAGTATCGTAGGAATCCCGCAGGGGAAGAACAGTAGCCACGTGCACTCCTCCACAGGTATCGCTGGCACCAGCTGCACCCCGCTGCGAATGGTATGAATAATATTCAAGGTGAAAATTAGCAGCCCCGGCTCGTGAAGCCGCGCCGCGGTTGTCTGAGAGGCACGTGCCCCGTGAAAACACGTGAAGACTTAGCGCAGGTGATGCTCGGCGCTAGCCCGCGGGGGTGTTAAATGAGATGCTGGCCGAAGAATAAGAGGTCAGTCAGGTGCAGGAATATGAATTAGAGAGCCTTCGATTCGCGAGGCGAGCATGTGCGAGCACCACAGCGAGCACGAATTTTATCGCACCAAGCGGAGCCGGGCCGAGCCTCGAGGCACCAGCTGCTTATCCACATATCCACCTATCCGACCTCGCGCAACAACGCTCTTCCAGTTACTTTATCGTCACTGTTTCGGGCTGAGATAGCGCGCCGGCCCACCGGAAGTCGAATTTTAATTCGACGACCGTGTAAAGGAGCTGGCCTGTGAACTGACCGCCCGCCCGCCGGTGATATTCGGGAAGTAGTTCCTTTTGTTTTCCTTCTTCTCCTTTTTTTCGCGCGCGCGATACTCGAACGCTTATTTTGCTCGCGGTGTTTGCTGATCGCTATCCACGCGCTTCTCGTTTTGGTGTCGTGGAAACACCGGGTATACTCTGGCACTTTGTTTATTAGACAGGTTTATTTTGTCGAACTCTTTACTGGCCGAACTATTGTGCGAATTGAGAGCGCTGTGTCGCTTGTACGAACTCATACCATACGCAGGATGAAGTATTTATGACTTTATTTTTTAAACGACCATTAGGAAATCTCCATTGAAGAATGGAAATAGAAATTGAATTAAGATCCGCAAGAGTGTGACCTTGCACTATCGCTTCATACGCTTCAATTTCCAGTTTCTATTTAGTAATATTATACTCGGTAATAGTAATAGATCAGTTTATGGAGCTCTAGAAATAACTGGTTCACATTATTTGGGGAGATTGCGATTTCCGTGGCCCCTAATTTTGAGATTATACATGGTGGCCCACATAACTCTGACCAGCTCAATATCTCGAAAACTATGCCATCGATTTTAAAGTTCTTAGTCTTAAATTGCATGGAACTGAAGGACCTTTCTGACTACATAAACGTGAAGTGGCCTCCCTTCCCCTTTAACGGGGGAGGGGAGGTATCTTTGTAATTTGAAATGGAACCCCCTATAAAATGTTACATAGGGTAACTGCACCAGTGAATGAACGGGCACCAGTAAATGAACGCTTTTGTATATTTCAACAAATTTTAACCCGGACGGCATACTAGCGATAAAATTGTGATTAAAGAGTTAAATAAATTAGAGAATATTGTTTAGTAATTTTGTTCATTGATTGGACTAGCATTATTCAATTACTAGAATGTAGTGTTCATTCACTGGTATTTTTCATATTTTTGATTTAACGTTTAATAAAGAAGAATAATAATAATTTCATTGTATTTGTGTTCATTTATTTTTGACAAATGAAGTATAGGGAGCTATTTGGCATATATGAGATTCCTTTAATTCACATAGTTTTTTTAAAAATAAAATATTTTCCTGAACAATTTCTTAAATGTTCATTCACTGGTGCAGTTACCCTATTTAGATTCTACCGGGAAAAAACAAGCCAATTTTGTCTGAAACACTTTTATGTCAGATACTTCCATGATGAGATATAACAGTTTGAAGTTTCGAGTTGTAGGTACTCGAAGCGCTCCACAGTGTGACGTTTCGAACATTTAGGAGCATTTAATTCTTAATAGTGTTGTTTCTTTTTTTTTATCATGTATTTTGTTAAAATTACTCGAAATATGATTATTTCTAATAACTTTAACATGATTTTTGTTGTATTGGCCGAAAATACGTATTTTAACTCTTGCAAATTACTGCGTGAATGGGTATTTAATTTAAACGATATAAGGAAGTTGCAAACACAGTCTTGCATAAACATATTCAAAGTTTTAATAAACTAAATAGATGTAGAGAAATACACTCTGAACAAGAGCTTTCCATTTACAACACCAGATACATATGTATCTATTCTTTTCAACTGTCAGAACAGGAGTCGACTTCATCGTATTCAGACGAACAATCACTATCGTCTTCTGTACTATTTAATTTAGGCACTGCAAGTAATCGTAGTATTCCTCGGGTAAGAATTCCTTTTCTTCTTGTGGGAATGTTCCTTAAACTGGTAATCAGAGGGTCTGACGATATGAGCAGCCTACTCATAAGGTCTGTATTCGTGGCAATCCTTGAAAATTTTCTCGTGAAAAGTTCACGAAATCTTCTATTATCTTTATTTCTCGCCTCTTGTGCTTCTTCCAAATGTTGACCAATCGGAATAATACAAGAGGTAATTACAATTTTTCCATGATATAGCACTTCGTGTACGGTACTTGGCATGTAATACCAAGAATACATTTTTAAATATAAACTTGAAGTATCATTGCCATATTGTTCAAATTTGTTGGCATTTATAGCAAATCCACAGTTCAACACTTCTAAAATAATATAGTGTGCAGGCTTATAAACACGTTCTTGCTCGGATAAACTGTGTTAGACAACTAGCGACTGCACGAGGTTATACTGCGTATGGCTGTGGAAAACAAATGAAAACTCCCAAAGACGCAGACCAACGCAGAATTTTTTTTCATAGCCGACTAGAAAAGACTTCAATGTATACACATCGTATAGTCTAAAGTTCATATTCGCCCATATAAGAAAATTTTACTCTGTAGAACATTGGTACATACTGAAAAGATCTTTGAGTTTCTATGATTATTAACCATAATAAATTATATGTATAATATTTAAAAACGAAAAATATTGAAAACACACTACAAAGGATTGAATAACCACTAAAATAAATATAATAAAAATTGAAGTTCAAATACACAAACTTTTATTCAGGTAAAGTATCACTGCCGATTGATGTATTTTCACCATTTGTATAGGCAGTGGAGTTCACTCGAGGCTTATTTTTCATATCTGAGTGCGATGAAAAAGTAAAAACAATGTCGATTGTGGATTACTGAGGTATTGCCTTCAAGGTAAGAGTAAATAGACAATTTTTAAAAAATGTTCAATTTTGGAATTAAGTGCTCCTAAATGTTCGAAACGTCACACTGCGCGCTCGGAAATAACGTTATGGAATTGTACATACGCGCTTGAGTCCTCCATTATCCGTCGTACAAAATGTTAATACAGAGCATAAAATTTGTTTAGAGATATTTATGTGGAGATATTAATTGTATATTTCTGTTTATCTTTACAAGTAATACTCTCTGTCCACAAATAAATTATGTAACAAAACACATTAGCCTCAATATATAAATACAAAACCATTCCAAAAGATAAATGAAATGGATAATAATGTAAAGCAACCAACGCGAAGTAATAAATTTCACTTTATCAATGAGGAAATTATCTTTTAACTCTTGAGGCCATCAGGTAACAATTTTCTATTCTATTAACGTTGCTTCTCGTTTTTGTCCTAGATCCTAGTGTCCTGAGAAAGAATGTAATATTATTCTAGTAATAAGTCTTTATTATTATTTGTTTTTAATTTGTGCAGTTGCAACCTCAAATAAGAGGTTATTCTGCAAACTATATTATAATTTTTACCTGGCACGTGAGAGTCTAATTCAGATTCTTGAAATATAAGAACTTCTATTTTACAGAAGTATGGAAAACTTAAAAAATTGGAAATATTATAGACTAGAAATTTCAATCATTTGATATTAAAGTAATTTATCATTATTGTTCAATTTGGAACACCGTACCAATTTTCAGAGAATTTTAATGTTAAGCCTGTCACCACTAGTGAAATAGCTATGGTGATTGTTAATTTTTATTCATTTTATTTTACTTAATTTTTATATTCACGATGTAAATTCAGGATAGTTTCCTAAAATAACAAGATTTTAGAAATACTAAAATGTTATCCAATAATATGAATTAGCTAAAACATCAATCAAACACCTCGAATAATAAATATTCATGTAAGAATGTTCTCTTTGAACAAATATGTTTCAAACTGTATAACAAAGTTTCCATGAAAACAATTTATTAAGAATGTTTTCTCGAATTTACTAAAAAATAATCATTGAGCTCTGAATTATTTCCATAATATTACACATAAATAACGTATTCAGAATCTCAATTTAACTGTGATAGTTATTAAATATTATTGTAGTATTAGTCCTTAAATAATATGTGCAATCAATTCAGTATTCATAACAAACAACTCTTTCAAATCGTACGAACAAAATATGTATTGCTGTTGTAAACAGATGTTAATTTTCATATCTCACAGGTCATGTTGACTTTTATTAATCAATTTCCATTAGAACTTAATCGTATAAGAACTCTTTTAAAAAGACAGATAAAGAGAAAATGATTTCGGCGCAACGGTTCGACAAAATAAAACAAAAATAAAGCAATTTTACAGATAAATTTTATATTTTCTACGTTTCGATCCTAATTTAGATCATTTTCAAGAAAGTGGAAAAAACTGCGTCTGAAAATATAACATAGAGAAACGGTTATGATATTGAAAAAATTCCAAAATCTATTTAAAATTGAGTATTATATGTTATAACTCACTTGCGTTATATAAATTTTAACATAGATATTTTGTTCGGTGACACACGTTCTTATACGTTGTGTCACAGGTTACTGACGCACAAAAAACAGAATCAATCAGCGATCAATACATCAACCTGGCCAATCGATATTTGGCGGTTTATTCAAATGATGAAAAACCCACACAAACTTTTAAAAAGAGCTTCAAACAGAGCCTACCAAAAAGTTTCAAACCACGTTCGAGCGCTGATAAAAACGATAGACCTACCATAACGTCGATCGATCGACATTCGAAAAACGTTTTAAATCGATCCACATTTCTGCAAATAATGTAACGTTGCAGCGCAAGCTGGCCTGCAATAAAAGCCAAACAATATTCCCGGTCCGGCTTTCTATCAACCGAACAACCCCTCAAAAGCAAATATACGTTTGAAAGCAGCAACAAAAAAGGAAGCCGAAAAACGGGGGCGGAGAGGGGAAAAAAGAGTTTCGCATTCGCGTGTCCCGTCGGTAAATTTCCAACCCACACCCAGGCGCGTCCGCAACTGGCCGCGCGCGTAATCGTAAAAAACCATGGCAGTATCGGGCCCCGACTATATACGTCAATATAAAAATCGAGCTGTCACGTGCGTGCACTGCCAGCGGATTTGTTAAGGTGCAGCAGGTTCATAAATGGCTGCCCCGCCTCATCCGCTGACCTGTCGCCTGCGCGCAAAAGACTGGCCGGAAGCGGCCGATTTGGCCTCTTTTAACAAAATGTTTGCTCCGACCTCGCTGCCGCATATAATATCGGGGACCACGTGAGCGCATCGAGCACGAGCATTAAGCGCAATTATGCGAGGAATAGGCACTAACGTGACTATGGCTCTCGTTAAGCCGCGGCCAAAGCCTCTTAAGGGCCTTGGCGACGAGTACAGGTTACTCTATGAGGGCAAGCCTAACCAGGTGAGTTCGAGTGGAACACTATGCCCGGATCAAATCGATGAAATTCGTTTCTCGCGCATTTTTATTCCGTACTCGACCGTAACTAATGCTGCGCTATGCATCTTGCGCACCTATGACTAGATTGCGAATATTTATGCTAAACACTTTTTACCGTAATTACCACTAACAGGTGCTACTACTTAGTCTCTTTCTTAGGACATTACCTACCTATTTGCATACGTATTCGTACCGAATGACGCAGTGTATGCGATGATATGGATTTTTTAAATTAATGTAAATGGATGAATTATGAATCGTTCAATTTATCGTTATTGTTATAAGTGACTGTCGTGAAGATTAAGACGCGTTTTCTTTTTTAGCTATAAAACCTCACAGTGATGAAAATGGCGGTAAGCAATTTAAGGATGTTCTGGAGGTACAATGGAAGACAAAAGTACAAGAAATTCGAAATCCATCGATATATTGACAATGAAAGCCATTTATGAGTGTATTTTGCATTAAAAAAAATAGATTAAAAAGAATAAAAATTTAAAAAGCTTTCGTTTAATTAGTGAAGTTCACGTTATATTTATTTTTGAATCAAATTGTCTTCATATTATAAAAAATTGTAAGTGACTTTTGTTAATGATTGTGAATAAATTTGTGATATTCAATATATGTAATTACGCAATAAAAAGTTAAAACTAAATAGTTAAATAAATTAGAAATACCTCAGAAAGCAATATTCATGGTTATTACTGAAAATAAACATGTAAAATTTAAGTTACTATAAATATTAAACGATGCAGTGAATCGAACCCAAACTTTGGTAATTGCATTAATTTAGTAAGAATTGTATTATAAATTTTCGAAATAAACAAGTATGATCAATTTCTCACCCGTCATATAATACGAAAAATTTGTTGGGAAAAGTGAACAATGGACTTCGTAGTTTAATTACTTAGTCACTTAGTTTCTTAGTTACTTAATTAAGTAGTTACTTAGATACATAGTTACTTAGTTAGTTAGTTACTTTATTTACATAGTTACTTAGCTACTTAGTTACTTAGTTACTTAGTTACTTAGATACTTAGTTACTTAGTCACTTAGTCACTTAGTCACTTAGTTACTTAGTTACATAGTTACATAGTCACTTAGTTTCTTAGTTACTTAATTAAATAGTTACTTAGATACATAGTTACTTAGTTAGTTACTTTATTTACTTAGTTATTTAGTTACTTAGATACATAGTTACTTAGTTAGTTAGTTACTTTATTTACATAGTTACTTAGTTACTTCATTACTTAGCTACTTAGTTACGCTGTCACTTAGTCACTTAGTTACTTAGTTACATAATTACATAGTCACTTAGTTTCTTAGTTACTTAATTAAATAGATACTTAGATACATAGTTACTTAGTTAGTTACTTTATTTACATAGTTACTTAGTTACTTAGTTACTTAGTTACTTAGATACTTAGTTACTTAGTCACTTAGTTACTTAGTTACTTAGATACATAGTTACTTAGTTACTTAGTTACTTAGTTACTTAGATACTTAGATACTTAGTTACTTAGTCACTTAGTTACTTAGTTACTTAGATACATAGTTACTTAGTTAGTTAGTTACTTTATTTACATAGTTACTTAGCTACTTAGTTACGCAGTTACTTAGGTACTTAGTAACATAGCTACTTAGTTCCTTAGTTACTTAGTTCCTTAGTTAGCTAATTACTTAATTACTTAGTTACTTAATGGACTTCGAAAGTAGAAGGTGCAAGTTCTAAAATGAAATCGAGCAAATATTGAATGAAAATTATATTTCAATTGAACTGTAGATTCTGTCTGTATTTATGGCAAAAATGAGGCAATAAAATTGAAAACACTTAAAATATTAAATAAATTCGGGGACATCGACAGTTTATATCGAATTGCCGAATGCGATTAAAGAAAGAGACGATTTTCTATTTAGCTTTCATGCCAACAATTTGTATTTTACATAAAGATCGAAAGTTTAATTACAATAAATGGATAGAAGCGTACAATGCAATTCCCATCGGATAAAATACCTCGGGACAAAAGAAAGAAAGGGCTGTCGGTAATTGTTGATTCGCGCAATTGTCTCGACTCGTGCGACCATCTTCTTTCCACGATTTCCGTCATACGTGGCAGCGTCGGAAGTTGCAGGTATAATAAAATCGTGACACGTATCGTGCGTGCCTGCAAAAACATATTTTTCATCGCGTTCCAGGAAGTTCGCTTATTAAGGGGCTCTCTGTTTCGCTCGCTCTCGTAGGGACGCAATCGCCAGACACCTCTCAGCTTTAACCGTCGAGTAAAACGTGCGACGAATGGTCGGTCTGACAAATGAGGCAATAAATTCTCTCGGATATAACCGAAAGTTTCGCGGATCTCGCGTCTACGTTTCTGCGACGCGAAACTTTCCGCAAAAGACGTGGTGCCGTGCTGAATGTAATGCAGAAAATTACTTCTTCTTGAAAATATTCTGCGAATCGCGACGTAAGTATATTCGGTATTTTCAGTCGTTATTCGTTGAATTTATTTACTATCGTGACTATTCGCCTGCGAATCTTTATGTAAAATAAGAATTTTAAATAAATTTTCTTGTTCCTTTAATAGTTTTAATCAGCTGATTTTTTCTTGTTATAAATGCATAAAATCTGCAGTTTAGTGATAATGTGTGTAAATTCTCTCTCACTATCTGCTTCTTTATACCTTAACAATTTGTTTAAACTACTATCACTAAATATAAATGACGGGATTTTTTGGAAAAATTAACTTAATTTAATCTAACTGTTATACAGAATTGCCAGAGGAGGGGAAGGGGCACGAACTGAGGGGAAAAAGTTACCCAGTAACGCATTAGTCACATGACGTGACGTCATGGAAGGGGAAGGTACAGTGGGGACACTGTATATATTTGAAATCTAGTAATTGTAAAGGTAGAGACTATTTCACTTCAACAAATATTTGTTTTTAGAAACTATTTGAGAATATAAAGAGAACGATTACAAATAAAGTATGAATTGTTCACTAAGAGTATTTACATCATCTCAAATATTTGATAAAGTTATCCATTATTATACACGTTATTTATATTAAAATGATGTACTGCAACTCTATTTAGGCTCAGTAAGATGACCATTAATTACGTTGTCTATTATATTGCTCTTTATTATTAAATTCTATTATTTTTCAAGAATACTATTAAGTTACAATTGTGTGGATACATAAAATTATACATTTCTATAATAGCTTATGTAACATTTATTTATGTAACACAAATTCGATTGATTTAGAATAATAATACACTTCAATTTTTTGAATGATAGTGTGTATTGCGAGAAGTTGCAAATTTATTGTTACTCTATTGTTATTATACTTGGTAAGTAATACGAGTTTATATTAAAGTGCATTTATAGTAGATAATAGCCCTAGATCACTATTTCGCTAATTGGCTACTTGAGATAATTCTAGACTCGCTATCAATTCATGTCCCCCATTCGCCTAATCTCCTAATATCGTAAACGATTCAGTTCGTATTGAGATTTTCTTAATTCATTGTTCACATTCAGTATATGTACTATCCTATCAGGTATTTAATACTTTTTATGACGAAAATGAGTAAATGTAATCTGAAACAGTAAAAAGACTAAAAGAGTTAAGTAATGTACTATTTACAGTATTGTATATAACAATTATTAATAAAGAAAATAAATATTTACTTAGCTCCTATTGCAATTAACGTGTAAACATTTTATTTTGTTGGATGTGTAAATGTCCGCAGTCATTACAAAGATAGTATAATCTAATTCTTAAATTCTTCTAACTGAGTTTTACTGCTTTGTGGTTCACCTGCAAATCTGCAACGTAATAATTATTATATAATTTTAATATGTCTAGGCGTTTAGTATAATCTAATACTTAAGTTCTTCTTAGAGTTCTATTGCTTTGTTGATTCACCTGCGAAGCTGTAGTGTAATAATTATTATATAATTAAAAAATGTCTAGGCGTTTAGTATAATTTAATTCTTAAATTCTTAGAGTTCTATTGCTTTGTTGATTCACCTGCAAATCTGCAACGTAATAATTATTATATAATTAAAAAATGTCTAGAAGTTTAGTATAATTTAATTCTTAAATTCTTAGAGTTCTATTGCTTTGTTGATTCACCTGCAAATCTGCAACGTAATAATTATTATATAATTAAAAAATGTCTAGAAGTTTAGTATAATCTAATACTTAAATTCTTCTTAGAGTTTTATTGCTTTGTTGATTCACCTGCAAATCTGCAATGTAATAATTATTATACAATTAAAAAATGTCTAGAAGTTTAATATAATTTAATACTTAAATTCTTAGAGTTTTATTGCTTTGTTGATTCACCTGCGAAGCTGCAGTGTAATAATTATTATATAATTAAAAAATATCTAGGCGTTTAGTGTAATCTAATACTTAAATTCTTAGAGTTCTATTGCTTTGTTGATTCACCTGCAAATTTGCAACATAATAATTATTATATAATTAAAAAATGTCTAGAAGTTTAGTATAATCTAATACTTAAATTCTTCTTAGAGTTTTATTGCTTTGTTGATTCACCTGCAAATTTGCAACGTAATAATTATTATACAATTAAAAAATGTCTAGAAGTTTAATATAATTTAATACTTAAATTCTTCGTAGAGTTATATTGCTTTGCGCTTCACCTGCAAGTCTGCGGTGTAATAATTATTATATAATTAAAAAATGTCTAGAAGTTTAGTATAATCTAATACTTAAATTCTTCTTACAGTTTTATTGCTCTGCGCGTCACCTGCAAGTCTGCAGTCTAATAATTATTATATAATTAAAAAATGTCTAGGCGTTTAGTTTCTCGATGTTAACTTATTCTCCGAACAATTTAGTGTAGCTGTTTGTTAATAATGAAGAAGACTGCCATAATTGAAAGTGAGTCACGTCCTCTTCTTCATCAGCCTCATGCGGGTTTCATTTCGTATACGAATACACCTTGTACCGGTTTCCGACGCGATCGCAGTTGAGACCTCGACGCCATTAATGCGGCATTCGCGGTGCGTGTATGTGCGCAGGAAGTTACTTATCTCCACCCGATGCTGGCGCTTTGCTGATATATTATTTAAGAACTGTATGCTAATACGCGTAACAGTACCGCATAAAAGAATTCTAGATATACTTCTATTACCACAATTACATAGAACATTTGTTCGAGCGCAAAGACAACATAATACAACGTATACGGGCAATCGATAAGAGAATTAATCCTACATTCGCTTAGTTTGCAATATCTCTGTGAAATAATAACACAGTAATGTGATCTGGATTTGTTAACATTTAAGTAAGGGATTGTCGTAAAAGGTCGGCAGAGTGCTTTTTTCACATTAGCGCTCTGGAAACACCAAAGTCAACTTTGTTTCCATTTATAAACAAACTTTTCAATAAGCATTACAAGCAACAACTCGTGTACAGTGTAACTGTGCTAAGCAAAAGCTAAAAAAATGTGTTAAAACGTTTTATTGATTCGTTTTCACCTGAAACTTTTTCAATCCTGTTTACTTCAATATATCTAATTTGTTGGTAATTTAATGTGGTTTAAATGTACAAAAAGAATGGTGCACACTTATCGAGATGTGAATTCTTGTGTTTTATTTAGTGTGCTTTTTTTTGTGAAACTTGAGACATTTGTGCCGAATAAGTTTTCATTGTTATGGCATATAGTCGTCACTTTTATGAATTGAAATCATGCTTTCGATATTGTGATTGGAAACAATAGCGAAATGAAAAGAATTTGTAAACATTTTTTTTTTTATTTATGCAATTAGAATCTCAAGTTCGAGATTATTTTGCCGTACATTATTTTTTTAATACATTATTATACTATATAAAATACAATACAAATTACATATAGATAATCGAAGGTTAGAAAACGAGTAGTTTTAAACATATATACAGGGTGTCCCACATAAATGATAACACCTAAATATCTTTCGTATTTACAGTCCTATCAGAAAACTTCAGAGGACAAAGTGACGCTATTGCAGGGGGGCAATATAATAATGAAGAAAAAAATTTTTTATGTCGTGTTTTTAAATGAAATTGCTATGTCACCGATGTTTTTTTAAATGGAATATTTTTTTGCGATAGCATGATAGACAATAAAAAACTGAATTTAGTGGATACCACCTTTTTCACCTTGAGCAAGAATAATCATGTTGAAGCGGATGAAATGTGGAAGTTTAAAACTTACGTGTTTCAGCAAAGATTGCGCGTTGTTTACGTCGAGTTGACCTTTACATATCATATCAAGGTCATTTCAAGGTCAAAAAGGTGGTATCCACTAAATTCAGTTTTTATTGTCCATCATGCTATCGCAAAAAAATGTACTATTCCATTTAAAAAAACATCGGTGACATTGCAATTTCATTTAAAAACATTTGTTATCATTTATGTGGGACACCGTGTATATATATATATATATATATATATATATATATATATATATATATATATACTTTAAATTTTTAACTCACAGTCTTTCAGAAACGAATAAGTTAAGAGTGGAAGAAAAAGATGCAGTTTCTGTAATTGCCTGATAAACTCCGACCTACGTTCATCAAACGACGGACACTGCCATAACACATGGTCAATATCCTGAGACTCGTAACCGCACTGACATTTTGGATCGTTAATTATGCCAATTTGTAAACATTGATTCATTATTCTCATTAAAGAGATGATGAAATTTGAATTGTTTTCTGTTTCTTGCAATTGATGTAGACAATTTAGTAATAACTGAACACTTGGGTATCTTCATGTATTACTGTAGTATTTAAGTTTAAAAGAAAACATTTGTTTAATTTTCATCTTTACAAAGTGCCTGTGCAGAAACAAATAACTGTTGCTCTGTAATCTAATAGTAAAGTACCGACAAAAAATCTACTTGTTACATACACATGAAATAAAAATATTGAGGAACACAGAAAATATGAATTTGAATGTATTAATGTAAAATTAGGTGGAGAGTGAATTCATAAATTTAAAATCTATGAATATAACAGGCATTTCTGATAAACAGAAAGCAATAAGAAATTCGACAATTTGAAATCGGAAAAATCGTATAACTTCGAAGTTAGTAAACTAAGGAATAAGACTAATATGGATTTAAGGAATTCTAATGTTTACGAACGTACGAAGCGGAAACGCGACTTTTTGTAATTGCGTTTTCAAAGTTACAACTCTGCCAACTTCTTTTCTCTTCTGGAACTTCGATGTTCTCTTTAACCCCTTCCCTGATTCCTTAAGTTTTTAGTTTCTTAATTTCTTTTGTTTTACGCCCCGTTACAATCTTCTGTCGCAGATACGCACGAAATTAGTTTCAGCCATTCCGTCCAGCGAATTCTTACACTTTAATTTTTGTAAATATTAGGATACTACTGTCTATTTTGTAAAGTTAAGTTTCTGCATTTAAAATTAAAAATGGTTACTATTCTTCACGCAAGTATATACTGCATGGGACGACCATTTTTAAAACAAAATAATTAATTTATCAGTGATGACAATACGGGAAACGTATCTACCAAAATGACGAATTTACGAGGTTGTGATAAAATAAAACTGACGCGGTCGTTGGACAGTAAATTTGCGTTTACTTTACAGAAAGAGTGTTATATTGAAATGTACATATCGATTTTCGAAAATTTAAAAGTGCAGATTTAAGACTACAAGATGCCTGAAAATTATTTATTACTTTCTTAAACAGTGTTCCTTAAGAACATAAAATCGTATATTACCAAAAGTATACAATAACATTGTGCCATCTAGTGCCAGTTATGCAATCTGGTTTAACGCATTAAATAAATAAGGAAATAAACAAACGTGTAGGCACTTGTTCAGCAGATGTAAACTTAATTTACCAATTCAAAATTTTGTTAAAATAACCATGTATTTGTACAGACAGAATATCCTGTAATATTCAAACGACATGTAACAATGTTCAATATTTGCAATATAAATAATCTGGTTTAAAGCATTAAATAAATAAACTTGTAGGTAGTTGTTCAGCAGATGTAATCTTAATTTACCAATTCAAAATTTTGTTAAAATAACCATGTATTTATGCAGACAGAAGATCCTGTAATATTCAAAGGACATGTAACAATGTTCAATGCTAGCAATATAAATAATCTGGTTTAAAACATTAAATAAATAAACTTGTAGGTAGTTGTTCAGCAGATGTAAACTTAATTTAACACTTCAAAAGTTTCTTAAAATAACCATGTATTTATACAGTCAGTACATCCTGTAATATTCAAACGACATGTAACAATGTTCAATATTTGCAATATAAATAATCTGGTTTAAAGCATTAAATAAATAAACTTGTAGGTAGTTGTTCAGCAGATGTAAACTTAATTTAACAATTCAAAATTTTCTTAAAATAACCATGTATTTATACAGTCAGAAGATCCTGTAATATTCAAACGCATGTAACAATGTTCAATATTTGCAATATAAATAATCTGGTTTAAAGCATTAAATAAATAAACTTGTAGGTAGTAGTTCAGCAGATGTAAACTTAATTTACCAATTCAAAATTTTGTTAAAATAACCATGTATTTATGCAGTCAGAAGATCCTGTAATATTCAAACAACATGTAACAATATTCAATGCTAGCAATATAAATAATCTGATGTAAAGCATGAAAAAAATAATGAAATAAACAAACATGTAGCTTAATTTAGCAATTCAGATTGTTCTGGAATTAAGCAATTTTAAAATAATGTACAGACGAAGGTGATAAAAGTGAAGCACCGTTTTATTCAAAATATATGATGAAATTAAACGGTGTATAAGAGATTTGTAACAGATCAGTGGAAGGATTCTGCAGACAACTAACCGCCAACGTGAGAACGACGTTCCCGGTGTCACGGTGTTATGACAGCCGCGGTGGAACCTTTTCCTGCCATGGCCATCCCATCAGAATGTCGGTTTTACGAGGACGAGAAAGAGAATATCGCATGTTCGCCCATCCGAAACGATCCACGCTGTTTTTATTATTGTTATGGCAGCGTTTCAGCTTTATGGAGTGATCAAGATGCGCGTAGGCCATTGTCCTGGGTTTAGAGTGTTTTATGATGCAAAACAAGGTTTCTACAGCATCAGCAAGAAAGTATCGAAGACACTGTCTCTTATGTTCCTTAAAAAATTTCCGTGAAACAGAGTAGTCAAACCATACAAAGTTATAACTTCATTACAAATTGTTTTAATACAATCGAAATAAATATCAGTCGCATATACATGTAGTGTATAAGTTGATAACGATGATTAGACTGTGGATCTTCATGGAAAATAAAAAGATACTCCAAAGTGTACAGAGTGTGCTAAAGATACAAACTATACTGAAGATAGAAGCTGCACAATTAATTAATAACAGTCTTAAAATTGTACTAACGTTATTATTCGTTTATATCTCATATATTCATATTTGTTAAAAACACAAAATCCACAATCTAATAACGACGTATAGGTTACTGTGTTGCAATCAAATCTTCATGCAAAATTAAATTTTTCTATCTAAATTGCAACAAACTGGAGTGAAAATGTAAATAATGAAAATTTTTAGATTCTTCTAATGGTTTTACTAGTTTAATCTACTAATATAATAAGTAGATTAAAATATTAAATTTATTTATTTGTTTATTTATTACTATTATAAATAATAGTAATTTATAATATATATAGTATTTATAAGAAATAATATATTTATAATAATATATATAGTATTTATAATAAATAATAGTATATTTATTTATTTAAATTAGTTTAATCTACTATAATAACCAGTCTAAAACTCTATAGTTTAGTGTTATGCCAGTCGTCTACCAATTTATAAACATAGAAATTCAATATGTTCTTCCTATAATTCGTACATCCGAAAATTCTAAAAAATGAACTAACCATTGTCCTATAAAAATATTAATATTTTATTTGTAATCAGTACTATGATGAACATTTATAATAATGTTAATGTATTTACTTGAAATCAATTAATTAATATAAATTAAGATGAGGTATTCAAAATATCCAATGACTTAAATCTCCTCGTCTCGTTTTTGATTCGTCTTTAATATTAATATTTATTTTCGAAAGTCTCTGTATTCCCACTATAATCTGTGATCATAAAGCTTTTATGCAATAGTAGGCGACGCGTTGAGGACCGACTTTAGAGGAATTCTTCGTAACACAAAACCTCGCCGATTTTATACCACATAAAAGAAAAGAAAAAAAGAAAATGCGTAGTCAACTTTATTGGGTTCATATTTCCAGCTAGAGTTTTTTACACTGTGTTTTATGAGGAAAATAAAACCTCGGAAGAAATACGATTATGGCTGCAGTATGGGTTGCTGTTTGAATAGACAAACTAACAGATCTACTTTTCTTCGACACATTTCACGTTGCGCGCTGTTTTCTACCTAAATTCAAACCGTGACTTTCAATTTTACATTTGCATCGTCAAATATTATACAGTGGAATCATCGTTCCCGTAATAAACAATCTCCCTGGACGAATAATCTGTACTTCTCAAATTGAATACGCACATTAACATTAAATAAAATAGCATATGTTATAAGTGTATTGAAAATTCTTTAAATCAACTATATCAACGTTACAGATATCAGATTTTCTTCACAGAATTTGTATTCTTTAATATGAAACAGTAATTAAACACAATGTTAATAGAAATGCTAAGTACAGTTATATTTTACTTTCGAGGCATATTTTAATCACAGAATTAACACTTAAATAATATTTTCAATAAACTATAATTTTAGGCAGCGAATTGTTAACACAATGGAATTGATAATACTACACAGCTTCATAAGTTTCAGCTCCTATCTTAAAATGTTTGTTCACCGTGCATGTAATTAACATGGATCTACAAAACGCATTAATTAAACTTTCATTACTTAGAAAAAAAGTTGCAAAAAATTCACTTTTACTGTATCTTTCGCTATTCCGACCAATACCAATTTCTATTAAAATTTTGTGCACCCGTCATTTAGTAAGCTGATTCTTCTAGCATGTCAAAAAGTCTCCAATGGTTCCATATTAAGAAAATTATACGATTCTCAAATGCGATCCAGTAAGAAAATCCGTTGTCAGGCTTCCACAAATGATAAATAGAAAAGAACGCACGACCGAAGTGAAAACTTTTATAGTGATTGTACACCTGCGAGTAGCGTTTCATTTCGGAGCGTGACGGATCAAACTCGTTCATTGCCCAGCAATTGTATACGCGGTGCGCCCAAAGAAGTTTTCATTTCAAAAAGTCGTCAATTATGAGGCTGTACAATATGATCTGTTTAATACAAAAGTGGTTACATATTTTTCTGGTACGTTTATGTTAACGCCACATCTCAAATGTTTAATTGAATATGATAAACGTAAATTTTCTTTTGCAACGAACAGGAGCCAAGAAAGTACCTCTTTTCTCTATTTTAAATGGTACTAACTCAATTTTTCTCACGAATACATAAAATCCGTATTTATTGATAATAATCGTGCAATATTAGCGAATTTTCGATATTAGAAGTTTGTTGATCGGTTAACGAAAAATAAGACCAAACGACGCTTATTCCATTTGAGTATGAAATAAAACACCAAAGAATAAATAAACAAAGAATGGAGTAACGTCGAATTCCAGTGGTTTTGTAATTTTCACATGTTTTCACTTCAAAAATTAATATCAGTTTCACATTTAATTTAGCCGTTCACAGGCCAAGTCGATTAACTCCACTTCTTGAAATATTTTAAATTTAATTGTCAAATCACTTAGTTCATAACTTTTTTATTTATAATAAATTTCCCAAATAATACAGATTAACACCATTAAACGACAACATTATTTTTTTCAAAAATAATTTATTTCAATAAAAATTTATTTCAAAAGCCATTCTGATTAACTCCGTACTGTAACGTAAATCGTTGCAATAACGCGTCTTACAATTCAAACATGACTTTAATCAAGATTCAGAATTGAATGCCATAAATATAAAAAATCTGGAGCAGGTAGACTACTAGGTTACATATATCCTACAGGTAGGACTGTGACCAGAGAAAAGATATGATGGATCTGTTGAAATTCATTCCTCTCATTAAACATAAATAGTACAAAAATTTCAGAACAAATCGATATGACGGGACCTCAAATACAGCTGACAAAGAAGACATCATTTATATTGCTGATGAATCACTAACAAATAATAATATATTGTAAGCGAACAGTTACTTTTCATTTTTGCGAAAAATCTTCTAGTAAATTTAAATTAATCAACTTTTCCTGCAATCAAAAAATAATTTGAAGACCGATTTTGATGTGATTACTTTTACTTCACTTGCGAAATCGATTGACTCCCTTAGTCACCCAAAAGTTGTGTTATTAATAACGATTACACCAAGGCTATTCGATCTCATTCATTCTACATGGCTTTATATGAAAGCTACATCTGTATTTATGCATTGTACAATATTTATTTAAATTTCTATGTCAAAGGTAATTTTGAAATACAATGTATACTATTTCATCACATTTCTCCATGTACTGTTTTATGGAGTTAATCGATTTGGCAAGTAAGCGGCTCAATTAGTCTGCTAAAGGGTTAAAGAAGGGTAAGAATTGCAGCCAGTTGCTCCCAGGAGAGACGGAGCAACCAAAGGGCTGAAGAACGTACGATAAGAGTGTCCGATAGAATAAGGAACCTCGAATATCTCGCGAAGGGCGTCGAAACATAGTCAGTCGACGCTTCCGCGTGGCTTTCACCTTTTGCAACAGGCAACGCAGGTTGCGGTAATGGCACCTGGAACAATAACGAGCCGGTTTAACGCCATAGAGTTGTTCCGTCGACCAGGGATCCGCATGCATTAGCTACAGTGAGAACTACCTAACTCGAGAGCTAGATGAGAGGATCGGTTTCGATGCTATCGGCCTTTGCCACCCGTGGCTTCGCTTCCGCTCCGGCACCGAGTCGCGGCGCCCCTTGCCCCGCCGCCGACGTTAAATTAGCCCCAATGCTGAAACGTTGAACAACCCAAACCTGACGACGACGCTCGAAAGTAGTCGAAATTTTCGCGTTACAGCCGTTCTTACATTCACCGATGTCCACACGTTCCAGGACACCTGCTGATTTTACAAGAAAAGAAATCTAACAGACCTCGCGCGCAACCTCTGCTACTTTCTGCAAGTTATTAGTAGACTACGGATTTTATGCATTTATCAAAGCAAAAATAAGTAGGTGTAATTCAAACAAGATAGAAGATTAAAAGAGTTTAACAATGCCGATATACTGTTTTTAACATATAAAAATCATTAATGAGGAAAATAAATTTTTACTTAGCTCCTGTAGCTTGCAATTGATGTATAAAAATTTTATTTTGCATAAGATCCGCAGTCTAGTTATTAGGTTTAGGGGAGACCGGGGCTAAATATTGAAGAAACATATAAAATGACGTAGAAATAGTACAGATATTTACAGTCTTAACGAGTAATTTATTGTTAAATTTATTATATTCTGAAATTATAACCTTAAAATTAAAATCTTGTAATAGGTTTTTTTATATTTTTTCATTTGTTTGTCGTCGGATGAAGCGCAAGTTTCTGCTCCGTTTTGGGGAAAGTTGATAATAAAGAATAAAATTTACTGATAATTAAAACCTCAATGAAATATTCTATTTGTTGTGTACAATATCTCCTGAACTACTAACTTTTCTACATACATAGGTTAGTACTTTTTTTATAACGAATGTCCAGCTGCATCGATTGATGTATTAAAAAATGCCAAATTTCATTTAAAAAAACAGAATTGACCTTCACATCTCCTTGACGTCCACCTATAAAAAAATTAATGACATTAGATTACCAGCCCCTCGATATCAAGTAAGTTTGGTCTGATCCTTTTTTTTCTATCTTCAAAAGCAAGCGAGTTATTCAGGTGACCTGTTTTAGGTGCCGCACCCTGTATATACAGGGTGTCCCAGTTTTTTTCGGCCAAACTTTGTCAGTGTGTTCTACACGCAAAAGTAAGAAAAATATGTTATATGAACATATGCTCTTAAATGTAAACACAAACAGAGATATTCATAATACGTTCGTACGCTGTGTCGACGAAATGCCAGTTCATTATCATTTTGTATTATTAGTATAAAATAAAACATTTAAGAGCATATGTTCATATAACATATTTTTCTTACTTTTGCGTGTAGAACACACTGGCAAAGTTTGGCCGGAAAAAACTCGGACACCCTGTATATTTTATTACTGATTTCTCTCAGAGTTACAATTCTTTTACATATCTCCCCTTTCTTCCCTTCCGCTCCCCTCCACGCCGCTCTTATCCTATCCTTAACACTACCTTACTCTAACTTAATTCTGACTTTACTTAAAACTAACGCTATCATAATACTACTTCTTTCCTTGCCCTCTCATTCATACTCATACCCTACCACCCTTCACTATTCGAGGACCCCCTTTTCCGGTCGCTTGACATCCTATTTCAAAGATATTAATTACTGTACGTAATAACCCTTTAAAAATGCATTCACCAACACGAGATTTAATTAAATATTACAAATTTCTTAAATACTGGTTGAACTGGAGTGTCCAGATAATTCGTAAAATTTTTAACTTTACCTGCTCTCCGTTGCTCTTTAACGTTAAATATTTTCTCTAGATATCCTAAGAGGCCATGAAATCTATTACTGATAAAGTGTTAATGCGATATTAAATATTCAATTACGAGAAACATTCTACAAGAGTATATTTACAAGAAACATTTTAGAAAAATATGTTTATAAGAAAGACTTTAACAAGAATACGTTTACAAGAAACATTTTCTAAAAATATGTTTATAAGAAAGATTTTTACAAGAATACGTTCACAAGAAACGTTTCACAAGAATATGTTTTTAAGAAACGTTTTAGAAGAATATATTTGAAAGAAACATTGTACATGAATATATTAGTAAGCAACATTTTCCAAGAACATGTTTACAAGAACCATTTATAAGAATATATTTACGATATTTTTAGTCATTTTCAAAAATTGACATTAATTGTGAATATTACTGTATTTGAATGTAGAGGGAGAAGAAGCAAGGAACACATTTGATTAAACGGCCCGGCAATGAACGCTTTCTCAAGAGTATAATGGTGTACAGTCCACGCAACTAATTTCAAGCAATTGTGGGACAAGAATCAACGAGCAGTGTCCATACTGGGTATGGTATCAGTGACTGTTGTCCGAGATTCGCTAAGATGCTCCGCATAATACTGGCATTTATAACAGCACCGTATCTACCCCTTCCGCGGCAACCTAACCATCGTGGTCTCTCTTATCGGAGCACGAATGTATAATAAGTAGCGTCACAACCCTCGTGCGTTCACGTGTTTGATCTATGATATTCCGGCGATCGTATCTGGCCACGATGTACGTGGAAGGATAGAGTGCGGGGAGGAGGGAAAGATTCGCTTTAGAAATGCTTTATAGTTATGTACTCGTTTCACGAAATCAAGAAACGATTAACACTAAACTTACGATCACCGGTCACAATGACGGGTTCCAGATTTTTTATTTTACGATTATACAGGGTGTCCAAAATAAGTGTAACTCCCTGAAGTGGGAGGTTCCTCGGGTCATTTGAAGCGACATTTTCCTTTACAAAAATGGCGTCCGCGGCTTTGTTCAGGAGTTATTAACGAAAAACACGGACCAATCAGAGCGTGGCTACAGCGGATTGATTCTGGTTCGGCCAATAGCGACACCACGTTAAGGGGGAACGTTACCCATGGATATGACTAGCATATTACTAGAATATTACTACAAAAACAAGTGAAAACAGTGTTTACGGGAAACCATTTTTTGTTTTTATACAAGCATGTTTCGAGTTCTGTGAGGGCTCATTCTAAAGAGGAAAGTTGATCGCAGGTCGTTCTACTCATGATTTAACAAGATTATGTTTATATGTAATAATATGAGCGTCCAAAGTAAGGGAAACGAATCGAGACAACTACCGTCGCGTTCCCATGTATTTTTCTAATACAAAACGGATGTTTTACTTAAATCATGAGCACAGCGACCTGCGGTCATCCGTCCTCTGTCAAAAGAATCTTTATGCAGCTGAAAATATGCTCGTATGAGGACAAAAAATGGTTTCCCGTGATTGCATTCAACTTCCCATATTTCGTTCATACAGACAGAGTGTAGAGCAAGTCTGGAACCAATTTTAGTTCAGTTACTCAAACGAGATGGCGCTTAGACAGGAGAACTATCAGCGTAGACTTGTAACAACAAAAATATAAAGAGTTTGAAGCCACTCGGATCCATTAATAGCAATGAAGATATTGATAAAAGGAAAAAAACCTGTAATGATAGCGAAACTGAAGCGTTAGATTGATATAAATGTATGTTCATCACTGTTTTTCTGCGTAGAGATTGGTTACACTGATAAATACCCTGGAATCCATGGGTACCCCTATAGCCGGGCTCTGATTGGTCCGTGTTTTTCGATAATAACTCCTGAACAAAGCCGCGGACACCATTTTTGGGTTCATTCCGTTTCACGCGTCAAGCGCATAGATCGCTTTCAATGCGATGCGCGCATTGACATCGTTCCGTTTCGTTAATGTGCACAGCTTCACATCAAATTTGAAATTTTTTGAAATTACCGCTAACAACCGCTGATGCATCGACTTCGCATCAAACGCTTCACTTCTGAGCTGTGGTAGCTGATGCGATGGTAATGCGCGAGAAATGGTGGGGATCTAGGGAATTCTGAGCGTTCTGATGCAGTTCTGATGCAATGCGTCTCTATGCGATACATGCGCTTGAAGCGTGAAACGGAATGAACCCTTTGTAAAGGAAAATGTCGCTTCAAATGACCCAAGGAACCTCCCATTTCCGGGAGTTACACTTGTTTTGGGACACCCTGTAGATATAATCAAAATAACATATTACAATAGGAGTTACACAAAGTCTAAATAAAATCAATCTCGTAATTTTTGAACGTGAACGTGTACCAGTTACTTTTAAGGCTCGTTAGTGTTAACACTTTACCTACCAAAAGCCTATTAATAGGATTTTCAATAATTGTACTACACCAAAAGAAACCATTGAAATTTTCTTTTACATTGCAATCTTAAATGAAACTATTAGATAACGTTATTGAGGGTGACTTGTTAGTTCACAATGAAAATTGCTGTTGCTATTGAAGTTTCCGTTAAAAAAGCTTAAGCCGTGTACATAGATTTTGCAAAATTATGCAATAATCACCGGTCGGTAGTATGATAAAATTGGGTGACCTGTGTCTAACGAATAGATACCTTCCAGCGAATGAAATCAGTTCTAATCAAATGAAAAAATATGACGCCGTATTTATGAAATTTATACAGAAATTCTATTGTAAGTTCACAGACTCTAATGTGAAGCTAAATGGTTGTATTTTTTCGCAGCTTTGCTTCGTTTTCTATAGTCAATAATCAGATTGTTCGTTCGCAAACATTCGACTGCAGATCTTTATATAAAATAAATATTTTCTGTGTTCAGTGCCAGAAACCAAAGTTTCTTTTATTTCTTGATTCAATCATTTTAGTAGTTCAAAAATAATATTACATACACTGACACACTTCGATTGATTAAATCTTACTATTGTATCAAATTGCAACTACTCACTTTCAGAAAAAAATTCATGAAATCAGCAATCTCCATACAACAATCTCCAAAAATTTGTAAAAAACAATTCTCATTGCCACCTAATACAGCTTCACTTAATTTCTTTATTTATCAAAATCAATGTTTTCTTCGAGGTCGTTAAAACTGTTACAAATAATGGTAACTACACTGCGAATTTTGTAACAGAATTAGGAAGGTAATTTATTAAAGAGAGAAATAAATATGTGTGGATTTGGTGCCTTACAAATTTTTATTTCTTATTATTTATTTTATTTTTCCACAGTCTAACGGTAACAGATTATTAGCCAACATTATTATCAATTCTCTAAAAGGAGAGGTAGGTTAAGATAGAAAATAAGTTCTTTTATAAATCTTTTGTAAATACATGTTTCTCCCTCTCTCTAAATTTTAGGATAATTTTAAAATTAAATTACAATAACTTCCCTATGAATCGGGAAGTTAATTAAGTTTAAGTTTAAGTTAATTTATAAGTTAGATATAAGGACAAAATGTAAGAGGATAAGAGCGGCGAGATAGCAAGACGGTTGGATGAAGAAAGGATTTGTAATCCTAAGGGGAACCAAATAAAGATACCATACCATATTATCAATTCTCTACTGAAGACTGTATATTATTAAATTGAAATAATTTATTATCTTCACAATGAAAACATGGCAATCGTTGCACAACATTGCACGATTTACATCGCCCAGAATCGTATACGTGACTGTCCTGTTCAAAATTCGCCAGCTGCGTGTTCGTGTTTCGCTATCGGAAGTAAATATGTATAGTTCCGATCCGGAAGTAAATCGGTGGCAAAGATTAAGTCTCTGCAGCATTTGTTAGAAAGCATCGGCGAGACTGCTAAGTTAATAACGAGCGTTTATTTAAAGCCGACGTAGCCGCGATTCATCAGAGCTCTCCATTGTATACAGGACGTCATAACACTGCGTCCCAAGTGAATTAATGGCTGTTTCCTTCATTTTACGCGCGTCTGTTGAACATCACAGTCGATCTTTACTTACTCGTCATGTTTCATATTCGAAATTTGAAAGGTAACAGCAACTCTGAATTCTCGTCCTCGTGAATTATTTCATGAAACCCATAATTAGCAATAAATGTATCCTCTGATTAACCCCTTGCCCTGCAATACCGTGTTGGACTCGTTATGAAGATTCTGAACAGGTTTTAATAAATGTATGTATGTTATTAATTACTTTTACAACGAGATGAAATTCTATTTTGGTTTCGTTAATGTATAGTTATTAGACATGTGGACATACAATAGATATAAATTTTCTCCTTTTTTCAGGAAATTACGAACAACAACGAAAGTTCTAATCACTGAAAACGTAAAATGAATCGTAGAGCAAGGGGTTAAAAGTTGAATAGAAAGATTTTCTAGGTTAATTAAAAAAAACATCTTTCAATTATTTTAGTCAATTTAAATATAACATATAGATACTGTCAAATTTTATGTTATATTTTATGAAATTGATGTCACTATACTATAAAAATATAAGTTATATCAAACATTGACCTACACTCCTTCACTTACAATTAGAAATAAAATCACGTAATCAGTTGTTCTGAAAACTGCAATGTGTTCGTGGAGAATTGAGAATATTGAAATAACAACATTTATATTATTATACTATAAAAAGTATAGGTTGTATCGAATATTGTTTCAATATTTTCAATTCTCCACGAACGCATTCAAGTTTTAACTGATCACATTATTGTTGTTTTTCGAGCATGCAACATATTTTTTCTCCGTCAAAGCAAATTTGGGAAACAAGAAGAGACGGTGATGGATCGAACTCGATTTAACTATCGGTTATGATTCCTACGATCGTTCGAAAGTAATCGGTTCGGTCCCTATACTTTCACGCAGCAAAATATTATAATGATCAGGTATCCCGACGCATGTCGAGATGAGACGTGTGTCTACCATGTGTGAGTTAAAGGACTCGTTAATATCACGTTGTCACACGATTCAGAAATGCGCAGCGGCCTTTCTATTAATCTCGCCAATTATGTATAAACTCGTAGCCCCTAGGTTTTCATGTTCGATCCATCTGTTACCCCTTTTAAATTGCTATGCGATATCGCAGAAATTGAGCAAAAAGTTCCAGTTCCATCAAAAGATGAAGGGATGCGAGAAAGAGAATAAATTATGGTTGTACAGCTAAAAATTTCAGTGGATTAGTTTGTAAAATTAGGAGGACAGCAGATTGAGTGACTCCCATTAATATTCGGACGCTCTACAAAAACGATGACTGTTTTAACATGAATTGATAACGTGAACTACACGACTTGATTTTTTTCTGGAAGCTGCAGCAATTTATATTTTACAGGATGTGAAAAAGGATTTTTTCAAAAATTGCAATTGATCGGAATTGTAGAAAAATACTGAAAGTTGCATTCTACAACTTTTTTACGTAGGCCTATATTGAAAATTTAAAAAATACGTTTTGTAGATCTGTGTCATAGATCTACATCTTTTGTAGATCTGTATGCACTGTGAAAGCTTCATCAAAATCGGTTGTTGCGATAAAACCAACAAGATGTAAGATGTAATGACTGAAAGATGTAAGAATCCTTAGATTTACTGCAATTATAGCCAAAATTGTGAAAATCTGCAATTTTTACCATCTTTAAATGTTTAATTAACACAGACAATAACAACATACAAAACGTATTTTTTAAATTTTCAATAAAAAATATATAATAAAGTTGTGAAATACAACTTTTAGTATTTTTTTTTACAATTCCAATTTTTAAAAAAATTTCTTTGCACATCCTGTAGCAAACTAATTGCTCTAGCTTCCCAAACAAATTCAAGTTGTGTAGTTCAATGTTAAAACAGTTATCGTTTTTTTAGAACGTCCGAATATTAATGGGAGTCACTGTATATTCTGTTATCATAAGATGGTAGATTTTTACAGATATGTGACATATTTAACAAAACATAAGTTTTCATATTCACTGCTACAAAGCATTCAAGAAAATGTCAATATTAAATCCACAAAGTATATTATAAATAAATGACCATTATAGAGAGATCATTATAATAGTGCAAGAACTCTTTAAAAATACAGAAAAATTGTCTGTTTATTTTGTATAATGTATTACATACTTAATTCTAGTGATTATGTGCAGAAAGTATTAAGTGATAGTTGTACAAGTGAATGTCACCAGATCTTATTTAATTAAAAATGGCACAAACTAAAGAGAACATTCTATACGAAAGAACTTGTACTTCATTTAATACTCTTCTTCAGAAAACATGTTTTTAAAATACATAAAATTACCACAAAATATTAAAAGAGTCTTCATTATAACAAATATGGATCTTGGAAATATTACAAATATATTTCAATGTATACTTCTGTTGCAATCTTGCTAATATTTCTTACGGAATCCTTTCTAATAAATGTTTTATTACAGAGATTCTAAAATATCTGAACCATATAAAAATACAATTTAAAAAAGCTCTTAGAGTAATTTGCTATAAAAGAGTTTGTAAAAGGTATTAAGGACTTCGTTTTACAAATGTTCCATATAAACAGACAGGAGTAAAAGTTCGAGCAGAGTTTGTTTAAAAACGAAAGACAATGGGAGCCGACAGCTTCTTGCCGCACATCCTCTGACGTCTCCGTTTTCTAAAACAACCCCTAAAGCGTCCTCGAAAAATTCCCACCGTCAAGCATGGCCGAGCATTGAATGAACAAACCCAATTAACGATTCTCTCGAAACGGCCGGAATTTCTCAGTTTCATGAAATACCATGAAACCAAGGGGGCAATTGCCAATAAAGGGGGGTCGCACGGTAATGCGACGCCGCTAGGGGGTTGAAGTGGACACGGTGTCGAACGACGTACACGACATGCACGGATCCATTGCAGACGAAACCATACGTGAAGGCCGATCACGGGGGTGGAGGATAGGGGGTGGCCGCGGAGGGGGTTGAAGAGTGGACAGAAAAAGAGGAAGAGGGCATCTGGTTCCTTACAATTAAACGAAGCCTTGGAAGCCCTCGAAAGCGAGCCGTCGAACAGTCAACAGCTGCGCATCTGAATACTAATTTGAAATGTTTACACACCCGCGTACTGCAGCCGGCACCCACGCCTCGTCACCGAGGCGGCAGCAAGTCGGCAACGGAAGAAACTTCCCCTCTAGAAGGTTAGGCTAACAATAAGAAGCGGCACTCTTTTCTTTTTTTTTTATTAGAAAATCTCATATCAGATTTATTTCAACATAATTGTAATGCAATACATAGAATACAGTATATACAACAGAAAACAATACATACAGCACAAAATACAAAAACCACAAAACAGAACATGATACAGAAGAAACATAAATAATATAACAAAGACACGAGAATGATAGTAACGGTATAAACAAACACTTGTACTTTAAGTCCGCAGCTCTTAAAAAATGAAAGTATATAACGACACACTCTTTTCTTTGAAAAGTCAATGCAATTGCAGAGCATGCAAGCTCAACTGTGCCGCCATTTGCACGTAGAATATTAGATACAGGGTTGCTGCATATTAACGCCTTCGATTTTTATCAGCAACGCTATACAAACTTCTTTCTGAATACATTTTTTCGTCGAGGTAAGCACCATTGTAATCAACGCAATTTAATCAACATTAAATTACACATTTGTTGAATTACGGTAAAAATTGAATTGTTTGGTCATTCACATTTACAGGATTGTAATCTCCAATTTGTAGTTCTTCTACTGTCAACTGTAGTTCTTCTACTGTATTTGAAAAATTTAAACATACTATTATATTATTTTCAACCTACTCAACACAATAGGGAAGAAAATAAATTTCTATTTCACTCCAGTTCGCTGCAATTCAGGAAAGACATTTTTATTTTGCATAAAGATCCGCAGTCTAGTAATGAATAAAACGAACGTCTGACGAAGCAAACAGCGACGAGTCTCGTCAGATTCGTCGCCGGAAAAAGACGTACATTAAAATAAAGTAAATCGATTCCCTTTGTCTTAAGGATGTTCTGGAGGTACAATGGGAGACAAAAGTACAAGAAATTCGAAATCCATCGATATATTGGCAGTGAAAGCCATTTACGAGTATATTTTGCATTAAAAAAATAGATTAATTTAGAAAGATTTCGTTTAATTAGTGAATTTCATGTTATATTTATTTTTTAATCAAATTGCCTTCGTATTATAAAAAATTGTAAATGATTTTTATGAATAATTGTACCCTCCGAATAGTAGCTACATTCAGTGGTCTACAGTATTGTCGCGTTTTCATGCTAGTGAGATGACAACACGATAAATTTCAAGTTTTGTAACAGTTTACAATTTTTTACTCTGTAACTGTTTAGTGAATCCTAATAAATTTTGAACATAATTAAATACATAATTTTTACTATATATATAAAAAAACTGGAGTTTCTAGTTGCGTTTTTTCAAGGTTTAAATAGGGTTTGAAGTGGAATTTTATGAATTCTCCATAAGAACGGTGTAGTGAATCTAACTCAAACTTTGGTAATTGCATTAATTTAGTAAGAATTATATCTTTATATCAAAAATTTTGTTGCGTTTTTATATAGGTCCAGAACATCCTTAATCCCGGCCATCTCTTACAAAATTAAGAAGTTTACACGGCTACAAAATGCAATAGAAAATGTTCAAAACAGAGATCTATTCACGAAGGTCACTTTCATTTTTTTAAATTTCACATATCTTTTAGTCCCACAATATTATCGCTTATGTAACATGTTATCAACAGGAAGTCAAGCTTGAGTTGTTGATATTGGTCAAGGGGTTTGCTTTGTCGAATGTCTGCATGTGCAACAGAAAATTAAATAATTACTTCCACTCTGTTCGATCTGTCCATAATGAATCTCAGAAAATGAAATTGCAAATGCATCGTCGATCAAATTATACACAGATAACGACTAGGACAAACGAGAAAACGAACAGTAATTAAAAGTCTGTAAAATCTAAGGTCCAGTGTAACTAGATTCGAACAAGTCGTTACGGGCTGATCAAGCTGTTGAGAGAATATTTAACAGGGGATCGAAGAATATAAGAAAATATCGTAAAAATGATTTGACCTATGCAGAAAGTGGCTATTTACCGGGTAGCCAAGGCACACTTGAGTCCGTGCGAGGCTATGAAACGCGTTCTCGTTCGAATAGGCGCACACGCCCGCGCAGATGGCTGCACTTGTGCTTGAAAACGCCTGTACATGAGAATACGTGGCCGCGCGTGTGTGTCGGGCTGTGGTCGAGGCTCGGACTGGTTTACAAGTATAATGAGTCTTGCGCGCCGCATAACATTACATCGCTGCTTGCTCGGGATTTAGATTAACTGTTTACATGAACAGCGGCGAACGGAGAAGCCGGCCGATTGCCATTGCACCGGATAGAGCATATACGGGCCGATATAGAGCTTGTACTCTGCGTTTCCCTCCCTCTCGATTCTGGTGAAACTAATCATCTCTATGTACTGCGCTCTGTTTGCGCGACGAGATCTAGCAATTAAGGGGCCCTTCCAGTTTCGAATCCTGTTTTTCACCTGTTTAATCCCCATTTTCTTTTTCATAATTATTTAGGGGAAACTACCAAATTTTAGCACTCATAATTGTGCTGATATTTCCCATTTTCTTTTTGATTATTCTTCTTCGAAAGGAACCCTCTGATTTTCCAGATTTTTAGACCCCTTAGCCTGATATTTCAAATTTTATTTTTGATGATTATGTGAGCCTTACATTATAAGAGAACCTAGCACCTCCTAATCTAGGGCATTTTTTTGTCTCTTTCTTGCACTGATATTTCCAATTTCCTGTTTGATAATGTTTAGGAAATGTACCATCCCCCGATCTTCTAGATCTTTGGACCCCTTATCTACTCTTATATTTTCAAGTTCCTATTTTGATAACTATGTAAGCCGTACTATTATAAGGAAACCTAGTACCTCCTAATCTTGAGCATTTTTTATTCCTTTCTTGCACTGATATTTCCAATTTCCTGTTTGATAATGTTTAGGAAATGTACCATCCCCTGATCTACCAGATTTTTGGACCCCTTAGCCTGATATTTCAAATTTTATTTTTGATAATTATGTAAGCCTTACATTATAAGGAAACCTAGTACCTCCTAATCTTGAGCACTTTTTATCCCTTTCTTGCATTGATATTTCCAATTTTCTGTTTGATAATGTTTAGGAAATGTACCATCCCCTTATCTTCCAGATTTTTGGACCTCTTAGCCTGATATTTCAAATTTTATTTTTGATAACTATCTAAGCCTTACATTATAAGGAATTCTAGCACCTCCTAATCTTGAGCATTTTTTTATACCTTTCTTGCATTGGTATTTCCAATTTCCTGTTTGATAATGTTTAGGAAATGTACCATCCCCTTATCTTCCAGATTTTTGGACCTCTTAGCCTGATATTTCAATTTCCTATTTTGATAACTATGTAAGCCTTACTATTATAAGGAAACCTAGCACCTCCTAATCTTGAGCATTTTTTTATACCTTTCTTGCATTGGTATTTCCAATTTCCTGTTTGATAATGTTTAGGAAATTTACCATCCCCTGATCTTCCAGATCTTTAGACCCCTTATCTACTCTTATATTTTCAATTTCCTATTTTGATAACTATGTAAGCCTTACTATTATAAGGAAACCTAGCACCTCTTAATCTTGAGCATTTGTTTGTCCCTTTCTTGCACTGATATTTCCAATTTCCTGTTTGATAATCTTTAGGAAATGTACCATTCCTTGATCTTCAAGATTTTTGGACCCCTTTATTTACTAGTATATTTTCAATTTCCTATTTTGATAATTATGTAAGCCTTACATTATGAGAAAACCTAGTACCTCCTAATCTTGAACACTTTTTATCCCTTTTTGCACTGATATTTCCAATTTCCTGTTTGATAATATTTAGAAAATGTACCATCCCCTAATCTTCCAGATTTTTGGACCCCTTATTCACCCCTATATTTTCAATTTCCTATTTTGATAATTATTTATGAAAAGCTGCTACCGTTCGATCTTGAGAATTCTTTAACCCCCTGTGACACTGATATATTAAATTTTCACAAATTAAAGTCATTGTCACTCGTTTTGGTTCGTTGTAAGTGTTTTTAGTAAACTATTTTTAGTAAACTATGTCCTCTTAAAATAGGGTCTGTCGAATTTAAAAGCAAAAGCATATTTATTTGGTTGTTATTAGCTGAAAATGTAGGAAGTTTTATTATATTTCAGATAACCTCAGCTTCAAGCATACTTACGGCTATGCAGTATGCAATTGAAAGGTCAATCGAGCCACTAGTATCTGCGAAAAGCGTGGAACAAGGTTACGCAATTATGTTACAAGATGGACGAGCTTAAATTTGCGTAAACGATTTCAAAACAAACGAAGGAAAATACCCTGGAATAAAACTTTCCTCTTCTATTACATAACATCAGCTTCTTGTTTGTAACGTTACTTTTTATTTACATTACTTGTTTGTTGAATCCATAATTGTTGTATGATACTAAACGTACCAAGCAATGAACATAACTGGAAAACATTGCCCTACAAAATCACAACATTATTGACACGAGTTTCGTTACAATAGATGTTCGAATAAGGAAATTATTATTAACAACAATATTATTTCTTCGTAAATGCAGTTTTATAATTGCAACAATTCTAGAACCAGTCATTTGACTGTGGTAAGCTTAGTATTAAAATTGGAATACTGGTACATGCCTAAATACGTGCTCCACATAAATAAAATTAAGTTGTCCATGATTTTTAATAACTTTTTAAATTGAATTGCCTCATACAAATGTTAGAAACTGTTTCTTTACTTGATGTTTCTGAGATAATTGATACCGTAAATTGACTTGATCAAACACTGCAAAACATTTTACATGTTCCAACGGTAGATACTGGCTAGCTAACACTGACTGCTTCGGACCATAATAATTTGCGAAGTCGGGGGAAGTAGGAAACGATCCTTGCGTAATTGTGCAGGGGAAAGTATGCTGAAGGTATCCCGCTTCGCAAAAATGCGGGACTACTTGGAATGCGAAACATATTCATAAAATTGTACAAAATCCTGAATGCACGAAAGACATTAGATTTTAATTAACGAGACTTAACGCTGATATGAATAAAAAATACTGATGCAGCCATTAACTTGTCTTTAATACCTCGAGCACATTCTCCTTGGCAAACATTCTTGGATACTTCCTTAGTTAATTATAAACCATTTAGGTTTGAGGTACGAGAAGATGCTTTTGACTACAATGTTCTTAAATGTTATTAGGTATTGACATAAGGGATAGATCACTAAACATGAATAAGCAGAATGCACTATGACTAAGAAAAACAGTTTTTCCTTTGACAAATTATATTTCTTAACGTTTATAACGCTAGAATTACTGGAACCAAAATTTTCCATTTAGAATTATGGGGATTGTAACGATGAATTCATTGATCACCTGTTCGACAAATGTATTTTATTTGTTTCACTGGATTCAAAAAGTATTAAGAATTGTAGAAATATAAGCTTGGACTCACTTTAAAGCTTGAAGTCTCTACTTTCGTAAAACGGTGAGTAAGGTGGTGATAATTCTCAGTTTAAAACATTTTCATATAAAGTAATTGGTAGGAAACAGATGATCCATTCTTCCTAAAACAATACTACAAGTTCAAACGGCTCTAAAGTCTTTCAAAAAATTTTTCGTAAATAAGCTACCATAGACTCGAAGATTGAAGCCCTCTCTTTACAATGATTCGGAACTTTCTTTACAGAATTGTCGCTATGTTACATAACAGTGCTACAATTGAAACAGGATTTCAGTGAGGAATCTCAAGAGAATTTGAAGGAAATTAAAACCGTACAATTGTTGCTACATTGCATAAAACTGGTACTAGTGAAACGAGAATTCAATGAGGAATTCTAAGGGAATTTACAGAAGATTGAAGCAGTATTCAATGATCACGTAGAACGAATGCTTGACTGAATGCTTTTCTTACACAATTATTCTTATATTACATAAAACTGGTACTATTCAAACAAGATTTCAATAAGGAATTCCAAGAGAATTTAAAGAAAATTAAAACCGTACAATTGTTGCTATGTTACACAAAACTGGTTCTATTAAATCAAGATTTCAATAAGAAATTCTAAGAGAATTTGAAGAAAATTAAAACCGTACAATTGTTGTTACATTACATAAAACTGATGCTAGTGAAACGAGAATTCAATGAGGAATTCCAAGAGAATTTAAAGAAAATTAAAACCGTACAATTGTTGCTATATTACATAAAACTGGTACTAGTAAAACGAGAATTCAATGAGGAATTCCAAGGGAATTTAAAGAAGATTGAAACAGTATTCAATGATCACGTAGAACGAATGCTTGACTGAATGCTTTTCTTACACAATTGTTACTATATTACATAAACCTGGTACTATTAAAACAAGATTTCAATGAGGAATTCCAAGAGAATTTAAAGAAATTTAAAACAAGAATTAAATGAGGAATTCCAAGGGAATTTAAAGAAGATTGAAACAGTATTCAATGATCACGTAGAACGAATGCTTGACTGAAGGCTTTTTTTACACAATTGTTGCTATATTACATAAAACTGGTACTAGTAAAACGAGAATTCAATGAGGAATTCCAAGGGAATTTAAAGAAGATTAAAACAGTATTCAATGATCACGTAGAACGAATGCTTGACTGAATGCTTTTCTTACACAATTGTTACTATATTACATAAACCTGGTACTATTAAAACAAGATTTCAATAAGGAATTCCAAGAGAATTTAAAGAAATTTAAAACAAGAATTAAATGAGGAATTCCAAGGGAATTTAAAGAAGATTGAAACAGTATTCAATGATCACGTAGAACGAATGCTTGACTGAAGGCTTTTCTTACACAATTGTTGCTATATTACATAAAACTGGTATTATTAAATCAAGATTTCAATAAGAAATTCCCAGAGAATTTACAGAAGATTGAAAGAGTATTGAATGATCACGTAGAACAAATCCTTGACTGAATGCTTTTCTTACACAATTGTTGCTATATTACATAAAACTGGTACTATTAAAACGAGATTTCAATAAGGAATTCCAAGAGAATTTGAAGAAAATGAAAACCGTACAATTGTTGCTACATTGCATGAAACTGGTACTAGGGAAACAAGAATTAAATGAGGAATTCCAAGGGAATTTAAAGAAGATTGAAACAGTATTCAATGATCACGTAGAACGAATGCTTGACTGAAGGCTTTTCTTACACAATTGTTACTATATTGCATAAACCTGGTACTATTAAAACAAGATTTCAATAAGGAATTCCAAGAGAATTTAAAGAAAATTAAAAGCGTACAATTGTTGCTACATTACATAAAACTGATACTAGTGAAACAAGAATTAAATGAGGAATTTCAAGGGAATTTAAAGAAGATTAAAACTGTATTCAATGATCACGTAAAACGAATGCTTGACTGAAGGCCTTTCTTACACAATTGTTGCTGAGTTACATAAAACTGCTGTTGATAAAACAAGAATTCAAAGTGGGATTCCAAGAAAATTGAAAGAAGACCATTACAATTTCAATGATCTGACTCAACTCTAGCAGTGAAAGATTAAACGTTAAACCAGAAGATTGAGGGTTACGAACGAAAGCAAGTACAGTGAACAACGATACGAAAAGATCGCTAAATTGTTGAAAGCACCATATAGAAGCATAGAAATTCGTCTACGGTATCTGGCGAGCGTAAATAATACTAAATCCAGTTCTCCGAACAAGATCACCGGAACACAAAAGAAATATCGAAATTTCAGGGCAACTGTTTTCCATTCTCAGATAGTTCAAAGCGTAAACATGGCGGCGGGAAGCGATCAATCCACCTTGATGCGGAGCGTTATCAACACGAGCTTTCAAAGGCTCGGAGTACTTTTTATCGGGAAAAATATCACCGGTTCCCGTTCCTCTGTTTCATTCAGTCGACAAGAGCTGTCGAAGCAGCCTTTACCGGCTGTTTCGCTTCCCTTAATCGTATCCGTGTTGGAATTTGCAATTATGTCGAACGATTTCGCGTCCTTAATTCGCGGCGCGGAGCGGGTGCCCCCTTTGAAAACGGACACCCGGTGCATTCACAGTCTGTATTGAAACGTTCGCATTCACGTGTGCATACCGGGCTCTCTCTCTCTCTTTTGCTCTCTCTCGCGATGCACATCGGTTGCACATCCGACGGTGATGGTAGGGGCCCCAGTTCATATTCACAGAGTACATACATATGTTTTTTCGCGCAATAGGAACGGCAAAACCGCGCCAGGGGTCGAATTCAAGCTGCGTCTGAATGGCACATATTAGTATCGTTTCTTCGACGTTTGAATTTGAAAGCGATGGGATATCGAGGATTAAACATGAGAGCCAACTAGCCGCCGTAAAAGGACCATCGACTGGCATCCACGAGCGCCGATAAGCCGCCAAATAAGAATATATTATTTTTATTCTCCGATTGCGGCCAACCTCCGCGAGTTTCAGTCAGATATCGAAATAAACATCTTTCGTTTTCTCGAAATTCTGTGTGAATTTATGTAGGATCGACGTAGAAGAAGAAACGAAATTTATATTTACATTCACCTTATATTATAATCTCGTTAGTTTCAGTTTTAATATTTACAAACATCTTCTTAAAAAGACAATCAGCGGGAGGATTTGAATGGATCTAGTTATTAATGTTAGGATACCATCCATAGCACTCCCTTTGTAAGGGTTAACAATGCTACTTTATTTTTAATACGAACAGAAACAATTTAAATATTCATTGCAAGTGGGACTCAATGATGTTATGATACTATATGATCGAAAAGTGTAGGAATTGTATTAATTCTGCACTTTTGCGAACTACTGTATTATCTAAAACATCAAACGAAGTTTTGATACGTAATTAATAGACTGCGGATTGTATGCATTTATGACAAAAATGAGTGCGCACGATTTAAAACAATGGAAGTATTAAAAAGATTTCGTGCCACCAGTATATTAGTTTTATCTTAATTAGATAATTAAAAGAAGAATTAAATTTTCATTTGGCTGCTGCGTCTTGCAATCAATGCAAACATTTTCTATTTTGCATAAAGATCCGCAGTCTAGTAATTAATTAATACGTAATTTAAAACAAAAAGTTACTACTACAGCAAAATAATTATTATTATAAAAAAAGTATGTATGTTTAAAACTACTCGTTTTCAAACCTATGATTATGTAATCTTGAAATAATGTTATCGGCGCAACGATTTCGATCTATTTTTACAAAAATATAGCTATTTTACAATATATCCGACGTTTCGGTTCTGATTTGAACGTTAGTACGTTTCCAACCAGTATCTCAGACACTACATAATCAAGCATGCCAATGCTATATGATTATAAATAAAGTTAATAGCAAACGCAATTTCCTTTGAAAAAGGTTCAAATCAGAACCGAAACGTCGGATATATTGTAAAATAGCCATATTTTTGTAAAAATAGATCGAAATCGTTGCGCCGATAACATTATTTCAAGATTAATTAATATTTACCATCGAGATACAATTGAATATCTATGATTATGTATATTTAATTTGTACTGTATTATATAAAGTATAATAATGTATTCTAATTGCATTAATAAAAAAAAAAAAATTATTAAGGGTTATACTTCAAGGGTTGAACACGTCGCCGAAACAATACGTTTCTTGCAAGCAGCCCGATCCCGCATATAACCTTTCGCAATTGGAGACGTGGACCGTTCCGTAGGTCCTAATAAAACGCCGTGACGAATGTCAACGCACAACAATGGCCGTAGAAGCACCTTGCGACCCGAAGGGTGGTGCACCCCTACACACGCGTGCCTGTCGCTCACGCGTGCGTTTCTGGTCCTGGAGGGTTGGAAAAAGGGTGGCGGCACAATCCTCTACAGGACCTTCGCACGTGGACATTCTCAGCTTACCGAGACAAATCCGCGATCCTGCATGCATAAACTATTAAGCCGTTCGAAATTTATGAAAATGCATGTCATTTTCCGCTGTTTAGACCCGGTGCCAACCGTCGCCGTTGCCCGCGGAGAATTCACCAGATCCACTGATTTATTGGGAAACTCCACCCCACGAATCTTGATTCGGGATCAACGGATTCGATTAAGAACCGTGTCGAAACGAGCCGATTTGAAATTCAGCGATAACGCGCACGCATAAAACGGCCGTGATTCGATTTTGAGGACAGAGTTTCGTGCTAATCTTCTCGGCTGAGGAAGCAGTCATTTTGCAGTTCTGAATTGTAGGTGTGCCGATGCGAATAGAATTATATACAGTGGGTAAAAAAAGTATTGGCACACTCTTGAAAAGGCGATAACTTTTTAAATATCGTATTATACGATTGGAATTTTTTTGGGAAGCTAGAGCAATTGGTTTGCCACAGGGTGTGAAAAAAAATTTGGTCGAAAATTGCAATTCATCGGAATTATAGCAAAAATACTGAAAGTTGCATTTTACAACTTTTTTATGTGGGCCAATATTGAAAATTTTTAAAATGCTTTTTGTAGATCTGTGTCAGTTATATGCACTGGTAACTTATATATAAGTATAAACAAGAACATACAATAATATAAAAGAATATACAAGAATAAACAAGAATATACAAGAATATACAAGAATATACAAGAATATACAAGAATGTACAAGTATAAACAAGTACATACAACAATATACAAGAATATAACGAAGAAACAAGAATAAACAAGAATATACGAGAATACACAAGAACATGCAATAAGACAAGAATATAGAGGAATATACAAGTATAAACAAGAACATACAATAATATAAAAGAATATACAAGAATAAACAAGAATATACAAGAATATACAAGAATATACAAGTATATACAAGAATATACAAGAATATACAAGAATATTCAAGAATATACAAAAATATACAAGTATATGCAAGAATATACAACAATAAACAAGAATATACGAGAATACACAAGAACATACAATAAGACAAGAATATAGAGGAATATACAAGTATAAACAAGAACATACAATAATATAAAAGAATATACAAGAATAAACAAGAATAAACAAGAATATACATGAATATACAAGAATAAACAAGAATATACAAGAATATACAAGAATATTCAAGAATATACAAAAATATACAAGTATATGCAAGAATATACAACAATAAACAAGAATATACGAGAATACACAAGAACATACAATAAGACAAGAATATAGAGGAATATACAAGTATAAACAAGAACATACAATAATATAAAAGAATATACAAGAATAAACAAGAATAAACAAGAATATATATGAATATACAAGAATAAACAAGAATATACAAGAATATACAAGAATATTCAAGAATATACAAAAATATACAAGTATATGCAAGAATATACAACAATATAAAAGAATATACATGAATAAACAAGAATATACAAGTATATACAAGAATATACAAGAATAAACAAGAATATACAAGAATATACAAGAACATACAAGTATATACAAGAATATACAAGAATATTCAAGAATATACAAAAATATACAAGTATATGCAAGAATATACAACAATATACAAGAATATACGAGAATACACAAGATCAAACAAGAATAGACAAGAATATAGAAGAATATACAAGTATAAACAATTCGATTTCATCGAAATCGGTTGATGCGAAAAAGAACGACAGGCATTGAAAGAATCTGCAGTTATAGGTCGAAAATCTGCAATTTTTTACATATTTTAATGTTTATAGCGCATTGCAACGTCGGCCAATTTTGACGAAATATGTTTAATTGACAGAATATGTTTAATTGACACAGGTCTACAAAACGCATTTTTAAATATTTTCAATATTGGCCTATATAAAAAAGTTGTAAAATGCAACTTTCAGTATTTTTTCTAAAATTCCGATCAATTGCAATTTTTGACAAAATTTTTTGTCATCCTGTGGCAAACTAATTGCTCTAGCTTCCCAAAAATATTCAAATCGTGTAATACGATATTTAAAAAGTTATTGCCTTTCTAAAAGTGTGCCAATACTTTTTTACCCACTGTATATACAATATTTATAAAACAGTGAAATCGATAAAATGGTCAAAAATAGAGAAATTATGAAAATAATTTCCACTTTGTTCTTTCGAATAATGAAATTGCTTTCATTCCGGTTTGTGGAATTTATATAACGATTAAAAATGGAGGAATTATTAATATTATTTTCAATTTGTTGTTTTCGGTTGATCTCATTAATTGGCGTAATAATTATATCATGCACGTATCTCTTAAAGGATGGACAATAGGAATTCTTAAATATACGAACTGCAATGTTTAATTTATTTTAAGTTCACACAAGGGAGAACACTTTTGTAAGTAGAATTTGTCTCTCGTGTTACAAAGTATGAACTACATTCTAATTTTCACGTTTAAATTATTAGCTATTTATACTTGACCTTATAAGAGGAGCAATATTAATGTCGCTAATGGCTTGTCTTCAAAATATTATGGACCAGTAAATTTGATAAAATCGAACAACATTTCGTTTGAATTTATCGCCTCTTATAAACTGGGGGTCTTTATGCAAAATAAAAATTGTCCAAGTCACTTTTACGAAACAGAAGTGAAATAATATACTTTCTCTTTTAATAGTGCTCGTTACAATCGCTAACAATTCTTTTAAAGTGTTCAAAATTTTTATATATTTTTTGTGAATGCATAAACTCCGCAGTTTACTCGTGATCAAAATTAGAATCTGATGTAATATCGCCTCCCCTGAATTTGCATATAACAATGACAATCTACATGGACATTTCCGATGACAAACGACGTAAATCATTGTCTGTCTTGTAATTTGTCATAGTGCGTCGCATTAGTAGCAAAAACCTTTCTCACCTCTCCCTCACTCCCTCTGTCAGCTTGAATGGCCAAGGATTTTACTTTAATCATTCATCGGGCTGCTCTGAAAGTGTTCGACTTTGAATCCCTGCGCCCCATGGGTCCCGGCGCGTAACACCCTCATCTCCATACCGATTTCACGGTTGTCACGGGTCCCCGTTAAAATGGTCGGCCAAATATTTATGAAGATGTAACCGTTATTTTGATAAGCGGCCTCGATTTGATATCGGTACCCTTTCTCCTTTCACGGCACGGGCTTCCTGAAAAAAGCTCGAGGGGGTCGAAAGTGCGAATATAAACGCGTCCACGCGACTCCCCCGGGGCCGCAGCCAAGATCCGACTGCTGTTTCAATATTGGGGTGGCTGCGAACAGGCCAAGCACGCATTAGATCCGTTAGGGGTGTCGTCGTCACGGATTTTGGAGCGTATTCCAAATAAACTTATCGTGTCATACAGTCATTTCTGAAGATTCCTCATTCGCGTTCTTCTACTAGATGGCTAGATGGAAAAAATACAGTTTAAAATAATACTACTTTCAACAATATTACTTTTGGAGAAACGAAGGACACATTCAGAAAATGTGGATCAAGACGAATTCACTGATATGCAACACAATAACTTCCAAGGTCATACAAGGTCAGAACATTTCCTAACATTGTATTTACTACTGTATTATTCGTAGGGCTAGATAAACTAGTTAACAATTACTATTATTATTATCATTATTGTTCCGAATAAACGTATGTCTTAAAATTTTTTTTTAATTAAAATTTTTAAATGTTATCGGCGCCATCGTTCGATCGTTTTTAGAAACGTATGTCTACACAGTGAATCTTTATGCATTTATGACAAAAATATGTAGGAGTACTTTAGAACAGTATAAACATTAGAAGAATTTAAAAATACAGTTTTATATAATTTGCAACCTATTAAAAACATTAAGAAAGAAATTAAGATTCCATTTCACTGTAGTTTCTTGCAATTCGGGTAGTAAATTTTGATTGTGCATAAAGATCCGCTATCTACTTGTATCATTTATATCGTGTACAAACACCTCCTACAATTCTGCCATTGGGTAAGAAAATAATTTCTACAGAAGATGAAGTTGATTGGAAGGAGAAGACGTGCCACAATAACGTTGCAGTTGCGAAAAACAACAAATATTTCCCTTTCCCATGGAATTTAATGTTTGTAACACATTCAACCTCAATGTGGCACGTCTTTCTCTTATCCGATCAACTTCATCTTCTGCAGAAATTATTTTCTTACCCAATGGCAGAATTTTAGGGGGTGTCGTAAAAAAAATGTCACATGGTATATGTACCCAAGGCCCACCCTAATGCGCCACCCCTTCCCGAACTTCGATTGATCTAAAATGTTGGATATATTTAACTTCCCGATTCATAGGGAAGTTACTGTAATTTTTTCATGAAATGGAACAATATTAGGGGGCGTCCTGCCCAAAATTTTATGGTCGGAAAATAAGGTCCACCCTACTGGTGCACTACCGTGCACCTAGATATGAACGTAATAAAAATATGAATTTTTTTCTTCGTCTATAAAATTTTTTTTTTTGACTTACAGTCTGTGAATGACACTCGTCAAAGTGCACCAAAGCAAGTATACATACAAGGTGTTCGACTACAGGTGGGAGAAATTTTAAGGGTTGGTTCTTAACGATGATATAAGACGAAAATGAAGAATAAAAGAATTGCGATTTCGGCTTCGTTATTTAGCTATTAACAACGCGACAGTCACGTATCAAGTGAGAGATGCACGCATAACTTGGTTCTCATTTGGGGCCCCAGCGAGGTGAAAATGTTTAACAAATCGGTGGACAAATGAAGAATAAAATTACAGTAACTTCCCTATGAATCGGGAAGTTAAAAATTACGATTTCGGCTTCGTTATTTAGCTAGTAACAATTAAAAATCAACAACGCGTCTAACAAAAGTGTACGTTGTGTACGTCAAAGAAATTCTTCATTTTCGTCTTATATCCTCGTTAAGAACCAACCCTTAAATTTTCTCCCACCTGTAGCCGAACACCCTGTATATGCCATATCAAAGCCTTATAACGAACTTCAAATTTTAGTAAATGTCGCGGGTTTTCGTACATTCGTCCCACTTTGCGGCGTGCGTGCACGTTCGCGAAAGAGCCAATCAGGACTCGAGAGCTTAGCCGGCCTCCTCAGGTGGTTCTGTCTGCGTACCTGGTGCCCAGGCAGCTAATACACACGTTCAAAATTTTTCACCGGCCGATTCCATTTCTGTGTTGTTTCCTTTCTCCTCTTCCCTCCTCCTCCTACTGTTACCCTCCGCTCTTCTCCTCTCACCTCCTTCTTCACCCACCCCCACCTTTTTTGCCGAGAGAGTCGGCCTGTTCCGCACTCAGAGAACAATGCCCGAGATCCGTCGCGGATAAATCGATTTTTACGCGACATAACTTTCATACCGTCCGCCCTCGCTCGCCACCCCCTCCCCGCGCCCCGCGCCTCACCTGTCCAGCCATGAGCGTATAGTTACTATCCAGCCAACAGCTACCAGTTGTAGCCGACTCGAGGCGTGAACCCCTGGATGAAGTTATGCTACGTTTCCACGGGATTAGCAAAGCTAATTCGGGCGTTCTTCAGCGTTCAGCCGGCCCCCGGAACGGTAACGTTCGTTCGTGTTTCTCAACGCCTTGGAACCGGAAGACGGCCCCCGGGCGTCACCGTTCGAGAATTCTGAAATTTCGACACCGCTGTTACGGTGAAGCCACTCACAACCGAACTAATAGGCATACAAAAGAGAGAGCAAATTTCATTTATTTAAACAAACAATCAAGGAACTTTACAATTTTTATGGTAACAAAATTAAAACGTTTTCGGCGCATTGGTTCGATCAAAAATTACTATTTACACAATTTGCAAAATATGCACAATAATTTGTCTCGACGTTTCGATCTCAATTTAGATCATTATCAAGAGAATACTAACAAAATATATATTGTGTCTGTAATGGAAATTAACAAAAATATTAATCATTGCATTTAAGCCAGAACAAAAATGAAACTAAAATAATTTCATACTCACTTGCGTAGTGTAAAGAAAAAAAAAGGAAAAAAAAGTGTTTTCTTTACACTACGCAAGTGAGTATGAAATTATTTTAGTTTCATTTTTGTTCTGGCTTAAATGCAATGATTAATATTTTTGTTAATTTCCATTACAGACACAATATATATTTTGTTAGTATTCTCTTGATAATGATCTAACTTGAGATCGAAACGTCGAGACAAATTATTGTGCATATTTTGCAAATTGTGTAAATAGTAATTTTTGATCGAACCAATGCGCCGAAAACGTTTTAATTTTGCTTCAAGCTTCATACGATCGCTAAATTTTTATGGTGTTTAATAAAGCTTTCTGGATGCTATGTCCCACACGTTTTCCAACGTAAATAACTGTGTAGAATTAAATTCTTGTTTCGTGCTTTGAAGTGCTTTTTTCCGCATTAACGCACTGGATACATCAATGCCATGGTTGTCAACCTTATAAGTTTATAAACAAACTTATCGTGAACATTAGAAGTAGTAAGTCGTGTTCAGTGTGGCTGTGCTGAGCAAAGGTTAAAAATATGTTCTAAAAAGTTTTATTGTGTTCCTTATTGATTCGTTTTTGACTGAATTGCCAAGCTTCATTGAATTTTTTAGCGTACTTCTCGTCGTATAAAATTCTATAGCTAAAAAACAAAACGTGTTTCAACTTTCAACCTTGTGGGAGTTTTTTAAATATACTTTAAATAATCAATTAACCCTCATCCGCCCCTCGTGTCAATTTGACACAGTTTTCCCGCAATAAGTTATACTGTTCTGTTATTTGTAAGTAAATTTGTCCAAAACTTGGTGACTTTAATTTTTTTTATGCGGATCGTATAACCTTAAAAAGAAAAGATGTAAATATTAACTCATCAATTTGAATGAAAAAAATGGCGAAAAGTAACTGTTTGTCTTGTTATTTTATCGATTTGTTTATCATTGTGTCAATTTGACACCGAGGGACAGATTATGTTCGTGAAATGAGGAACGGATGAGGGTTAACCCAAAAAATCATTAACCATAGTTATTTATTTTGAACATAATTTCGATTGAAGGAAACATAATACAAATATACATCTGAACGTTGAATAATATGTAAGAGGAATAAATTGTTTAATCTATACTGTTGCAAAGAAACGATTCGTTTTTTTTATTAACATCTTGTATTGATATACTGGATGATCAAATTCAAATGGAGCAAATTAGTCCACAAACCTTTACGACAGTTCCTCAGTTATTTAAGAGTTTTGGTAGCTTTGGTGGCACGATGTCGCATCTCGCAAGTCCCAACTGACGCGATTAGATGGAGCGTGTCACGGGTAAACCGCACGGGAGAAAAAATCGTCGCGAATCTTCAGTCGCGAACAGTTAGTCGTAAAGAAAGGTCTGTGTGATAAAACGAACTCAAAATTTACTGTATGTTCGATGTACATTGTTCTCAGCAAGTTTTTTCAAATTTTTCTTGCTATCCAATAAGCTGCACAAATGACAACAATCTTCATGTTGACAAATCAATATTAATGAAGCCAAAGGTGTAGGGAGCAGCAGCTCTAGGAAACTTTTATAACCAACCTTAAGATTAAAAACCCAGGTGCAAACCTAAAAAACCTAAAAAAAAAAAACTGTATGTTCGATGTACATTGTTACAATTGTATACTCGTTCTTGTATTGCAAAATACACCAGTTTCGCAACTTGAAAATTTAAAGTTTTCACTAAATAACAACAAATTTATATGGTCCAGGATTTCCTGATGGTAGCTGTTTTTCAAGAGATCTTACACATACGTTCCGAAAAAGCAGTCTCGAGAAAAATGCATTCGAAATTTGCAAAAGGATGTACAGTGTAATTTCGAGGGTCTGACCCATATTCGGTTGAACGCTTTTAACGACGACAATTTTTCGAATTTCAGGAAACCCCCCAGGGATTTATTTTCAAAGATTTACTCACACATTATCAGATAAAATAAGTAGAATGAAGTATTTTATGGAGCTGGTACAAAATTTTATAAACTTGTTTCAAAGTAAAGAAACTATTTTTCGACCATTGCGATGTGTAACTAATAGAGCGTAAATAATATTATTGTTGGTATACCTTATGTTATCAATATAATTCTGGAAACTAAATTTGATAAATGAAAATACAAACAAAATTGTAACGAATGAAACTTAAGTATAATTATGTATAACGAAAGCTATACGTATATATTGTTTTACAAATAAAATAGGACGAATAATTATAAATAAATATTGAAAATCCTATTTACAGTCAATGCAGATGAATTGAACATCACTTTTTCATAAAAATATCTGTAAAAGATCTGTATTTCATTTCGAACAAAGCGTGAAAATTTTTATGGGAGTTGTTCAATCCCTTCAAACTAACTGGAAACTAAGTTTCTAAATATGTATAGCATGCGGGCTCATAAGCATAATGGAAAATAACCACAACTGTTTGAATTTCTTAAAAGGGTTATGAAGAACATTTGTTTCACATAGCTTAATAGCTATTTTATGTAAAAACGAAATTTACTTCTCTTATTTATTTACTTCCCATACTGATTCTATAAATGTTACTTTTTTGTTAAATATCGGGTGTGAACCGATTCTAGAACGATATCGACTTTTCTGTAATTGATTTCACTGAATATTGCAGCTGTATATTTGCTTATACGTGTTATTGATTTCCAACAAAACATTGAAAGAAATAAATTATTTCACATTCACACACACTGTGTGCATCACTCAGGATAGGAAATTAATAAATAGATGTTTCAATTTCCTGTTTTTAAATTTGGCTTCATTGTAGATAATATACAAAATGAAAAATAAAAATACAATTCAATAATCTTATTCAGGCACATTAAAATTCGTCAGACATTCTGTGCATGTTTGTGTATTGAATCGATCAGTAGAAAATTATTTACAAACTAAATAGTAATTGTTTAGAATAAAGATTCTGTATAACTGTTTTAATCAAAATTTTTATGGCAATCCTAAATAGTTATTTTTGGAATCGTTTCGAACACTAGCAAATAATAAACAGTGAAATAGATAGTGGAATTTATAACAATTCAAACATTAAGAAAAATAAACAGTATCAACGTATTATTTTTAATATGCTAAAATCATTAAAGAAATTTTTTAATTGCAATCGATGCAGACAATTATTATTTTCATTTATATAATCTAGATCATTCGTATGTTACAGTCTGCATATTCTCAATACCAATTCAATCACGCTATAAATTATTGTCAGTAGCTGTCGACTGAATCACAGAATGACATTAAAATTTTATGATTTCAAAGCGAATACATAAACTTAACCCTTAGCACTCGAATGGTGACTCCGAGGCAGCATTAAAAATTGCTTGTACCATTATTCAAAATATTGTATACATTATTAAATACATGGGTATCTAATCAATTACTAAACAATTAGGTATTGTATAAGGTATTATATTTAATATCGTGTCCATACAATTTTTTAAATCATAGGGAATGGAAATATTCCAGGTAGGAAAAAATGTTCTATTTTTTAGTTAAAGTAGCTCAGAGTGCAAAGGGTTAATGTGTTCTATGTAAATAGTAAAAACCTTGATCAGCTTCAGCGAGTTTTAGCTTCACCGAAAATTGCTAGTCTTTATGCGGCGAGGTCACGACTCCGAATTGGGGGGCAACAATTTATGGCAGCTCGAAGCCCATGGCGAACGAAAATCTGGCGTCCATATTGGACCATCTATATTTATAAGATCTATATCGCCGAGCACATCAAGATCCACCAACTCTGTAGTGTGCTCTTTGACCCACGAAATTATAATACATCTGCTCAAAAGTTATGCGTCCTTCTAGCCTAACAGCGAGCATCCGAAAATCTAACTGCGCTCATCCGACACGTCGATTCCTCTTTAATTTCTCAATTTGCATAATTGCTGGGGAGGTCTGTTTATTTTCTCCAACGGGGAAATAAAAACGAGACACGTGCACGTTCCGTTTACTTGGGAATTTACTAATCCGAGTGATTCCATTACACATCGTTCATGAAATTCTATTAGGTGCGCGAACGATTTACCATTTTGTTTTAAAATAATGGAATAGTGCAATCAGAAATCACAATAATACTTTTTAATCTTTATCCTATCGATATGGATCCATTTTATGTAAAATTTTGTTGATTGCACAATATTATGCACTATTACGACGATTATTAAACTGCACATTTTTATGCAAAATCAAGGTGCATTTTGTTTTAAAATAATGGAATATTGCAATCAGAAATGACAATAATACTTTTTAATCTTTATCCTACCGATATAGATCCATTTCGTGTAAAATTTTGTTGATTGCACAAAATTATGCACTATTACAATGATTACTAAACTGCACATCTTTATGCAAAATAAAGGTGCATTCATTTCAGTACACAGGAAACAAAGTGTCAATTATTTTAATCCTTCTACTGTCTCAACTTGTAAATGAATAAAATCCACAGTCTAGTGATTAACAATGTAATAATTTTTATTTCATACATCTTGTTTTTTAAGAACGGGGTTTAGAAGCATCAATGTATCTATTGTTTTCAACATATTAACCTTTTGCAACTTGTACAGACTTGTATTTGAGGATGCGCAAATATAATTCTTTATAAAATATACATATGTATACATAGATCATAGATCAGCTTGACATTTGAGTTTCGTGCCTGTACTTCTTTGCTGAAAGCACTGCTGCCTCCGATTGCGACTGGCTCCAGAGTCGGAAAATAAGTTCGCCTCGTCGACATTCACATATTTCGATATTATCAATTCAACACGATGCATATGGTTGTCACTCGCCCGCATCTTCTCATGAGGATGTATAATATCCGCTGGTGAATACATACATACATGAATAGACGGATACACGTGTATCTGAATACGTTAATATACGACCAGTGGATCGTGAACGTACGGACTGGTATTCGCGAAGTATTCTTTTATTTCCGTCGGAAATATCACAGAAACAATTTCAAAATTCACTGCCACACCCCAGCCCATAAAAGTTAGAATCAAAGCAACTTATTCAGTAATATGAGGATTGAGAAAACAGGATTTGTTATAGCAATTATTTTTGTAACTTTCTTACAACTTTTACATTCTAAATTAATTTTGATTGCTTCATAGTTTGTGATAAAAATTATTTTCAAGTTTCATAATAAAATCGTCACCCATATGTGACATTCCTATCACATATACAATTATAATATAATAATGTACGTATAATGTAAAACTTCTTCCAATTCTTATTCATTTTTAACACTAAAATTATGAAACAATTGAAAGTATTTTAACGATTGTCTAAATTATTTTCTATTCATTTATGAAAATAACAAGACTTGTAGTATTATAATATAATAATGTACGTATAATGTAAAACTTTTTCGAATTCTTATTCATTATTAACTCTAAAATTATGAAACAATAAGAAAGTATTTTAACGATTGTCTAAATTATTTTCTATTCATTTATGAAAATAACAAGACTTGTAGTATTATAATATAATAATGTACGTATAATGTAAAACTTTTTCGAATTCTTATTCATTATTAACACTAAAATTATGAAACAATAAGAAAGTATTTTAACGATTGTCTAAATTATTTTCTATACATTTATGAAAATAACAAGACTTGTAGTATTATAATATAATAATGTACGTATAATGTAAAACTTCTTCCAATTCTTATTCATTATTAAACAATTATGAAACAATAAGAAAGTATTTTAATAATTGTCTAAATTATTTTCTATTAATTTATGAAGATAACAAGTCTTGTAGTATTTTAATAGACTGACAACATTATAATATATGTCCAAAAAAATAAGTTCATTGAATAGATCCCACGTACATTCGAAAAATTAATTAAAAAACTTCTAGTAGTGTTAATACAGTAATTTAATAATGTTCTTGCTTACAGAAAACTAGATGAAACTTAAATGTCGATAATCCTCAAACGTCCATAAAATGTAAGTACACGAAAGCTACAAAATAGTTCAGATTCACCTATTTTCGTTTCACACTTGAATTCGACTATATTTTATTCGTAACAATTCTGTACATAAATACCACTAATTATGAAACAATCATACGGAAATAAAAATATGTACAGCATCCTAACTGGATGAATTTTTACTCGGGTAGCGTATAAAGTTTATTACTTTCAAAGTTCGTATATTATCCCACTCAGGTTGAAAAATTTCGTTTCGAACGAAAATAAGAGGTTTTCTTGTGCTAGTAAATATCAGGTTGCGTTTACTCACATCAGCTGTTGCTGATTTTTCCCATCACATTTTGTCGAGTCCCGTAGATGTACGCGGCATTTAAACTCGGCACAAAAAGCAATTGTATTGATTACAATGTGGCATCCAAATGGGGGCGGTCGGTTGGTCAACTCGTGTCGGAGATATTTTAATGATCCGCGTAATGATTATAGTGCGCCTGATAGACACTGACTGCATTGTTATAATGCAAATGCCTCTGTTTGCCGACCGGCTGGGAAAAGTTGTAACCGGTGTTTTTGGAATTTGTTTGACAATGCTAGTGTTGCTGATATTATCACGATGGTTGTTGATAATGACATTATCTCGTACGGTGTTCCTTCGCTTTTTCACGCGACATTCTCGGCCATAATTTCTTCATACTAATTACTAGATTGCGGCTGTTTATGCTAAATGAAAATGTTCTGCATTGGTTATGGGAAGCTGGAATAAATAAAAATTGATTTCATCCCTTAATGATTTGGTTGCATTAAAAATAACATTGCAGTGCTGTTGCATGTAAAACAACATTACGCACACACACATATAAATTTCGTACTAATTATCCTCCATATAATTACCGTATGCATTTTATAAAAATTTTTAGAAACAAAATTAGAAAATTCTGAAGGTCTGTAATTTGGAGAATCATAGCGCTGACAATTCTATTTATAATTTTTGCTATACTTGGTTGTCTCACTCGATACATTATAAAAAATCGAGATAGTTCGTTTGATTTATTAATTTCATTCTTATTTAAATGCTGCCTCTTTCCAAAGTATTCTTGTTACCATTTCTTTTTTTAATTGTTATAATGAGATTGAGGATTTTGTGAGTTTAGAAACAAAAATGAATAGGTACAATTTCAACAGTTGGGAGACTTTTAAAATTCAATACTCGAAAATTTCAAGAATAATATTTGTAAAAACCAATAATCTATAACACAAAATATCCTATCTAATTCTGTTATATTTCACATATGTATTATAAAATCATATACATGAAAATAATAATATATAAAATACAAATAATATGTATGAAAAAAAGTATTATATATATGCATTATAAAAAGGTCATATAATGTAAATATAAAAAAATATATAAAAATATGAATATATATATACTCTATAATAATCTATAACACAAAATATCCCACCTAATTCTGTCACATTTCGTTATTTTAGATTTTATATTTAAAATTGTTATAAGTATAATAAGTAGAAGGGCTACAGTGCACTATGCATATACTACACATATGTATTATAAAATCATATACATGAAAATAATAATGTGATATATATGATAATATATAATATAAAAATAATAATATGTATGAAAAAAGTATTATATATATATATATATATATATATATATATATATATATATATGTATTATAAAAACGTCATATAATGTAAATATAAATAAATAAATATATACATATATATAAATAAATATGAATATATATATATATATATATTATATTATATTATAAAAAAGTCTGACATATTATGAATAATTTTTGCACTATTCTCTCGCTACCAATTTTTGTTATAAATGCATAAAAAACCCAAAGACTACCGATGACTTACACATACACACATATTGTCGTTTTTGTCGAGTGTAATTCTCACTTGGAGTTCAAGTGATGATAACGTGTTATCAGAATAGAAATAAAAAGGCGATGCAAGTCCTTAGCACTTGAAACGCTTATCGCGTGTTCATTCGTTTCATCTTGAATATGACCAGATGTCTATTGTAACTCAATGTTCACCCTTAACAACGACAGCTGTTCGAGTGGCGCCATTTCCATCGCATCGGTCGCTCGGTAAATTTTACGGACGACACGAATTAGGAAACGGCGCAACTAACGCGGCCATCAATTACTATTAGCATTACTTATTTTTGGAAAGACACATATGGTCAGCAGAGGGTGACATCATCTCCTTTTTTCCCTGTCTCGTCCGCTTATTCGGCCTTCGCGTTTATTCGTGTTTTAACACACTCGCGTCGAGACAACGGTGCTTTCGGTTTAATCTTTTACAGCTAGCCCAAGGGGTTAGTTATACATCTAGTCCAAACATTTTCAAAAAACGTGCTCTTCGGAATAACTACATCGTTACTGAACTACTCGTCATGTTTGAAATTCTAAAGGCAACATAAGTATTTAACATGAAACCTACCGATTTTTACTATAATATAATATATACTGGAGTGAAAAATTATATGCAATAAATTCCCATGAAAACACCTTTACAATTTCAATAATTGTCAAATAAAAGATCTAATACCTTTCGTGGTAGGTTTAGTGTTATATAAAAATTTGTCTTTCAATGCACTTTGTTGTCCTTGTGCAGTTAGCTCAAGGGGTTATATGAAAGGACAATTTTTGAAATATATATGCTGGCTGACATCACGAAATTTTTATTAAACTTATTATTCATCGTATTCAATATTTTAAAAACGACGTGAATATTTCAATAAAAATTGAATTATAATTTTATAAAAACTTGGTGGGTAACATATCATTGCACTCAACTATTGATATTAATATTAATTTCGATATTAAAATACAGAAATATTGCTATTAACTTATTTGAAAGTTCAAATTAATTATTAAGACGATTTTTCCATCAATAAGTAAAGTAAATATATGTGATTACTACTAATAAGTATTATAAGTGTCGTGTTCATGCAAATTCTAATTAATCATGGATTATATTAATTATTATCGAATAACTCAATCTATGTATATTAGTTTCCTGCGTAGTGCGTGTTCATATTATTTCAGCATTCGATTCCGCATCCGGAAGTAAAGGAATGTAAAACATTTGTGTAACTTTATTTGATATTGAAACACTGCTATACCCTTGTTATGGTCACGATTGCCACTTCACCCCTCTCCTGTTTTGCAATAATGCATCGGTGACACGGTGCGTACCGTGATTCGTTGCACTGCGGTTACGAGTGCATTCTACATCGTGGTAACTTGACAAGCAGAATGGTTAAATTGTCTAAATTGCGTCGAATTCGTGATTCTTACTCATTTAATATCTATCAACAATTTTTCACCAACCATAATTCGCTATGGTCAAACCATAATTATTAAGACAACGTGTAATATTGAAAAGTGGATTCCAAAGTATGATGAACATTGCATAATTTCTTTTCGCAATTTTTGTGCCGAGTAAGCTTTTGTAATAATTATTGTACTTATTTAATCTCGACATGTTTATTTGTTTAGTTGTTCATATTCTTTGTAGCACGTGCTTTTAATATACAGTGACTCTTACTAATATTCGGACACTCTTAAAAAGACGACAATATTTTAAATATTGTACTATACGATTTGAATGTTTTTGGGGAGTTAGAGCAATTAGTTTGCCACAGGATGTCAACAAATATTTTGTCAAAAATTGCAATTGATCTGAATTGTAGCAAAAATACTAAAAGTTGCAGTTTACAACTTTTTTATGTAGGCCTATATTGAAAAATTTTAAAAATGCATTTTGTAGACCTGTGTCAATTAAACATGAGCTGTATATGTATAAAGATAATAAAAATTGCAGATTTTCGGCCTTCAACTGCAGTAAATCTAAGGATTCTTGCATCTTTCAATGCCTGTCGTTTTTCCCGCATTTTAAAAATTTTCAAAACGCATTTTTAAAATTTTCAATATGTCAGATAATCTGTGTCAGTTATGTGCACTGATAAAGTTTCATCGAAATCGGTTGATGCGGGAAAAAATGACAGGCATTGAAAGATGCAAGAATCCTTAGATTTACTGCAGTTGAAGTCCGAAAATCTGCAATTTTTACTATCTTTATATATCTACACCTCACGTTTAATTGACACAGGTCTGCAAAACGCATTTTTAAAATTTTCAATATGTCAGATGATCTGTGTCAGTTATATGCACTGATAAAGTTTCATCGAAATCGGTTGATGCGGGAAAAAATGACAGGCATTGAAAGATGCAAGAATCCTTAGATTTACTGCAGTTGAAGTCCGAAAATCTGCAATTTTTACTATCTTTATATATCTACAGCTCATGTTTAATTGACACAGGTCTGCAAAACGCATTTTTAAAAATTTCAATATTGGCCCACATAAAGAAGTTGTAAAATGCAACTTTTGGTATTTTTTCTACAATTCCGATCAATTGCAATTTTTAACTAAATTTTTGTTCACATCCTGTGGCAAACTAATTGCTCTGGCTTCCCAAAAAAATTCAAATCGTATAGTACACTATTAAAAATATTATCGTATTTTTAAGTGTCCGAATATTAGTAAGAGTCACTGTCGACACAACATTTGACAGTTTCACTTATTTTTGTTCGAGCAATTCAAAATAATCTCGTAAAATAGTACAAGGTGTAGTTGAAGTCTTAATTAGCCAAAAGAATGGGAAATTGATATTATGTAGAGAAAGATCTAGCAGTCCGTCAGTATTTAAAATAAATCTCTTGAAAAATGGTCAAAGAATAAACACATTCTATGAAATAATTTATATGTATAGAAGGAACGTATATATAATATTAATGCAATTTTTCATTTTAAATTTAATTTTCATTGGATATGTTATACAAGGTCTGAACAAAGTGTTATGCTTATTTCAAGCAGTATCATATGAAAAGAACCTACAGTAGTCAGTCTCCTAATTGATGGAACATAATCGATGACTGTAGATAATATACAAAATGGTTGGTAGTTGATAAAACACTTATCGTTATTGGTGAATAAATACTTTCCGATAATAACGGCATACATTTCCGACAGAATAAATCAAATGAATTTCAGTACTGTATGAGGTAGATCAATACAAAGATCGATTTTCACTGATCCATTGTCGTTTCAAACCTATAATACTTCTTCAGTCCACATGTCACCGGCATGGAACCAACACGTTGTTCAATACTCATTAAGAATGTAAATTAATACTTTCATAAGCATGTAAGTTTTTACATACTTTGTCTTTGAATTTGGTTTTCTTCACACCTTTGTTAATATAAATCACGTTTTAAAAATTATTTTTGATAATCCTTACAGACGCAATAATGAGATATATTATTCTTGAAGATGGTCTAAACTGTAGACCGAAACGTTGAATTAAATTTCATTCGATTTTGCAAACTTGCTTATTGTTCCAATTGATCGGGCGCTGATAATATTAATATATTGTTATGAACAAGTGACGATCGAGATACAGAGAACTGTTGTAATGGGGTAGATTTTGTAAAAATTATATTCCGACTTTTATCTTCGCTGACCTTGCCCTTAATTCCTAGTTTCACTGAAAATGACCATCAGTTCGCGATTCAATCGATAGAAGCCTCCCACCACTTCGTTTTCTACATGGAGTCGATACTCCTCCGATCGCGATATTCTATATCAGATTACATCTTAATCGAATTAAGTAGATTCGAGGAAGTTAGCTAATTGCGTTAACGTCTGGCAAATGTATTTATAAGACTATCATATCTCAGAACACAAAAGCTCTATTAGACTCATATTGTTTATCACTCTTCATCAAACAAAACACGGACTGTAACGATCAACGGTGCAACAAATATGTACACAGTATGTTCTGTCACTGAAAATAATGAAAAATTAATAATTGATGATCATAATTGAATTATTAAGAATTTCTAAAATAAATATAAGACGGAAGTTCCACTCCGAATTTCCATTTTCATAAAAACAATTTATACTTACAAAACTCGAGAATTAAATTTGGTACATTGCATATCAATTCTAGCAAATTTACAAAAATAAATACAATAAACCATCGAATTAAAAAGAAATAATCATTCTTTGAAAAAAGTGAGTTCTATTTATTAACTTCCTCGTGAAGAAAAAGTTCAAGAATATTTTGAATTGCATACATGCATATTTTAATTGCATATTTTAAGCATTTCCAACAAAACTGCTCAGTAGAAACACAAAACAATAAAACCAGTATACAAATTAAAAAATATAATCATGATATCTCCAATCTAATAAATCTATTATGAACGGAAATCAATTTCCATTTCACTCTAGTTTATCGAAATTGACGTAAAAAAATTTCTACCCCAAATGCAATATACAAATTGCTTGAAATAAGTTGAAAATAATATAACACATTAAATTCTTCTAATACGACCACTGTTTTAAACTACATCCACCCATTTCTCTCATACGCGCATAAAATCCGCGTCTAGTTATAATCGTGACACAGAAACGGTACGTGTCAACAGACTATTCACGCAACCGAGGGTCTCCCGCCACGCCTAGTTTGAAAAAAAAATCCATTCACGTTATTTATTATATGATGTCGTGTCCCGGTATATGGATCAAGAGTCGATCGCATTCTTTCATCCTTTGCTTACCATTTGCGAATCACGCGTCTCCCTCCAACTCACAGTCGGGCGTCCTCGCTTCTTCGTTGCTAGAAGCCAAGCCCTGCTAACCTAGGATCGCAACCCTGATGTGTTGAGCGTGGGGTGATGAACTCTAGACCTGGGGTTACCTTATTTACACTCACCCGTATCGTTGGCTTGGCTTACCCTTCTCGAGCGCGGCCATGTCACTTGGCTTTTTCATGAGACGTCAACACAAGCCACTCGCGTCCCACCCCCTCCCTCCTTCGAGACCCCCAACCAGAATGCTTATTCGCTGTTTTGGATTCCGCAATCTTTGGCCCTCCGAGATACGGCATATTCCAGATTTTCAAATCTCCCCCTCTCTCTACATATACATTTATATTTAAAACAATATATTTGGGAGGGGGGGAAATGAAAATCTGGAATGTGCCGTATCACGGAGGGCCATGTGTATATAAAGTTAACGTCGACGGCTGGAAGCAGTAATACATGCAAAAGGCGGCAATGCAAGTACTAGTTATACATATTATGTGTTTCATTTATTATACATTTCATTGAGTGTCCACTCATTGTCCCCTGATAAATAGCTGACATTTTCGTTATGGCACGACGTGTTTACGCAAAGATGTAAATATGAACTTCAATTATTCGTTAAATAATCTATACACTATAAGGATATATAATAACTAGACTGCGGATCTTTATGCAAAATAAAAAATGTTTGCATGGATTGCAAGGTGCAGAAGCCAAATGAAAATTTAATTCTTCTTTTGATTATCTAATTAAGGTAAAACTAATATAAGATAATATAAATATAAAAAATAATAAGATAAATATAAATAATAAATATATATATATATATATATATATATATATATATATATATATATATATAGTCACGGACAAAAATAAGTGGACAGTTAGTGGATATAGTTAAAAATGAAGTTTAGTCAAATTAACATAACCGTTATAAACATAAGATTTAGTTATTATTAGACTGCGGATTTTATGCATTGATGACAAAAATGGGTACGCACAGTTTAAAACAGTGAAAGTATTAAAAAGATCTCATGCCACTAGTATATTAGTTTTACCTTAATTAGATAATTAAAAGAATTAAATTTTCATTTGGCCTCTGCATCTTGGAATCAATGCAAACATTTTTTTTCATATATGTATATACATGTTATATACATATACATGTATATTACTGTATACATTAGTGTTATACGAATATGCGATTGTATATTGTACCATGTACAATAATAATAATAAATATTAATAAATGAAATTTCGATTCGATTTAACCTCGTACGCATGCATATACATGAACGTTGTTTAATAGTTTTAAATATTGAGAAAACATTTCGCACACAGGTTTTTAACTATTAATTACTCGCGTAAAACACTGACAATCTAATATCAGTTTGAAAGTACTACAAGCGTAAAAAAAGAGGCTACTACACTAGCAAATATGTATTTGCATTCAAGTAGTTATTCTATTAAATAAAAATGTTTTTATATTGAGGTCATATAAAGTAATCAGTAACTGCACGTGATCAGTAATGTAGAAAATTGAGTGCGAGTAAGTAGAAGGTTAAATGTTCCATAAACGTCCTGTGATCCTGCTAACGTCTTGAATACATATGTCCAGTTGAACATCCATAGGACGTTCGGCGTTGCAACTGGGAGCTATCTGGGACATATGGACGTTATCTGGACGTATGTAGGGCGTCCAGGTGATATCTGGGATAAACCACTCGGTTTAAAGCAATAATAAATAAGTGATGGAAACTTTCCAAGCATGCTGGATAAATCGATATTTCCAATCAAATAAAAGGAACACCCCTCCCCTCAAACGACATAAACGTCTCGCGTTATGGAGATCTCCGTCTTCCGAGCCCTCGAAATTCCCAAAAATCACCCCCAACAAACAGCGGTGCTTGGAAAACGACGCTACCAGTTAATCCGTCGAATAAAATCATCCGGAATTCGTGAGTTGTAAAGGGGGACCTCGATTCCCTATGATCACCTCATTCGTCATTGTCTCGAGGGGGTCTGGAGCTAATAGCTCCGGTTTCTTAATCGAAACTGCATCGTATCTCGTACGTCGTCGGCTCGAGGATCTTGCAAAGTTGCGGAGGGCGGCGTCGAGGATGGCTCGAATGACGGGTCGAAGCATACGCGAGAATCAAGAGGGCTACAAGACGGAAGCGAGATTGCCTTTAATCCAGTCGAGATTTAATACGAGCGACAAATTTTGCCCGGAGAATTAATTGAACGCCGTGGACGGGATTGGCGCTGCGCCGATTATTGTATGCCACTTTAACGAACCGGGATTTCGCATAATGTCTCCCGGAGCAACCTCCAAGCAGCCCCTGGGGTCGTTCAATCGTCGTCGCTTTAATTTGCGATTGTTTCGTTTGATAGTGCTGCGGATTTGATTCTAATTGCTGGATGGAAATTCAGTTTCCTCACGCTGCTCGGGAAATCGCTCTGCAAAAAAACTGTTCGGAGAGATCGGTCGGTACGGACATCTAACTTGCTGATCTTTATGCGGAATAAACAGTTTCTGCGTTCGTTCTGCAAGACAGGAGTCACTTCTAGTCAGTTCTATCTGAATTGCAACAAACCGAAATACAATATAAGTTTACTTTGTTTTCCAATATGTTTGATACGTTGACAGTAATGTAACCGTACTTTTAGATTCTATTAATGTTTCTGCTTTTATAAATTACACCTACTCATTTTTGTCATAAATGCATAGAGTCCTCTGTCTATTTATTAATCATACCAGAACGAATGCATTGACACTTTTAGATTTTTTCAATTTTTGCGATTTCGAATCACAGTTTAATTCATTTTTGCATAAATCTATATCTGCAATTGTTAAAAGACTTTAACCAACATTTTTCCGGTATGAAGTGGGCTACATTAATTTTTAAAATAAAAACATATATTTATCTATGCACTATATTTGATGCAGCTTCGAATAACATACTCGAATTAATAATGACAAATTATTCGATTAGAGAGAATAACTTGTTGCGGATAATGAATAATTATTAATTCGAATATTTTGTTCATATAAAAAAAATTTATTCCAACAATTATTTTAGATAGATATTGATTTGGAACAATTTAGAAACACATTATGCATAGAACTAATACAATATTGAACAGGGCAGCTGAAACTTGCTAAAAGAAAAGAAATATCTCTAGTGGTTCTATTACCCCCACCCCTAAGAAATCGCAAACGAATATTTCAATAATTATTTTAGATAGACATTGATTTGGAACAATTTAGGAACAGTTCTGCATAGAACTAATATGATATTGAACAGGGCAGCTGAAGCTTGCTAGAAGAAAAGGAATATCTCTAGTAGTTACAAATACCCCCACCCCTAAGGAATCACAAACGAATATTACAATAAATATTTTAGATAGACATTGATTTAGAACAATTTAGGAACAGTTTTGCATAGAACTAATATAATATTGCACAGGGCAGCTGAAGCTTGCTAAAAGAAAAGAAATATCTCTAGTGGTTCTATTACCCCCACCCCTAAGAAATCGCAAACGAATATTTCAATAATTATTTTAGATAGACATTGATTTAGAACAATTTAGGAACAGTTTTGCATAGAACTAATACAATATTGAACAGGACAGCTGAAGCTTGCTGAAAGAAAAGAAATATCTCTAGTGGTTCTATTACCCCCACCCCTAAGAAATCGCAAACGAATATTTCAATAATTATTTTAGACAGATATTGATTTAGAACAATGTAGGAACAGTTTTGCATAGAGCTAATACAATATTGAACAGGGCAGCTGAAGAAAAGAAATATGTCTAGTGGTTCTATTACCCCCACCCTTAAGGAATCGCAAATGAATATTTCAATAATTATTTTAGATAGACATTGATTTGGAACAATTTAGGAACAGTTCTGCATAGAACTAATATAATATTGAACAGGGCAGCTGAAGAAAAGAAATATGTCTAGTGGTTCTATTACCCCCACCCCTAAGAAATCGCAAACGAATATTTCAATAATTATTTTAGACAGATATTGATTTAGAACAATGTAGGAACAGTTTTGCATAGAACTAATACAATATTGAACAGGACAGCTGAAGCTTGCTAAAAGAAAAGAAATATCTCTAGTGGTTCTATTACCCCCACCCCTAAGAAATCGCAAACTAATATTTCAATAATTATTTTAGATAGACATTGATTTGGAACAATTATGCATAGAACTAATGCAATATTGAACAGGGCAGCTGAAGAAAAGAAATATGTCTAGTGGTTCTATTACCCCCACCCCTAAGGAATCGCAAACGAACAAAATTCATACTGAAATAATCACGGTTCGAATAAGTGACGAAGAAGAGAGTCGATAATGGTGTAGACATGATGGAAGTACAGAGGATAAGCGATCGTCTCCAAGGAATCGTGTAGAATCGGGAACTCGCGACGGCCTTGGGCAAAAGGCTCTCCGGTCTGACAGTAATAATTGAATCCAATCTTCCGTGAAGCGGGGTAACGGCCGATATTTTTGAATCGAATAAAGGGAGAATCATTAGAAGCGTTTCGGCGGTGCGAGGGTGGTGAAAGAGAACGGCGGGCGCTGCGTATAATGGTCGGCGATAATCCTGTCGCGCGGATTAATTCGCAAATATTTCAATCTCGCGACATAAAGGGATGTAAATTACATTTTTGGTCGAACGCCCCCGGGGGGGAACTATACAACAGTTTCGACCTGGTGAGAGAGGAGGGACAGAGGACAGGAGCGAGAGGCTCTCGTCGAGTGCGAGAACCGGGATAATCGTTTTATTAACCAAATAAAATCGATGATTGAATGAGGATAATCGCGTTCGCGGACCCTCCCTGCCGCTTCTATGTAGCCCCGAGAGAATTCGCCTTATTGACACAGATGTCACCATCAGATCGTTTTATCGTAGTTAGCGATCACAAGGTTTTTTCCCGTCCAATTTTTGTCTGACTCCGCCCCCGACCTCCGGGGGATTTCAAGCCGCCATTCTTCCACAAACTACAGATCTTCATGCAAAATGATTATCCAGGTTAATTACAAGACCCAAAGTTTAATGAAAATGCATTTTTTCTCTTCATCGTCTTAAAATATCAAAAGATCTTTCGATTACTTCAATGTCTATTTATTTGTGCATTTTACCTAATCATTCCTCTCTTAAATGCAGGAAATGTACAGTTTAATTATTCCAGCCTTATACACTTATTTTCTTAGGTACGATTAATATTTATTTATTGCTTCAAACCAGATAAGGATTCTCTTGGGCATTCTCATTTTTATACATAGATATTACGAATGGAGTACGAACTGCATGTAGTGGACATAGTATAGCGTTTAAAAGCTGCCACCTGTGTCTAGTTTCATTAAGGGAGTATTCTGGTTTCGAATGTCATGCTTAGCAATTTTTGTGATAGATTTTCCTTTCGGAACATCTATTAAACATTTGGTTGTTGGGTTAGACACACACATTGAAGGTCATTTAAAGGGCATACATTACTTTTTTAAAATAAAAACAATAAAAACGTGGGTTTTCATTTTTTATACAAAATATGTGTATTGAGTGATGGTATTAATATATTCATCGAAAACTAAAAATGTAGTATCTTGATGAAAGTATGAATGTAGTTGCATCCTGTACTAGAATAAATTAAAAATCTTGATTATTTATAAAACAGTGGACTTGTCTACTGTCGGAGGAGAGACTGGAACAAACATAACTTAACTATATAAATAAAAGATGAATAGTTGTATTATCTTAACATCCTACACGTTATACGTTGTAAAACGAAAGAGAAGTATTGTTGTTATTAAAAAAATGAAATATTAATGTATGTCAAAATCATTTGACAGTATTCAGTATTTGCAGCAATAGTTGACAATTTTATTAATATTAATGACCAAAGTAATCGTCCCTGTTAGAGTAAAATTTTTTTTAATAAATTTTATTCGAGCTAGAGCTTGCCTATGTCTGTTCTCATTGGAGCTAATGCTATGAAACCATTTTGTAAAATAATTCAACGGTCGATTATTTTGAAAATTAGCAAAATTGCTTAGTTAAAATTTTTGTTTTTCTAATTAACAATCGAACCGTAGCACCGATATCATTCAACAATTGTTTGTTAACAATAATACGATCGATATAAATAAGTTGTTGTAACCTGTACTTGTATAAATTAAAAATCTTGATTATTTATAAAACAGTGGACTTGTCTATTGTCGGAGGAGAGACTGGAACAAACATAACTTAACTATATAAATAAAAGATGAATAATTGTACTATCTTAACATCCTACACGTGATACGTTGTAAAACGAAAGAGAAGTATTGTTGTTATTAAAAAAATGAAATATTAATGTATGTCAAAATCATTTGACAGTATTCAGTATTTTCAGCAATAGTTGACAATTTTATTAACATTAATGACCAAAGTAATCGTCCCTGTTAGAGTAAAATTTTTTTTTATAAATTTTGTTCGAGCTAGAGCTTGCCTATGTCTGTTCTCATTGGAGCTAATGCTATGAAACCATTTTGTAAAATAATTCAATGGTCGATTATTTTGAAAATTAGCAAAATTGCTTAGTTAAAATTTTTGTTTTTCTAATTAACAATCGAACCGTAGCGCCGATATCATTCAACAATTGTTAACAATAATACGATCGATATAAATAAGTTTATTTAAGTTCACTGGTCCATCTTCACAATAGAGCATACTATGTAGAAAGTTCCACGTCTGACAGAAAATGATCTACGAGTTACTTCGAGCTAGACTGCCCATATTCGTTTCACTGTGCTTGTGTACGGGGGGAGGGGGGTAATACAGGCATTTAAATAGCACTTATTTTGCTGAAGCGGCCATTTCTCCGTTCCATATGGAGTAAATAGCCATCTCTCTGTACCACATATTCGCTTCTCCCGCATGTGGAAACGTACGTTCCCGTCGGTTTTCGTGATTTACGATATCTTCGAACGTAACGATCGATACGTCTTTCACGGATGTCGTTAACGTTTCCTGAGAGAGGAGGCCGTAAAGCCGGCCCACGACCAGTCGACAATGAGAACGAGACTTATTGATCTATGATGTGCACGCGTCGCAGTCGGGCCAGCTGAAACGACGGAACTCGGAGCTGACTTTCACAAATTTTCGGAAAAGCTTTACACGGATCAAGAGTTCTCCGGTCTCTCCCTTTCTGCGTGCACCGGATGAATGTGCTCCGCTTTTGGAACAGAGTCCACCTAACTGATGCTAGACCACCGCCATTAGTGTCTCCGTAATCTCGGTGAGTAATTAAATGTGGTGATTTTTAACTTTTCAGGCTTTCACGCAATTATTAAGAACTAGCGCATATAGAACAGGACATGCTTATGTGGCAATTTTGATGGCAAAAATGAGTTAGGGTAACTGCACCAGTGAATGAACATTTAAGAAATTGTTCAGGAAAATATTTTATTTAAAAAAAAACTATGTGAATTAAAAGAATCTCATATATGCCAAATAGCTCCCTATATTTCATTTGTCAAAAATAAATGAACACAAATACAATGAAATTATTATTATTCTTCTTTATTAAACGTTAAATCAAAAATATGGAAAATACCAGTGAATGAACACTACATTCTAGTAATTGAATAATGCTAGTCCAATCAATGAACAAAATTACTAAACAATATTCTCCTATTTATTTAACTCTTTAATCACAATTTTATCGCAGGTATGCCGTCCGGGTTAAAATTTGTTGAAATATACAAAAGCGTTCATTTACTGGTGCCCGTTCATTCACTGGTGCAGTTACCCTACTCAAAAAATCAAAACAATTTCGCAGACATTTGCAATTATTTCTTTTCGCAGCAAAATATTTGGTGCTCATGAGATTTGTTAGGAAAGTTGAGCTCGTTGTATGCAATTTAAGAAAGACACCCTCATTTTCGATGACCTTGAAATATGCTGCAAGGAGCTGAAATAGAACGCTTATTGTATGTACAGGAAAAACTTGTTGAGATTGATGACTTTGACAGGATATTTCAAGGTCATTGAACTTGCTGGATTAGGTCGTGTTACGACACCTAACCTACAGGTTAGAAAACGGACTCGGGTAGCAACAATTTTTGCAAACAACTCGGAATGTGTAGGAAAAAGTTGTTCAGAATAATGCCACCAAAAACATGTTTGATGGTCATTGAGAAATCGGTGAGAGATTCAGAGTAATTACCCATTTCCCTAATACGACTTCAGTTCAATCAAATAGTAATACCGAAAGAGCATAAATCTCGTCGAGGCAATCCGCTTTCATAATTCGCGATAGTCGAACAGTAACGGAAATGGTAATAATAATGGCAGTGTTGTATGCGAGTCGCGTGGGCTTGTATATCGGGAAGTACAATAGGGCGTATTTATAAGTATAGAAAAAGGGCGCGAATGTCAGGGGTTGCACGTGACCAGGCAGCCCTCGTGTTTTGACAGCGCGTTGACACGGAGCTTCCGGTCTTCACTAGGAAACAGCGACTTCCGAAAAGATTTATCGCGCCGGCACGTGGACGAGAGGGTGATAGGGGGTCGATAATTGTCCTTGAACTTGCACTCCGACGTCAAACGGTTCCGGTTTGGGAAACCTTTAGAACATACTGGGGAAATGATTGAATGGGAACGAACCTCCGACATCGGAATTCTTCAAATGTAATTATTATACTGCGGATCTTTATGCATTTATAGTAAAATAAAATTGTTGGAAAATTTTTTGAATTGAAGATGTCAATATTTGATTTCTTTATTAAAATCATTAAAGGAAGAGAGTTAGTTTATATCTTTTGCAATCGATGCAGACAATTTTTATTTTGCATACAGATCCACAGTCTAGTAATTATTCTTTTATTTAATTGAATAATTTTGAATATAATAAAGTAAATATTAATTGCGAAATGTATACATATATGAATACGTGTGTATGCCTTTTTCGAGAATTGCAATCTAACTGTATGCAACACGAATGTATTTATTTTCTCTATGAAACAAAATTAGGAAGATATAATGTAATAGTTAAATACAGAAGAAAGCATCATTTTTAATGAAAATTTGTTTCGTATTGTCTGCAGTGATTACTTCTGTTAAACATTAACACCAAAACTACCGAAAGGTAGAAGATTTTTTAATGATAAATTTATCCAAGTATACAACATTGCATGAAATTAACATTAACACCAAAACTATCGAAAGGTAGAAGATTTTTAATGATAAATTTATCCAAGTATACAACATTGTATGAAATTAACATTAACACTAAAACTACCGGAAAGTAGAAGACTTTTTAATGATAAATTTATCCAAGTATACAACATTGTATGAAGTTAACATTAACACTAAAACTACCGAAAGGTAGAAGATTTTTTAATGATAAAATCCAAGTATACAACATTGCATGAAATTAACATTAACACCAAAACTACCGAAAGGTAGAAGATTTTTTAATGATAAATTTATCCAAGTATACAACATTGCATGAAATTAACATTAACACTAAAACTACCGGAAGGTAGAAGACTTTTTAATGATAAATTTATCTAAGAATACAACATTGAATGAAATCTGAATAAATCCGCAGAGAGTAATCAAATTATAATGAACAAAATTACTGGTTGTTTGAAGTTTGATAACAAATTGAATTAAAATTATACTTATAGTTATACCTCTTTTATTATACTACATATTGCTATATGTTTTTTGAATACCATATGAATATAATTTGATATTTTCAATAATATATGAACCTGATAATTATACAATATTTTCAATAATCAATATGAACGTGATTTTATTCTTTTTTAAAATTGAAAGAAATGATGTAATAAAAGTTCAGCTCCACTATTGGGCAATATGAGTAAACCAACAATAAGTAATGAATGGATATTTTATCCTACTTACTTATGCACGTGTATCGGATAGGTACTTTTGCCTAAAACGTTAGGCTGGAGTGAAACTTGTTTCTCATCGTAGTTGCAATAGACACCGCAGTATTAAGGACATTTCTACTGATTTTTGTGCCGCAGTAATGAGCTCCTCCTTCACTTTAATGTACATAATAATAAAACTTCTCCAACGTAAATACAATCACGTGAACAACAGTCAGGTGATCCAGATAGAAGAAAAATAAGAATATGTTTTCCAGCTTGAGATTACAAAATATGAGAATGATCGACAATGGTGTTTCGCTCAACGAGAATAAATTCTCGTTGAATTGTACGAATTACCTATTTTAATCTCATTGGGGAATGAGCAAGAAAACTGTAATAGGTACGTTTACCCTATTATAAAGTGATACGTATCAGTCGCGTTTAATGCATGGTAGCTCTTCCAGCGTTGACTCTAGCACCTTGTCATTCTAGAAATGACCAGGGCCAGAAAAAGGAAGAATATCAAACGAGTAGTGGATAATGGCGGACCATAGCGCGCACCGTATTCTCGGTACTTAGCAACGACGTTCAAACGTTTCGCCAAGATACTGGGAAATACTAGCCTGCAAAACTGGAAACGAAAATCGTGGTGCAGAAGAACGAGAAGGGGGTTTGGTTAGGAAAACTTTGTTTCCGTAGATCCTCCGGTTTTTCAAACTCGTCCGGGGCTGCTGGATCTTCCCAAGCCCACTTGCCATAAGTTAAACGGCCGTTGTAGGTGGAGGATATCAATTCCCGCGGCAGTAGAAGCCGCCAATATTGCCGACCACCATAAAACGATTATTGTCGCGGAATGTATACGGTTATAGCGGCGTTATAACCTCCCGAGACTTGCAGCGGGCCTCGCCGATGGACACTGGGCCGGGGCTCAACTTTACAGTCGGCACTTTACACATTGTGCGCCCGGTTCGCGACGTTTATTACGACAACTTGTACAAGCGGGCCCGATTTATCGTTATTTATAACGATCCGAGCTCGTGAAATTAATATTTACACGGGCCGGGGACGCCGCGCGACACCACGGCCAAGGTGAATTTTATTTACGCCGCTGTAAGTGGAGTGCAATTAAATGGTCGTCGACAATGTTGATTTCGAGAAACAGTGAATGGAACGAAGGTGCACGCCTCGCGCGGACAGTAAACGAGAGGCAGTCGCGTTCCTGTTCCTCCGCGTTCTGCTCCATTCGCGCAACGAAGCAGTTCGCCCATCGGCTAATGCCTCCGAAAATTTACACTACTTTCTCCGCCGTTTTTCAACTTTATCACGTCGTTACGGTAATTGTTACATTCGCATTTTATGTATTAAATTGGATCAAAGTTAACGTCCAATTAAGGGAGTGCGGGCCGACATGGCGAGCCCGTGGCGGTACACGAGTGTACACCCCACAACAAAACTATAAGACGTGTAAGACTCCGAATGAATAGTGTATTCTCGCAAGAATTTTATTCTTTTTCCAGCCGGATTATTATGGCAGTGTGGCGACAAACATTTCTGAGAATCCTTTTTTAGAATAACTATCGGAGCGTAAACCAGTGTCGCCAGATCAAGGGGACAAGTTACCCCCTCTTTGCCAGCATCAGATCAGTCACGTGACATTGTGACATATGCCCGACAGAACGCGTCACGAGGCTCGTCGCATCATGGAAGGGGAAGACTGCGGAGTCTTCAAGTGCAAGAGTTGGTTTTTAGTTAAATTCTTATTATTTATAGTATACTATACAAGACTTAACAGCTTCGGAAGTGTAAATATTGTTGGCGTGGTCTCACAGTGATCGGAACACTAAAAGTGAGAAATTTTGAAACTCTACTTTACTAAATAAGTTCCTAATAAATTCAAATACGGCACAAGTAGGTAATTATAAAAGTTTTATTATCCACCAGCAGATTCAAAAGCGCGATCAATTAGGGCCGATTCATACATATCCGGCCGATTTTTGAGGCAACTTGAGTAGGAATGTTTCTCATTACCATGAAGTTGTAAAGGAGAGCTACCGATAGTTCACCTGAGGAGGGATAGAAACCTTTTATTTGTTAGTTATGGCCTGTTCGACTCGAAGGAAAAGTATCGGAGGAAAATCGGACTCAGTTTTCCGGTTGTGGACGGTCTCACTTAATCCTGGGTAAGAATATTTTGTCGGACGCCGATATCGGAGATGTATGAATCGACCCTTAATGTATTCTGATAAATTTTCAGATTTTAATTGTGTTATGATAAGATATAAATTTACAATATTATAATTCAGAACAACCAATTAATTTACTTAATAAATAAATTGCTGAACAATTCAAGTATGATACGGATAGATAATTATTATAAGTGTTAGGTAGCTTTGAAGTTTGATTCTATCATTGTGAGATATATATTTTATTGATAAAATTAACATGTACGTGCAATGTTACTGTGAATTCCATCATTGAACCCTAATCCAGTCTGCAATTAGGTTCACGGCGAAGACGGTTCTAGCAAAGGGTATTCCAATTCCATTCATCCAATACTCCTGTAATCATTCGAGTGTGTGTATTGGAGATGACGTGGGTAATAAGACGTGAGCCAATGCAATCTTGAAACTAGTGCGGGGTAACTACGGAAACGGAGGCATACGTGCACGCAACGTGTTTCAATCGCTCACCCCCTCCGCCGGGATCGAGGAGTGCACCGGAAGTAAAAGATCCGGGATTTACGACCCAGGACATTTACGGGCACGTAAAATTTGAGCAATTCGACTCGAAACTATTCCTATTAAATAGAGTCATTTTTTCAAACGCGAGAGGAAGTATTCGGCGTAATTATATACGTATAGCAGAATTGCTGCGAATTTTCCGCGACCATCGGTGCTCTAAAATGCAAAAAAAATTAACACCTCGGTAAAGTTTAATGATTTATATGGTGTTTTTTTTTGTAAATGTTATTGAAGTACAAAAATCGATTCATCAGTATTTTTGTAAAATGTCTCTATCATTACTAGGCTGCGGATCTTTATGCAAAATAAAAAATATTTGCATTGATTGCAAGATGTAGGAGGCAAATTAAAACTTCTTTCTTCTTTCAATTATCTTATTAAGGTTAAACTAATACACTAGTGGACCTAAATCTTTTTAACATGTCCACTGTTTTAAATTGAACGTACCCATTTTTGTGATAAATGCATAAAATCCGTAGTCTAATCATTACGTACATTCAGATTTCAGCCAATTTTGTTGTTGCCAGACTGTAAATTTAATATATTTGTAGGAGAAACAAATAGTTGAAATTTAAATCTGGAAGGACAGAAGAATTTAAAGATATTGATGTATTATTTCCAATTTGTTTTAAACGATTAAAATACTTTTTATTCAACATATGTCTTTTACAGATGATTTGGATCATTTTTACAACTGAGAAGATTAACCGGAAAACTGAAGTTAGAGATTATTTATTGTAGTTGAAAGAGTAACAAACAAACTTATCCTTACCATATATTCTCACCGCATTGGAAGAATCATTTTTCTTTTTGATAACTTCAAAATAAATTTCAAGCTAATGCATAACAATTATTTCAACTATTTTCGCACTAAAATGCAAAACTATGATTAGAGAAAGATGATTTTCTTGTAAATCTTGATACTTTTTACGGTCATTTTTTTCATAACGAAGCAATCATTGTTTGCTTACAAAATATGAATGGCACAAACATTTTTCGAATGTTAAGACAGTATTTCTTCGATCGTTTCTTATATATCGTACTGTTAGTTGGTGTTTTAAACATTAAAAAATCTATCTTTAACATTTAAAGAATAGTAGAAGACCTGCTCGTAATTTTCTTTAAGAAAATTGTAGCTTGGAAACAAAATTCACGTAGCTTGTCTCATCGTCTGCTGAATGACGCGCGATAACATTATTGATCCGTGAAGTGAAATGTTTCGGAATTTCTAAGCTCGACAATTTATTAGATTTAATAAAATCAAACGAGTTACGACGACATATATGTATTCCCGAAGTCGGTGGGCGGACGATCTACCGAGCGGAAAATATACTGGCCATTACGGGGATTGCTTATACCGCGTCTGCGGGAATGGTGCTCGAATCATATGCTTCGTGAACAATAAGAATAACAATCATAACTCCAATTTTGTTCAGATTCTTAATCCATTAACCACTCTTTTTGTGTGAAACAGTTTCAAGCAAATGATAGTTATAGTAGAAACTGAGTGAAGTCAAAAGTTAATCTGTATGCATATACACATATATTTATCTATTACCGTATATACCATAATTATTGTGTACATATACATTGTATATTATACATATGTATACCTCATATGACTATAACACAAGGTACAATGTGTACAAACAATATAAATATGTGTATACAATACAATACATAATTTGTATGTTTATGTATATATTGAAAAAATATATTGATGGTTAATATAAAATGTTTTTATTCTTGTTTTTATTCATTTTTATTCTTGTTAAGCCCTACAAAATTAATATGTTAATTTAACAATTTAATTGAAGCAGTGCAACATGGTTCGTTGCAATTGTCGATTAAAAATAATAAAGAAATTCATTAACTAATTGCAGAAATTGAAATAAGGAAATTAATACGAGGTCACTTCAAGTAACCTCAGGAACCACCCCTTTCAAGGTTGTACGACATTTTTGAGACACCCTGTGTATTAAGTGGTTGATGCAACCATAAATAATTAATTTAAAGCAATGTGCATGTAGAATATAAGAAATTCTTGTTATGCTTTGACAGTCACTTTAAAATAAATATTTCTGATGTCACTAAAATCAGCGAAAATATTATTATCCCCTTGCACTCGGAATCATTGTATTTTAACTCGAAAATTAAACATTTCTTTCGACCTAGAATAATTCCATTCCATATGATTTTTTCTTATTATACATAGATGTGAAATTCGTATGATACCTCATAGAATACTTAAATGTTCAATAATTATTTTAATACTAACATATTTAATAATGTAAACAATATCTTGAATAATGGCACAGCAATTTTTAACGAAGACTCTTCCTCTCTCTGGGTCACCACTAGTGAAGAAATTTTAAATATACAGCACAGTGGCGTGCAGATGTTTTCAGGGTGTCACTGTGCCATCCTTGGACATAATAATGCAGAAACGTCTGAAAAGGAGATTTACATCTCTCTGAGACATCTGTTTTCCGGATCCTGCACTTTCTCTTGGAGCTTCGTAGTACTGACCATTTAGATTTATGGCTTTCATGGATATACATAGAAAGCTCCTACTTCGAACATTTGGTACCTTTTAGAAAGACTGGTCAATGTATTGTGTTATTCTTGAAGCATTATCGTTTCTTATGGTTGTGAGACGTTTTGGCAATCGTATTGCAATTTGTCAACATGAATTATAGCAATCACGATTTCACAGACAGTAGGTATAGAATAACAGATGATTTCGCAATGTATTTATATAAATAATGAAATGAAATATTAAATGCGGAGAATTAAGACATTTGATAAAATAATGACACAACTTCAGAACCAGTGTGAATAAGTGTAAGTAACAAAAACGGTATGTATCGTTGTTTGTTTCAATGTTTAATGTTTAAAATGTTCCGGAAAATTCTGCAAGTTATTTTTACGTTAAAATATATTAGATAAATGAATAAAGATAGAGAAAGATTAATATATCTATTATAGTTCATATTTCTCTTTCATTCAAGTAATACAAGAAATGTTTATTTATATTTCAGTGGTTTAAAAAGTTATATGTTATTTACAAAAATCTAAAAATAATATTAGTAACAAATAATTGTCAATTTTTCATTTAAAGTCATTTAAAGTCAACTGTGTTGTGCAATATTCTTTTCTTTATTTTAATAAGTATTATCTCTGTGTATAATGATCGTTTTACTTGTGTCATCTAACAATTACGTGCGTATTCTTTTATTATCGTTAAACGCGAACTTCGTGGAAAAATTCTTTTATATTTCAGTATAATTCCAGCTGTCGTATATTTTGAGATGCGTTGTCGACATCACGGCGAAGAATTTCTTCATTTCCCTCGTTTTATGTCTGTCCTACAGTATAATGAAACGAAATATACACGTCAACTGCAGCTCAAAACTAACTAAATAAAAAGTGTTGCCGAGGCAGCTGGATATATTGAAAAAGCTCCTGATAAAATAACATACCATGTAAAGTGCACAAACAATGATGTGTTTTAATAGTTAAATTCCTTTTAAAATTAACCAGTAAATTAGAAAAATTACGAATAACAAATCTCATTAATATGTTTTTTAATATGAATATTAACAGAAACTCAAAAATCAATAAAAATGTACAAATGTAAGAATATTGTGCTCGCAACTATTCTTCTTACGAATTATTTGTTAGTATATTACTCAATTGCTGTATTTAATTGAGAAACATGCACACTTTTCTGCATCCATGATGCTAATTAATAATGATTAAAAATTTATACAAATCTCTGCCCAACCGAATAATGCGGTAAAAAATGAAGAAGACTACAAAACTTCATTTGTGTTATCTATTCAATCTTTATGATAATAATTAACATCTTTTATGACATTCAATGTTGTTGAATATTATAAGTACAACAACGAATATATACGAAACTTCATTTATGTTATCCATTCAATCTTTATGATAATAATCAACATTTTTTATGACATTCAATGTTGTTGAATATTGTTGACTATTGTACAACTATGCTATACTATATTACTTCAATAATTTTACTATATGTCAACAAAAATATTCAAGACCTAAAAAACATTGTGTGTGGGCACTCTGGTACCCGGTTACATTAACATAAGGGTTGATCGGGTACCCATGTGCTAACACTCAATGTTTCTTTTTATATTGTTTAACATTTTTGTTGAAAAATAGCAAAATTATTGTATTAATATAACACAGTATAGCGACGTCTTGTTTCCTAATTATTTTATTGTATCATTATAATCTCATTCAGTGACCATTCCTTTTGAACTGTATATCATTGGAAAGTTCCGAATTTCACGATTAATATGATATAAAATACGCGTGCTTAAAAAATAAATATAAATGACTTTGTTTAAGAAAATGTGGAGATCGCGAAATTAGTTGCCAACTTGACATTGCAACACATTGACATAAGTGTTGATCAAAATTACCAAATTAATGTTCTATCTTTTTGTTCCCGACTGTATGAGGACACAAAGATCGCGTGGAAATTAATGGTGGAACGATCACTTTCTGCAGCCGCTGTTTTAAGGGTTAGAGGCTGATCCTGCGTGGAGCTATTCGGCCGGGAGCGTCGACTTCGCCTTTAAAGTCATTGGTAACATCGGCCGAAACAGGTTCGTCATCGGTGGGGCAAGCGGGCTGCGACCGATTCACCCTCTCCGCGATCCCAGTCAATCGCAATCATTGAAACCGGACTGCACACTGAAGCTGGTCGTTCTCTTTCTCTCTCTCTCTCGCGTGCGCGCACCCGCTCCCGTAATTATTATTCCGCCCCTATATTGCGCGAGGAGATGCACGGCCGAGCAAACGTAACGTAACGTACCGAAACGGGGACGAGGCGAAACGAAACGAAACGGAACGAAACGAGCGACAGCACCGCTCGTACCTATCCGCCCCCCATATACCGAAACGTCCTGCATCCCCCTCGGAAATTCATCCCCAGCCCGTGCCCTGCTGGATGGCAATCAATAACTTTGAAACGGCAGCGACGTTTCGGGGAAAAAACAAATTCAGCAGGTTGCTTGATTGGAAAAAACCGTCCCCCCATCCCCCTACCCACCCCTTGCCACCCCCTTTCGGTTGCAACCCCCGAAACCCACCCACACACCCCTCGGAAACCCCACCTCTTCGCGCGCATCACCCTCTCACGTCGACACGCCAACCAGCCCCCGGCCAGTTTTCAATCCTCGTCGCGGCGCCTCTATCACCTTCGACTCCGGACAAAAAAAATCGACGATTTACCATCCGACGAAGTATTGCTCACCTGCTATTGCTGTCCTTTCGCTCGGTTGCGAAATCTAATTTTTTCTGAGCCACCCCGATGCTGGACACGGGGGAGGATGAGGGTTTGACCTCCTAGCGATTGCTGTTGCGCTAGATGTGAACACTATTAGGTCTAAGGGAAAGTACTGCCATTTTAATCTCTTTTAATCTCACACGTTCAAAGTCATTCATTTCAATGGATACAGGGCGTACCCGTCAAGTTCCTTCACCCTTTTAGGCATTTCCGGTAGTATAATTAAAAAATGTTTGAGTTTCATTAGTACTTGGCGGGTTATATATTCGCATATTGTTAAATCTCAAAAAATGCTCTGCAAGTAAAAAAGTGAAGGTCACTTTGGACTTTTCTGCCATTTTAATCTCTTTTAATCTCACACGTTCAAAGTCATTCATTTCAATGGATACAGGGCGTACCCGTCAAGTTCCTTCACCCTTTTAGGCATTTCCGGTAGTATAATTAAAAAATGTCTGAGACAAATTTTATCAATATGTACTTGGCTTGTTACGTGTTCGCATATTCTTAAATCTCAAAAAATGCTCTGCAAGTAAAAAAGTGAAGGTCACTTTGGATTTTCCTGCCATTTTAATCTCTTTTAATCTCACACATTCAAAGTCATTAATTTCAATGTGTACAGGGCGTACCCGTCAAGTTCCTTCACCCTTTTAGGCATTTCCGGTAGTACAATTAAAAAATGTTTGAGACAAATTTTATCAATACTTGGCTTGTTACGTGTTCGCATATTCTTAAATCTTAAAAAATGCTCTGCACGTAAAAAAGTGAAGGTCACTTTGGATTTTTCGAACGGAAACATATGTTTTGGATATCATAGAATTGTTGCTGACGCGAAGACGAATTAAAATATTAAACTATGACCTTAACGTGACATCAAACTGGAAAATTTTGTGCATACGTAATTTTACATGAAACTTTATATGACACTAACATAAATCAATTCTTATTCAACGAAATAATTACTTGAATCGTAAATAGATATTTGCTAGTGTAGTCGACACCTTTCTTTATGTTTGAAGTACTAAATTTAACCCTTTGGTTACCCTGGACGAGATATCTTGCGCTTCGATACTTCCCGATAAACGCTTTTGACGAGATATCTCGCCACCTAGCACCAGTGGTAGCAGAAGAAAGTAAATAACTACTATTTTCAGAAAGTAAATCAAATTATTTTAACAAATTAATAAAGATTTAATTAATTTCTCCCTTTTACAAATCAGGATATAGTTACTTATAAAATATATTTGTGTATAGTGTCTAGGTGGAGCGGCGAGATATCTCGTCAAGAGCGTTTATCGGGAAGTATCGGGGCGCGAGATATCTCGTTCAGGGTAACCAAAGGGTTAAAACTAGTGCACATTGCACTTATATGACTAGTCGATATTAACACATTCAACAGTATTGATATTTTGTATTAACGGTTTTGGATAAAATATTAACTAAATCTTTCGGTCAATATCTTGGATTTGCAAAATTGTGTTACGTATGCAAATATCAATGGAAATCAATCGTTTCTCAAACTAAAATAAGTATAAAATTGAATCTAGAGACCAATGGGAAGCTGTCTTAACCCATATGTCAATAATCAAAATTTTCAACGATATTCAATGATAACAACGTATTAATGTTATGAACAAGTGACGATCGAGATACAGAGAACTGATATTCAATGATGTTCTACTGCAGTTTCAATGCATATTTTTATTCTCCAAATGTAAATTAATCTATGATGCTGAGACTGCGGATCTATATGCAAGATAAAAAATGTTTGCATTGATTGCAAGACACAGGACCTAAATAAATAAATAAAAAATTTTACCGATGTCCTTAAATCTTTTTAATATGACCACTGCTTGAAATTCTACCTACCCATGTTTGTCATAAATGCATAAAATTCGCAGTGGATAATGTGTGCATATTCATGAACATAAAATCGACAATAATAATTTTGATATTTATCAACGAAAATATTAAAGAAGTTTCAAAAAGAAATTGAGTGTGTGGCACCGGATTAATAAATGCACAAATAATGATTATTTGAAAAGAAGGTCCCATTCAGTTTTACTTACCGTAGTTTCAGAGCAGTCGTCGCGAAGACCGGCAGGCAGGAATCAGCTCGAAAACGTCCGAAGGAGTGCGCTTCCACGTCCCGGCGACGACGGCTTCCGATCCCGTTTCGCTTTCTTCGTTCCGAAGGTGAGACGGTTTTTGCGAGGTCTGCGCAAGGAAACAATTGAAAATTACCGGCAGTCCGTTTGCATCCGTAATGAGAACGGGCTCCCCCATAAGGAGGCAGTCGTTAACGACCGCGACCGTATGAGGTAGACGAAGCGGCTCGGTCTATAAATTTATTGCGACTCCGCCATTTTTGTCAGCGTCATTTATACGAGTCGTAACGAGATTCGCCTTTTTGACTCGTTAAAGCCCGGCCGCGCCGCGACAATTCTATTGCAAAACGAGGCGCTCGTGCCGTGTGCCGTGCTGTGTGCTGGAATCACTCGTGAGACGGACGAACTCTTAGCTCACGGGGAATTCAACGGATACGCCGTTGTATGTATGAATAAAATCCGACGAGAAATACGCGTCGCTCCGAGCAATTTGTACGCGGATCCTTCTCTCGCGTCGTTTAGCTCAAATCACGTTGTCCTTCCGATCGAAATACCGTGTAATACTATCTATGATCGTTTCGACTGATCGATAGAAAACGTTTTTCCTTGTAGACTTTTACTCGAATATGTTCTAATATGTTTCAAATTGAAAACTGAAATTGAAAAAGCTAATGTAAGCTATAATATGAAATTTCATTTAATTCTTGTAACCAACTAAAAATTCGTAACCAATCGTCGAACAACTTTTAGCATTATTTTATTGCATTGACGTAGGAATTTACATCCTTTTTTGTAGAGAAAACAATTTTTGAAAAAATAGCACTTACAGCCTTTTCAATGTCTTCGGTTTTCTCACAATTCAGTCTTACAAATCATTTGTAAAGAACGTCCTCAACCGTTTATTCGGAGTCGCATGGTTGGGTAAAAAGAAAATGACATCAAACTGGAATATTTTGTGCAAACGTAATTTTACATGGAACTTTATATGACACTAACGTAAATCAATTCTTATTCAACGAAATGACTACTTATGTTTAAGGTACTAAATTTAAAACCAGTGTACCAGTGCACATTGCACTTATATGACTAGTCAATATTAACACATTCGACATTATTGATATTTTGTATTCACGGTTGTTGGACAAAATATTAAGTAAATCTTTTGGTTAATATCTTGGATTTGCAAAATTGTGTTACGAATGCAAATATCAATAGAAAGCAATCGTTTCTCAAACTAAAGTAAGTATAAAATTGATTCTAGAGACCTAGTTATTTTACAGTCAGTGTAAAAAGTATCCGAGCGCCCTCTAAAATAACTTTTTCAAAATTGGATCCAGCAGTTCGAGTGTTTTTTTTTAGATATTAGAAGGTTTCATTTACTAGGTAATGAGCAGACAATGTTTTTGAAAAATTGCTCGTGGTCTCGATGAAGGAAGTGAATACTTCTTTCACTGACTGTACATGGGGTTTATCAGACTCTATAAGATAAAGGAAAAATTCTTATCGATCGAAAATTGAAATATAAAGTATAAATGATATCGGCGCCAGGTTCGATCACTTTTAGAAACAACAACTGTGCAAATTAAATATTTAAGCTTCTCAACGTTTCGATCCCTATGTGGATCATTATCAAGAGACAAAATTTTTGCATCTGAAAAAAAAAATTTATAATAATAATTTGGAAAATAAACATACTGTTTTCAATATAACACAGCCACGAAAATTACCGAAAAGTTGGTAAAATAGAAAAAGAAATTGAATACGCACTTGCTGTGAAGAAGGGATCGAAACGTTGAGAAGCTTAAATATTTAATTTGCACATTTGTTGTTTCTAAAAGTGATCGAACCTGGCGCCGATATCATATATACTTTATCTATAAGATAAACCCTCAAAATCTGCGCTATGATTACAAATGTTTTATCGGGTAGTCATTCGCTATAGCAGATACTGCTCTTAAAAATTTCCTGAAAATTTTGGAAACTTGTTGCTGGGTTTCATAATTCAATTTTAAGGGGTGGAATAAAAGAAATGTTTAAACAAAAGTTGCACCACTATACTATTTCTATTGAACTGTGTAAGAACATTGAATTTAAATGTTTAGGGGAAGCTAACCTTCCTTGTATGCAAAATGATTCCTGAAACTTTATGAAATTGTTGATAAAATGAGAGTGGAGTTTTGGTTGTAATTTTCAAACGAGTGTTCCATTAACGCAATAATATTTCAACTCATAAAAGCACTGATAACGTCGAAAGAATTACACGAAAGAAAGCAACATAAAGAAAGGTACGAAACGCTGTTGATTTAACTATCACACGAAACACGCAAGAAACGGTTCGTGCGTAGAGGAAATAATCAACTCCATATACATTTTTCCTTCGATTACAGTGTAATGCTATTAACGCGATAAAAATCCCTTTATAAGCGATAAATCAATCGTTTGCGTTCGCCAATGAAAACCGTACCGGCGTCTCAGAACGGTGGGCTCGGTGATTAACGCATCGTAAATTAATTTGTGTCAATTAAAAGGTCATTAATCGTTGGGAATACGTTCGGCAGGACAGTGACCGAACGGGAGAAATATTCCAGAATTTGATTCCTCGTGACCTCGCATTTACGATGATCATTACTCTCTGATTGGTGGAAAATTGTACAAAATAATATCGCAAACATCGTTATATTGTTTGATTTTATTTTTATTGCATCACGGTGCCCAAATTTGTTACTAAAGTTGAAAGAATTCGATTGACGGTGAAGGAAAGATTAGACGAGGTTTTTTGCTAAAATATTGAGGCAATAATTTTTCATCCAACCAACAATACATCAGTAAAAGTTCGTTAAAAAAAACGAGTAACACATTTTTTAATATTCTGTTTTGAAATAAATGGAGAATAAAATTATGTCACTGTAAAAAATGGGAATTCTTCACTTATTAATTATCCTCGGTAAGGTAAAGGTACTAGTAGTTGACCATTTTATAGAACATGAAAAATAAGATTTTTACAAGCTGTACACTTTTGATGAAAGTGAACCTCGGATGCCATACCATCTGTTGGTTAAATTTCTTTAATACTATTCTCTAAGAACTTGCAACGTCTACTATGTTCCTTAATTAAACTTCTTATGGAATTGATTTGTTTTATTTCTCATTTCATTCCTTAATTGTAATTTGTGCTGGTAATTGTTGAAACTGAATGATAGTAAAATGATTCTCAACATTATTGCTTTAACCCTCTTTCTAGTATAAGTGGTCAACTACTAACGAATAGGAGGTCAATCACTAGATTTTTCGTTTTCAAAAGTGGTCAACTTCTGAAGCAATTACTGGATTGTTAAACATGTTTCTTAAATTTGTATAAGTAAACTTTTTTCAAAAAGTGGCCTTGGTACATAATTTAGAAGACTTAAAGAGTGTCTTCATACATCGACTCTCGCTATTTGATGACAGAGTAAATGGTTACTATTTTTCGCGTGGAGAAATTCTCTTAACTGGTCAACTACTAGTAGGGTAACTGCACCAGTGAATGAACGGGCGCCAGTAAATGAACGCTTTTGTATATTTCAACAAATTTTAACCCGGACGGCATACTAGCGATAAAATTGTGATTAAAGAGTTAAATAAATAGGAGAATATTGTTTAGTAATTTTGTTCATTGATTGGACTAGCATTATTCAATTACTAGAATGTAGTGTTCATTGACTGGTGTTTTTCATATTTTTGATTTAACGTTTAATAAAGAAGAATAATAATAATTTCATTGTATTTGTGTTCATGTATTTTTGACAAATGAAGTATAGGGAGCTATTTGGCATATATGAGATTCCTTTAATTCACATAGTTTTTTTTTAAATAAAATATTTTCCTGAACAATTTCTTAAATGTTCATTCACTGGTGCAGTTACCCTACCTTTACCTTACAATTCCCAAAAACACAGCACATTTTCATAGTCAATTTGGTCTATTCCCTTAATCCGAGCTCGTGTTAATTATTGCGCGACGATACTCGAAAAATGTTTGGAAAATTCGTGAAAATGTCAGTGGCGTCGAAATTCGCAACAATACTTTCTGTAGCCACTGTAGATGTGCCGAGCCACCATCTCTCGGAAGACAGTGGTCGGCTCGCGGGCTCTCTTTTGCGGAGCAGAAACAAAAGCTTCCGCCTTTGTGCTTGAAGAGAGCACCCTGCGAAGTCAGAAATCACGGACCTGCGGGGCCCGCGGCAGACGTGGATCTTTTGTCGAGCTCCCGCAGTTATGTCGTCGCGGGGGCATAACGATATGACGGCCGCATATTTTATGCGCGAAGGATCGGGCCCGCTGCGGCCCGTTCAGGCCCGGGGATTCCTGCTGGCCGCGCGATGTAAATCAGCGCCGGACTCCGGTGATGACATCTAGTGACGCAAGGACTGAAGGGGCCCGACTTTGCCCGACTTGGCCGCGGTCGCATTATTATATATGAGGGGGTGGTGACGGAGGGGCATCGCATACCGTCCTAATATACCGGCCTCCTGTGCGCCTTTGTCAGTCCGGTAAGCCTTTGTCGTTGAGAAAAGCCGACGGACTGTATATTACGCCGTGGATGTAATACAGCAGGAATGCTGCTTGTCTTTGCTCCCGTGATCGGATTCACCGTGATCACCTTGACTGGCGCGCACCGCCAACCATCGGGGAACTTGCTGACACTTCACCAAAAAATTCACTCTCTTCTGACGCTGCCTATTCAACCCGTATTCCTAGATCTTCGTAATTGCTCAGGATGAAGAAGCTTATGGAGTGTAATATCGATGTCATCATTGAAACATGCACTTACTGTTCGTATATTTTAAAGTTAATGTTCATATGCCTCAAAGAAATTATTTGAACATATAAGCTAGTTAAGGATGTTCTGGAGGTACAATGGGAGACAAAAGTACAAGAAATTCGAAATCGATCAATATATTGGCAACGAAAGCCATTCACGAGTATCTTTTGCATGAATTAGTGAATTTCATGTTATATTTATTTTTTAATCAAATTGTATTCATATTATAAAAAATTGTAAATGAATTTTGTGAATAATTGTACCCTCCGAATGGTAACTATATTCAGTGGTCTACTATTGATTATCATGATTTTCGCCCCCTAACTGCAATAAATCTAAGGATTCTTACATCCTTGAAGGCCTGTCATTTTTTTCCACATTAACCGATTTCGATGGCATTTAACAGTGCATATAATTGTCACGGATCTACAAAACATATTTTTTAAATTCTCAAAACAGACCCACACCATAAAATTTGTGAAACGCAACTTTCAGTGTTTTTTTCTACAATATCGATCAATTGAAATCTTTCAAAAAATTTCTTTTTACATCCTGTAGTAAACTAATTGCTCTAGCTTCCCAAAGTAGTTAAAATCGCATAGTAAAATATTTTAAAAGCTACCGTCTTTTTGAGAGCGTCATGCAAATCGAATTGGTAATATGTAGTGACCCACCTTGTATACAGAAATTAATAAAAATGTGGGATTTTAATATTTCGTTGAACATTCTTTTTGTTTAACACATAAAGTTGTTCCATTGCGTACTTTGAATTTGTAGAAACTTTTGTATAATTTTTTAGTAGATTACTTTCTGAAATGTCCAAATATCTATTCTTATTAAAATTACATTTAAATTAAATGAATATAATTTCGATTACATTTAAATTAAATAAATATAATTAAAAATTTCCAAATATCTATTCTTATTAAAATTGCATTTAAATTAAATGAATATAATTTCAATTATATTTAAATTAAATAAATATAATTTAAGATGTCCAAATATCTATTCTTATTAAAATTACATTTAAATTAAATGAAAATAATTCCAATTATATTTAAATTAAATAAATATAATTTAAATTATATTTATTTAAATTTTAAAATTTATTTAAAATTTAAATGTAATTTTAATAAGAATAGATATTTGGACATTTCAGAAAGTAATCTACTAAAAAGTTCAAATAATATAGGAACAATATGGTACAGAAATATTTGTTATACAATTTTTCTACAGTTTTACATCTGCACAATCGCCGAACTTGAATCTCGTAGTGAGTCTATGGGCTGAATTAGACTGAAGAATCGGCAAAGTCACAATAAATTCGAAAACCCAATTGCAAATGAGACCAAAAGAAGAATGGCTCCATTGTGCTTTGGTTGCTGTAAAAGAAGTCGTGTAAATTATTAGCTGCAGCTGCTAAGTATCTACGAATATTTAATGAGCATCTTATTGACCAACCTGGGTTTGGGCGGTCGGCGACGGTCAGGTATCGTCCCTAGACTTCTTTGTTTCACCGGCTTACGCTACTAACACCTTCGTCCTGTTTTTAGAGCATCTGGAACCTCCAGTGATAGCTATAGCGAGATCCATTACCATTCGGAGACTCTTAAAATATAAAATTCCATCTTTAAAGGCTACCGTGACTCCTATTAGTATTCCAACATTCTTTGACAGAGAAGATCAAATAAAAATTGCATTGATTTACTTTTTTAAGATGAGTTAGTTTATTAGATAATGTCTAAATGAAATTTTTCCAAAAATTGCAGCTTTGTAGATGCATGTCAATTACGTACTAATTTCTTAGAAAAACTCAAGTCAATTAGTTCAATCTCAAAATAGATATTTGAGCACTGTGCACTTAAAATGCGCTAATATGCCTGCAAGTTATTTAACGCGTGAACATTGTGAAAGCTAAACAAACGATTCAGCTGGTTATTATTGAGTGAACAATGATTTTTTGTGTCAAAGCATGATCTGAGAAATAAATACTCAATAAATATTGAATATTCTATACTTTTCAAATGTTTTTGGGGTGTGCCAACTTATTTAATAAGTTTAGTAATTTAATAATATAATAAATTAATAATTAATAAATTTATTATTATAAGATTTTGTTTAGTCGAAAGCATTGTCATCAGACTTGGCTATAACTTTTCATCCATTAACGCTATCGTTACACTGTCTGCAGAGAAAATGTAGCTAGCAATTATACCTCTCCCACCAGAGTTGGACAAAAATCTTATTTAAATAAAAATTTCGAATAAAGGGGTCTAAAACCCACCTTAATCCAAATTTTTATTTGAATAAAATTGTTGCCCAACTCTGTCTCCAATGGTATAAATTGTTTAGCTTAATTCTCACGTATGAAATTTTATAGCTACAAACAAAACGTGTCCCAACATTTAATCTGAATCTATCCCTCGGTGTCAAATTGACGGAGTGATAAAGAATCGACAAAATAACAAAGTAAACAATAATTTTTCGATGATTTTTACTTCCAATTGATGAGTTAAAATTTACATCTTACAACACATAAATTGACCCATGAATAACAGAACATTACTTACAAGACAAGTTGACCTACGAATAACAGAACGGTATAACTTATTTCGGTAAAACTGTGTCACATTGATACGAGGGACGGATGAGGGTTAAAACTTTTGCTAACAAATAAAATATTTTATTTGAAAAAGTGCATGTAAGATTTCACAAAAACTAATTCACTATCACAGTCGACTGGTAATTCCCTGGAAGTTCGGCGATGAAAAATAAGCGGCGACCAGTGACGGGAATAACCAATTCGTTCGTTTAGCTTAATTCACACCTATGAAATTTTAATCTGTCCCTCGGTGTCAAATTGACAGAGTGATAAAGAATCGACAAAATAACAAAGTAAACAATAATTTTTACTTCCAATTGAAGAGTTAAAATTTACATCTTACAACACACAAATTGACCTATGAATAACAGAACAGTATAACTTATTTCGGTAAAACTGTGTCGCATTGATACGAGGGACGGATGAGGGTTAAAAACTTTTGCTAACAAATAAAATATTTTATTTGAAAAAGTGCATGTAAGATTTCACAAAAACTAATTCACTATCACAGTCGACTGGTAATTCCCTGGAAGTTCGGCGATGAAAAATAAGCGGCGACCAGTGACGGGAATAACCAATTCGTAAAGCGTAACGCGATGCGCGCGGATGGTCAGAGATGTAGAAACGTTCGATGCTGCGGGCCGCCTTCGAACCGCGTCCTGGGTGTCCCGATGGAGAGGTGTCCTGGTCGGATTGAAAGTGCGCGTGGACAGTGATAAATCGTTTCATCGATGGATATCAAAGGACCGCGATACCGGATCCGGCCGCTCTCGCAGGCATACCGCGGCTGTACAGAGAGCCATTTGTGCGTTAAATCGAAACGCTCTGCGAAATAACGCGGCTCCCGATTGCGACAAAGGATATTACTGGCGTTGCCAGACTGTTGTCTATCCACAGTGTACGGTCGCAGACTATTTCGTATCTTTGTCCCTTTCGTGCGCCTCGACAGTAGCCAAATCGAGTGTTTCCAAAAATTTATTGAATTTCCCAGTGCTCAAGAACATTCGGGAAATTAAACGTTCCTGCAATTGGCCGTGAATTCGAACGGAGACCTTCCATTTTCTTCTAAATTGATGCTCTGTTAACTATTTTCACACTTCTATCTTCATCGAGTGAATGTTTTTTTTTTTATTAGAAAATCTCATATGAGATTTATTTCAACATAATTGTAATGCAATACATAGAATACAGTATATAAAGAAAACAAAAAAAAACATTCACTCGATGAAGATAGAATTGTGAAAATAGTTAACAGAGGATCAATTTAGAAGAAAATTTTTTTATTAGAAAATCTCATATGAGATTTATTTCAACATAATTGTAATGCAATACATAGAATACAGTATATAAAGAAAACAATACATACAGCACAAAATACAAAAAAATCAATTAAATCAATAGCAGAGCGGGCTATGAGGAACTTCCTCTTTACAATAAGCCCTCACACAGCTCATAACATGCTAATATGAGGACAAAAAATGTTTTCCCGCAAACACTGTTTTATTAATGAAATTAGTGTTTGCGGGAAAACATTTTTTGTCCTCATATTAACATATTTTGAGCTGTGTGTGGGCTTATTCTAAAGAGGAAGGTTCATCATAGCCCGCTCTGCTCATGATTTAGTTCGATTATGTTTATATCTAATAATATGAGTGTCCAAAATAGGGAAAACAAATGAAGAAAAATTCCGCAGATTCTAATGTATTTTTCTAATACAAAATGATTTTTTCGACTTAAATCATGAGCAGAGCGGGCTATGATGAACCTTCCTCTTTACAATGAGCCCTCACACAGCTCATAACATGCTAATATCAGGACAAAAAATGTTTTTCCGTGATCGCATTCAATTGTTCCCCAGATTCCGTTCATGAAGGGCAATGAAGGGCAAGTAGAACTAATTTTAGTTCAGCTACTCAAACGAGATGGCGCTTAGACAGGAGAATTATCGGCGTATATTCGTAACAACAAAAAAATAAAGGGCTTGAAGCCACTCGGATCCATTAATAGCAATAAAGATATTGATAAAAAGAAAAAAACCTGTATTGAAAGCGAAATTGAAGCGTTAGATTGATACAAATATATGTTCATAACTATTGCCAAACTGTTTTTCCGTGTGGAGGTTGGTTACACTGATAAATAACCAGATCAGGGATTCGGACTCCGTTCGCTATAGCCGGTCTCTGATTGGTCCGTGTTTTTCGATAATAATTCCTAAACAGAGCCACGGACACCATTTTTGTAAAGGAAAATGTTGCTTCAAATGACCCAAGGAACCTCCCAGATCCGGGAGTTACACCTATTTTGGGACACCCTGTATAGTTTTAGAAATTGGCGCTGAAACACACGGAGAAAAGGTATGGTTTATATACATTTGAGTGATGCGTGGCTTTTGCGGAGAAGTGTACATATTTGCGCATAGCAGTGTAGGTGTTCACGCTGCATCGGAGACCGATCTTCATGGCGTGACGTCGCCGGTATGGCCGTTTTTGTGGGACCGGGTCCCAGCACGCCATAATACGATTATAATATGACAACGCGCTTTTAATTCCCGGCATGCCTCCCCCCATCGGGTGCTAGTCATACGACCGCGATACGTTTATAGTCCGGTTTGCTTGGTGAGCCGCCTGGTTCGGTTGTTGCCACTAACAGGTGTCTCCGATATGGCATGTTGTTTCTCGTGCCAACCCCAGCACCCCGCGTCGCGCAACGCCATAACGAGTGCTGACACCGGGGACGACTTTTACGTACCCCCGTCGTTCGTCTCCGCTGGAAACAAGTGCGGCCTGCGGAGCCATGATTCGCAGAAACTGGTGAAACTCATGGGGTTTTGTTCGGTGAATTGTGGGGGCTGTTTTCGATGTCTGTTTTTCGCCTCGGCTGCAAGAAACCCTGGATGCACGCCGAGCGATGCTTGCCCGCTACAATGTTCAGACCAAGGCGACTCTGCCGATAAAAACCATCCGGATTCGTGGGTACGGTTGACACTTGAATCACGGAACCCGGGTCCATTGTGACCCAGTACCTTGGAGGAAAGACTTCTACAATGCGGGTTACTTTCTCGGTTTCTCTATTGTTATAAGAATGCTGAATATAGTTTCAGTATTTATATTAAAAAATACAATTTAAGTTTTTTTGTTTATTATTAGACTGTGGATTTTTATGCATTTATGGCTGCTGAAAATTTTCAAGAAAGGGTAGAATATTAAAATCGACAGAATGTAGCAGAATTTATATTTATTTGTGAAATAAGATTCTATTTTATTCGATTTTCGTAAACTTTGCCTACAAACATTGCAAATTGCATAGACGTCCGCAATCTATTTATTAACGATAGTATATGTTAACAACTTTCGAAACTAATGTCGCAATTTCTATCATACCAAAATCAAAGTAATTACAACATGTTTAGGGTAATATGTATACAGGGTGGTTCCGGGAGCTGGATTAGGTTTGGGCGTGTGAAACTTACTATACATTTTTACGTAGAATTTGATACTCTATCGTTTCATGTTCCCGTAAAACACTGTTTTTAAGGGCACCGTCTGGTTAGCAAACGACACTAGGGCTGTAACTTTCCTTCGAAGGTCGAAGATTTCGAAGCTTCGAAGCTTCGATTTCAGAACCTTCGAAATTTCGAAGGTTCGCTTTCTGGAAATTCGAAGGCGATGGAGAATCAAAGTTTCTAATTTCGAACTTCTCTCCGTAGTAAATTATTATGACGGCCACGGTAGATACGTCATCAATTATTTTTTAAGTACATTCGTGATATGATCCCGAAAATTAATAGAATGCAATTTTTTAAATATAATTTAATTACGAAAAGTTACCACACATTAGCAAATAAGATTTCTATTGTAATATTATCTATGTAATACTGATTGCAGAATAACCTCTTATTTGAGGTTTCTATTGCACAAATAAAAAAAAAAAATTCCGAAAAGTTCAAACGGAAAGTTCAATGTCAGTCACCGGTGACTGACAGTTAATATTTTTATTTATCAAAAATCGTGACACGGTATAAGATTGCGAAATTTCGAAACTTCGAAGACTTTGAAGACTTCGAAGACTACGAAGACTTCGAAACTTCGAAATTTCGAAGCTCCCTTCGTTCCTTCGAAGACTTCGGAAAAGTTACAGCCCTAAACGACACTCGCGCGTTGACGTGTGTGAGTGCACACGTCGCTATATCACATATACGTACACGAAAATTGTAAGGGTCCGGGAGTAAACGTCTGAGATCTTAATAATGCAATGACTGGATTTCTTAGTCGTCAAAATCGCTAGATGAAAGATCAATCTAGGGTGCTATTTGGCTGAAAAGTCGTACTTCTACGTTCACGAGCTATGATTTGCAATATTCTACAGCACGCCCGTCAGTGAGGACGTCATAAATGAAACAGAAATCAACGCTCGTAGCGGAAAATGTCAGAACTATATTTGAATGTCAACCTCACTGTGGCTTGGATTTTTGTAGAATTAAACATACAGAATTTTTAATAGAAGTACGACTTTTCAGCCAAATAGCACCCTAGATTGATCTTTCATCTAGCAATTTTGACTACTAAGAAATCCAGTCATTGCATTATTAAGATCTCAGACGTTTACTCCCGGACCCTTACAATTTTCGTGCACGTATATGTGATATAGCGACGTGTGCACTCACACACGTCAACGCGCGAGTGTCGTTTGCTAACCAGACGGTGCTCTTCACCCAAAATCTAGTTAGATTCTAGTAATGTCACGTGGGTACCCTACCCTCTTAATAGAAACACCTTTCAGAACAGTTTACACCAGTTATTTTCAGAATCTTGTTAATCTCCAATACTTCGGTCCAGTTACTACATACACCCTCTGTAATGATGCATGCAAATATTCAATCTTTCGATACACTATCAGGGGACGAGATTTGGGTATCGTATCCCATCAGCACTGTACCAAAAAGATGTTTGGCGGCTTCGTGGCTGCTATCCAATAGCAGGAGCATCTGCTCGAGAGGAACAAGGCTCCCGAACCAATTACGTTCGTCCCGACGCGGTGCGGCGCGCCGCGGCGAACCCCACGGTGTACGGTCGCCTCCTAACAAGAAAATTCGTAGAAGAAGTGATAGTTCCTAACAATCTATTGGTTCGGATAATCCGGGTACACTCGCGGAACACGCGGGGATCGTTCGCGAGAACGCGAGGATGTGGCAGGAGGCAGGACACCCATCACAGTTCACCGCGTGGGATTTCACCGACGTGGAATCAAGCATGCAGCCCGGGGAATAGGCTCGCAGTCAGACAGTCAGAGTGACTTCTCGTTGTCGTAGCATCGGGGATCGGCCTTCGAACGAAACGAAACATGCGCCACATAAATTGTCTCCCTGTCTGGCCCGGGTGAAAGCTGGATTTGTTACACTTTGCACTCCACCAGGACGTCTAGGTCCCCGGGCTGATGCTGCTGATGCTCAGGTTAGGAATCCATCCTCGCAATCGTGTTCCCTTTTCTCATCCGGCCCGATCCCCTTCCTTGTCAGCCTCATTATCTATCTGGAGCCCTCCGACTGTCATCCGTCCTCCCGATATGCGTCTTTCTCCTCCGCGCTCTGCGGCTTGGTTAGCCGAGGCTGCGCGACTGTCTTCCTCCAGCTTGCCACCTGTCCTTTAGACTCGGATCCAGATATTTCTCGACGACGGAATCCGACTGAGCGGTCTGTTATTGACGGTCCAGCCGACAATGAACTGAATCGCTGTTCAACCCTTTCGGGGCTACTAACAAAAGACCAAGGGCCGAGGCCCGATACAGGCCCGGAGAAATCCGGAATTTTTCACCAACTGTTTTCCTTCGATGTTACCCATCAACGGGTCCACAAATTATTCACGATAAAGAGAACAAACGAAGTAGAGGTATGCAGCCCTGAAATACTTCATTGCCCGGTTGACAACCTCAGAACTTTCACAGATCAAAGTTATTTATTGGACGACGAGAATTAGAAAATTAAAATGTACGATAATAACATGTTGGGTTGGAATTAAAGATCGTAGCGTTTTCAAATTAAGGATGTTCTGGAGCTATATAAAAACACAACAAAATTTTTGAAAATTTGACAAGATATCATTCTTACTAAATTAATGCAATTACCAAAGTTTGAGTTAGATTCACTGCACCGTTTAATATTTGTAGCAACTAAAAGTTTGCACATTTTATATTTATTATTAGTTTATTTACACCTTCAAAAAATGCAACTGGAGACTCCAGTTTTTTTTATATATAGTAAAAATTATGTATTTAATTATGTTCAAAATATTGGGATTCACGAAACAGTTACGGAGCAAAAAATTATGAACTGTTACAAAACTTGAAATTTATAATACAACACAATTATTCACAAAATTCATTTACAATTTTTTATAATATGAAGACAATTTGATTAAAAAATAAATATAACATGAAATTCACTAATTAAATGAAAGCTTTTTAAATTAATCTATTCTTTTAATGCAAAATATACTCGTGAATGGCTTTCATTGCCAATATATTGATGGATTTCGAATTTTTTGTACTTTTGTCTCCCATTGTACCTCCAGAACATCCTTAAGAATCGAAGATAAAGTTATGGTATTTATTCATATGTTTATTCAATAACACGAGAAGAGTTATCTCGAAGATGGAAAAAAGTAATAGAATGGAATGGAAAATTCGTTTTTAATTAAATCTATGAATTTTTAATTTACAAACGCTACGAACTTTCCTTCCAATCCAATATTATTAATACTGACTATACTAACAATAATTTTGCCCTTGATCAAACAGATCGATTATTATGTCGATCGATTATAATAATATATAAAGAACATATTAATATAAATATAAATTTGTTTGTTTTTTCATAGTGCACAGAATGAACAAACTGACACTGATTCAAGGAAGGGTTCTATCATCTAAATTCGTTCGAAACACTTTTATGGCAGCGTGTTCTAATGCGGTTTTCATGTTATTTGAATTGTTATAATTTGTACATATATTATTGTTTCATTTTAAATACATCTCTTCAATGTTATATACAATTGCCTTCAGAATTGATTATCAGGATTAGTTTTGTTACTTTTTCTTGTTTATTTTTCGACGCATTAATAATAACTGCATCATGAAATTATATTAACAATTACATAAACTGAGTTTATTTGTTAAAAACCAGAGAGGAGAATCAAATTTAATTTAGCAAGTAGAAAATTTCTTATAGTAAAAGCAGAGTAGGAACATTTGTTAACGAACATATTATTTGTATTTTATATATTTATTAAGTTGATCATCAATTTTATGTTCATAATTGGTGTATTGCTAATGTTAAGAAGTTGACACTGATTCAGGGAAAATTATTCATGTGTATCCATTCCACCTAAAGATACTAAATACAATCTCGTAAAAAAATAATACAGATTTTTCAAATAAATGTAACAATATGTAATCACCAAAAGTTCGAAAGATTTGAAATTGAACTAAAAATTAATGAGAAATGTATTTTTATACAAGAATAAAATCCAATCATATTCAAATATTTGATACACTATTTGTCGAGAAAGCTGTGAGAAACAAAAAGAATTTCTTATAAAATTCAAGGAAGCATTAGGTTAAAGAGGAAATTCTCGGATAAACGAATCAGTGAATTCCAGGGGTATAAATAGCAATATTTCAATATTCAATGAATCCATCGTATAAATTTCGTTGAAGTAGCAGGTTCGATCGTTTCCAAGAAGGAACCCGTTTCTTCAAATCGTGAGGAGCTCGAATTCCAATTACACGTTCATGGAAGGCCGCGCAACGGTCTCGATCTTAATTAGATTCCACCGAAATTCTCCTTATAATCATCTTTGGATATAAGGTTACCGAACTAATTCAATCTAGAAAGCTCGTTTTGAATCGCTTCATGTCAAAGCAGCGAACGGTGCTTGCCGCTTAGGAACCAGCCGTTTGTCAACAAGGTGCAGTCGGGAACAGGTTTCCACGGCGCAGTAATGGCGTCTTCGCCCTGTTAATTGGTATTTATTATAATTGGTGCTCATACTTGCTCACGGCACGAGATAAGCTGTCCCGGGGATGGACGGGACGAAGCCATCGCTTTTTGGGAGACAGTCCCACAGCGCCGATGATAATTCCATAACGAGTTAGGGGGGTCCACCCATTAACATGGTAAATACGCGGGCCCATGAAACTGACGCCAGCTCGTGGGAAAAGGAGGACCAGGAATGAGACCTCAGAATGGCCCTTCACGCCCAGGTAGGTGCTAACCCTGGGGGGTGGTACCTTTTCGAAGCCGAAACGCCTCGGGGGAGGGCGTGATTTGACGTCTCGTTCCACCGGTGCCATAATTCACCCGGTTGGCCCACCTGGAAGCTATACGGATCCGAAAGTACCTTTAATTGACTATTTTCGGCCCGAACCGTTTTATCGTATTAGAGGCGGCACGTGACGACAGACCTGCCCCACGCCGAGGGATGTTTCTATTCGCGCCAACTAGATTGAGATGAATCTCCTGGTTAGCATTAATGGACTCTGGATTTTGTGCATTTATGACTAACACAGATTTAAGGATGTTCTGGAGGTACAATGGGAGACAGAAGTACAAGAAATTCGAAATCCATCAATGTATTGGCAACGGAAGCTATTCACGAATTATATTTTGCATTAAAAAAATAGATTAATTTGAAAAGCTTTCGTTCAATTAGTGAATTTCATGTTATATTTATTTTTTAATCAAATTGTCTTCATATTATGGTTAATGGTTTATTCTTTAATCCGTGCATGGTACAGCGATGGCGTTGGAGAGCCGCAGCTCTATTTGCCCAAAGCAAACTTGTCTGAAGTGAAGTCTTAATTATATCACAGCTACATTAGGAACTTAATTTTAGGGATATGGCTGATGCATGATTATATTGCTTTATCTAATTGGATCAGGAAAGCGGCTATAGTTCTTAAAGTTGATTTATCCTTCCTACATAGAATATTACTCATCCTGGTCAATATCTTTCCTGGTAAAAAATCTTAGAAGTTTTCCTCTTTTCTCCTCGTATAATGGACAGTTCCAAATGATGTGGTCTATATCTTCATTTACGTGTCCACATTCGCAATGTGAAGAGGTAATATAATTCTTTCTATAGTCTTCATATTATAAAAAATTGTAAATGAATTTTGTGAATAATTGTACCCTCCGAATAGTAGCTACATTCAGTGGTCTACAGTATTGTCGCGTTTTCATGCTAGTGAGATGACAACACGATAAATTTCAAGTTTTGTAACAGTTTATAATTTTTTGCTCTGTAACTGTTTAGTGAATCCCAATAAATTTCGAACATAATTAAATACATAATTTTTACTATATATAAAAAAACTGGAGTCTCTAGTTGCGTTTTTTCAAGGTGTAAATAGACTAATAATAAATATAAAATGTGCAAACTTTTAGTTGCTACAAATATTAAACGGTGCAGTGAATCTAACTCAAACTTTGGTAATTGCATTAATTTAGTAAGAATGATATCTTGTCAAATTTTCAAAAATTTTGTTGTGTTTTTATATAGCTCCAGAACATCCTTAATTTGAAAACGCTACGATCTTTAATTCCAACCCAACATGTTATTATCGTACATTTTAATTTTCTAATTCTCGTCGTCCAATAAATAACTTTGATCTGTGAAAGTTCTGAGGTTGTCAACCGGGCAATGAAGTATTTCAGGGCTGCATACCTCTACTTCGTTTGTTCTCTTTATCGTGAATAATTTGTGGACCCGTTGATGGGTAACATCGAAGGAAAACAGTTGGTGAAAAATTCCGGATTTCTCCGGGCCTGTATCGGGCCTCGGCCCTTGGTCTTTTGGTAATTGCATTAATTTAGTAAGAATTATATCTTGTCAAATTTTCAAAAATTTTGTTGCGTTTTTATATAGCTTCAGAACATCCTTAAAACAGGTGATAATGAGTGTAATATCAATAAGTGACTAGCCAAGAGTATGATGCTGCTTGCTACAATTATTTATAACTCGTTTTTTAATATAATCATAAGATCAAATGAGCTCGCCGTAGGCAAGAATATACTAGGAATATATTTTTGAGAAGGCTTCTCCTTGATATTCACACAAGCCTATTCGATCTGTTTAATATCCTTGACTTTGTCCTTGGGATTATCGCCATAAAGCTATTAATCTGAAAACATCGTGTCTACCATTGGTTTGACGCTTTTATTTAACTGCGGTGTGATAAAAGATTATCTTGCCACCGACTGTTGATGAAAAACATAAGTTAAAATCTGACCAGCATGGCTTATATAATCTGTCTTTTAGTCTTTAAGTATAAATCACCATATACTTAGACTTACCTTTCAACTTTTTTTCTCATATACGATTGTACTACCAATTACAAATTAATAAAATGCTGAAATTGCCATCAAAGCAGACGTAGCAGCGATCACTAGACTGTGGAAGTTTCATAGACTTCTTTTCTTAAATTTTTACTACAGTGTCTCCCACTAATATTCGGACACTCTTAAAAAGACGATAACTGTTTTAATATTGTACTACACGATTTTTATTTTTTTTGGAGGCTAGAGCAATTAGTTTGCCACAGGATGCGAAAAAAGAATTTTGTCAAAAATTGCAATTAATCGGAATTGTAGCAAAAACACTAAAAGTTGCATTTTATAACTTTTACTATTTTTGCTACACTTCCGCTCAATTGCAATTTTTGACAAAATTCTTTTGTCGCATCCTGTGGCAAACTAATTGCTCTAGCTTCCCAAAAAAATTCAAATCGCATAGTGTTGGATCTTGGTTAGGAGAGATTTGGAAGATAATTGGAATAAAAAGATAATAATCATTCTTTCTCGATCTTTCTTCATACACACACACATAGTACAATATTAACACAGTTATCGTCTTTTTAAGAGTGTTCGAATATTAGTGGGAGACATTGAAAGTCGGAAGTAATGTAACAGTCGTTTCAAATTCTTTAAATATTTTCACTGTTTAAACGTCACAATGCAAATTTCCATACAATTTAATTTGGTTACAGTTTTAACAAATTTGATTTATTTAGTAGGTTGTAATAAAAATTGATTTTTGACAAGGCAGTCAAATTGTTCAACCTATTGAGACAGAATATCAATCTTTATTTTATTTCAGTTTGTAACTATCCAGGTAAACAAGTTTTCTATTACACAAATATCCTCAGTCTACTGATCAACAAATTAGCCTTCAGGTATCACTGACCCTTACAGTTTTTATACATTTATAATAACACTAACTGAAGAAATAAATGCATTAGAAACATTTCAATTTGTTGCAATACAGGTACATAATATTTCTGCTACATAAAAATTCCTAGTCTACTGTTCAGCATATTAGACTCCAGCTATCACTTATCAAAGGACAACAAGGGACAAGGGACATGGGACTTCTAACAATTTCAGAATTTTATAAATAAGTTGAGAATCCTAACCGTTGATGAATGTGTTTGTTACAATCAAGATAGAAAATTTTTGTATTACATATAAAGATTCTCAGTCTCCCGGGATCAACACATCACGCTTCAGCTACCACTGACCCAGACAGCAGGCATTATATTCCTAACAGTTACAGAATTTATAAATTAACGAAAAATGATTGTGAACTAATCAGTGGACTGCGGATTTTATACATTCACAATAGCACTAACATGCGAAACAAAATACTAAAAACATTTTGTTGCAATCCAGGTAGAAACTTTGTCTTTTACATGAGAACTCCCAACTCCCATTGCCAAATATTGGACGTGGTGCAAAACCGAGTCAATCCATTTTTTTTGCCAGTGCTAAACGAGGAGACATTGTTGAAAAAATGTCTAATGTTACTTCTAACTGTAATAAAACTTACTGTAATGTTAATTTTTTAATGTTCTCCTACATTGTTAGCAATAAATAAAGACTTATACAAAACTAGTGGTTGTTGGTTCAGTTATGCTCCTTACTGTATATCAAATTTGTAGCGTAATCAACACGGTAGCTAATGTAGTCGGGAATACTAATAAACCGATTGAAAAAGGAAGACAGAGGATCGGGGGCGCACACCGGGGCGCTGCGCTGGGAGAGATGCGAGGAGGAGGGCATCAAATGAGCTGCGCCGCAAAAAAACGAACTGGAACGGATGTGTAGAAGAACGCAGGTCTGAATATTACGTATCACCGCGTATCTTTATTACACGAGTGCATTAGTCGCTATCCAACTAAGGCGTTAGTTTATGAGCGACGCACACCTGCGCTGCGGTAGCGGGATACGTTGGGAGCGGAGGATGAAGAAAAGCGGTAACGGTATCGGAACGGAAGGTGTTCATAATTGTGACGTCGCCGATCTTCATAATGCCATACGAGGCGAAGGAAACTTGAATGGAACGCTCGTTCCTGAAGCTGCCTACCTTCTGTTATGGTCCAAGTGTTCCTTATGGTGAATGGCACGACGCGGCGAAGGCAGTTTCTTCGAGTAACCACCGGTTACGGGTTAGAGGTAAAACGAGTCGAGCTTGCGGTTCGATGAATGAACTGCAAAATTGTTGTTCGTTCAACAACAAAAAGTTCAAGGCAACTACGCGAGGTTGCTTTTCCTGGACACCTGTCTAATCTTTTTCTTACCGATCGTTTGATCGAGAAACATAACTTGAATACTTTACGCTCCCTTCAGTGATACATCCAGTTCACCCTTTGCATTACTTATGTGTGGGGTTGTAACAAGTATCCCCTAATTTGAACAATTTAGTTGTAATTTATTGGAACTGTAGGTAACTCTGATTAAATGGAAACTACAGAGAATGATCAAATTATGAAATTTACTATATCCTACTATCATCCTGTTATCATTTACATTAAGACAGTTAAGTTTTTAATGGAAGTTCAGTTATACTGAATTCTTATAATTTCTGTTTGCAAACTACAAGTAGCTCTTTCTAGCAACACTGTAGACAATCATTAAAATTTATTAATCATTTAAAAATATATTTTCTGTACCGTAAATTTAGTTGCAATTTAGTGGAACTGTAGGTAATTCTGATTAAATGGAAACTACAGTGAATTATCAATTATGAAATTTACTATATCTTATTATCATTTACATTTTTATTGAAAGTCCATTTACACTGAATTCTTATAATTTCTGTTTGCAAACTACAAGTAGCTCTTTGTAGCAACACTGTAGACAATCATTTAAATTTATTAATCATTTAAAAATACATTTTCTGTACCGTAAATTTAGTTCTAATTTATTGGAACTGTAGGTAACTCTGATTAAATGGAAACTAGAGTGAATGGTCAATTATGAAATTTACTATATCCTATTATCATTTACATTAAAACAGTTACATTTTTAATGAAAGTCCAGTTACACTGAATTCTCATAATTAATGTTTGCAAACTACAAGTAGCTCTTTTTAGCAACACTGTAGGTAACTCTGATTAAATGGAAACTACAGTGAATGATCAATTATGGAATTTACAGTACAGAAAATGTATGTTTAAATGATTAATAAATTTAAATGATTGTCTACAATGTTGCTAGAAATAGCTACTTGTAGTTTGCAAACAGAAATTATAAGAATTCAGTGTAACTGGACTTTCATTAAAAATTGAACTGCCTTAATGTAAATGATAATATATATACTATAATATAAGTACACCAATTGATTGATTGTAATCCTACTTTGTTAATAAATGGAAAGAAGATAAATGTTATTGATAGGTCTTTATGTGAAGTGACACTTTCCGACACAATTGCAAGAGATAGGGAGCAAATAAATATTTCTTTATTTCTTTAATCACTTTCACAAGTTGAAAGTAGTAGATTGATATTCCTAAATTCTTTTAAGCAGTGCAATCATTAAGTTAGTTCTGTTATTAATTTTATCTTATATGCTATAGTTCCGTCACTTAACTATTACAGGAGATATAGACATTTCTAATCATTGTGTAAAATAAATCACAGAGAGAAGAGATTAATAAGGTCTGAATTATTAACATTATGTAGTAAACTATGTCATGTAACAATAAAAGATGAAAAGTGAAACTGGCAATTGCTATAATGTCCATAACATGTTATAAACAAATATAGTTGCCGACAAATTTTTTTAAAACAATTTATCTGATTTGATCAAAAGTCAATAACAATGTAATAAACGAAGAACCATGTGCAACAATTTACTTATCTGGTCACAGAAGGCGATTGTTCTTCAAAATTCATATATCGTCATGTATCAAATATGGCACGACGTGCAGCATGATCATGACTAGACTCCAGATTTTTATGCACTTATGGTATATGGACATCTATGTATGAAACTCAAGCAACCATGAACATTAATAAAGCTTAATTGCGTTTCTAGTTTATTTTTACCATAAGCAGTTCTCTAATTAATGAAACGAGTTTCCCTGTATCCTGTTTTTCCTACAATAATCGATGAAAATGGAACTTTACATAAAAACCCGCAACCTTGTCATAATAATGCAGTAGCTGTACCATAAACGTATCAGTATGTATACATGTATATTCCATAAAAGTTTGTGAATCCTTCAATAACATTTCGTCCTACAATACTATAACTTTAAGATGACTTTAAGGGATGAAAATAAGCAAACAATAACTATCACTGCACACGCAACATTGTTTTATCGTAATAAGTCATTAAAATGATGATCGGTTTCATATGAATGACTATACCGAGTGGACATTAAAATAGGAACACCGAAATATCTTTGTTATGAAGTTGTACTAGAAGAAGATGCAAAATACATATTCAAGAAAGTATTAATACTAATTCAACTTCTTGCCTGTTTTAGAAGTTGCAAAGACATATGCTGAACTTCTTAATGTATTTTCATGCAAAGCTGGGTATTAAATAATTAAAATTCTAGCCAAGATTAATTGTTTAATGTGTACGATTAAAAAAGGTAATTATTGAAAAATGGACGATTGATTGAATCGATTGATAAAGTCGATGAATCCTCAATGGTTGATTGAAAAAAGAAATCATCGAAAAATCAGAGACTGATTTAATCAATTGTTGAAACTAATCGCCACACGATCTATCCATAATATATACTTTTGATTCCGTATTTTATAGAGAAATTTCAGCAGTTAATCCTTAATTTATTATCCGATTGACGATTACAATTGAAAAAATGAATGTAACCATCAACCGCAATAAACGACTAAAGTAAGAGTTTAATTGTTAATTTCGATTAACGATCTCAGTATAAAATTCGTGAATCATTAATTAAATTTTCGCCCAACTCTGTTTTCATGATATCAAAACAAAAATATGGTGTTCCATTTATAACACACGGAGTGACCTTGAAATAACCTTGAAAAAGTTTTTCTGTCACAGCGACATTCTAGATAGAAAATAATGAAGTCCCTCTCCAACTTTGCCCTATCGAGTACCGTTCAGGAGATATTTCCGGGGATTTATGGGACTGATATGCGGCACTTAACTGTTTGATCGACTCGCGACAGAGACGCGTTGAAATTTACACGTGATCGGTCACCGAGCTAGCCGCAGCGAACGATCGTTTCGCGTTGCGGTGCGCTTAGGGTGCACGCGATCGCTTTTCATAACCGTGCAGCCGAAATAAAAAGAAACAGCAGGGGCACGTGCAGAGGCTGCACCTGTGTGGGAGTCAGGCATCCGCGTAGGCTGGAAAGAGAACAGAAAGTAGAGAGAGCAGCCTCGTGCCCGAGGCACAGGTGAAGGCGCTTTATGAGGTCTGGTCCTGGGCTGAAAGGCTAATGAAAATATAAGTTGCACGCAATAGATTTTGAAATAAAGGCCGCTGCGGCGTAGCTTTGAGGTGGCCCGGGCCTCTAGGATTCTCCGGTGAGTCTTGAATTAAGTATAACTAATATTAGAGGCAACGGTATTCAGTCGAACTTTTTGCTGTTCATTAAAAGCCGCTGATGGGCTAGCGGAAGATGAGGAGGGGAGGGGAAGGGGAACGGCATATAGCTATGAACATCGGGGAGTAGTTCGCCAGGCTGAAAGAGCCGTTGAATGAGGGATGTTATCGGGGTCTGCGAGACTGGTCTGCTGCAGTCCGACTCGGTTATCTTCGCGAATTAATCGATTTTGGCCCAGTCGTTTTTTCAGCGGCTTTCCGGAGAGGATTCGGCTGATTACAGGTAAATGGGACGCTCCGGATTGTTTCGGAAAGGTTCGCTGAACACTATCGCCGATACTCTTCGGGAATAACTTATTTCTGCGGCCGCAACCCGATCACCTGTAGACTTTTTTCCGAAATATAAACGAAATTATGGGCGAACGGCTGAGTGCTTTCGAAGACAATCGTGTTATCGAATTTCTTAACCCTTTAGGATCGTGAGTGTCCTTACTAGTTTAATAATATCTTAGTATCGATCGTAAATAGGTTTTAAACCAAATTTTTAATGGTATCAGCGCACTGGTTCGATCAAAAACTACTTCTACACTATTTGCAAAATATCACAAAATCAAAATTTCGACGTTTCGATCTATATTTAGATCATTTTCAAGAAATTAATAAAATTTTGCGTCTGTAAATTAACCGACAATTTCTATTAGTACTGTGGAGCAAATATAATTATAAACCTTTTTTTTAAATTTTCAAATTTAAGAAAATTATAATTGTAACTCACTTGCTTAGTGTAAATTAAAATATAATTATAATAGATATAACTGACATTGGTGTAACCACATGTTTAGCCGAAGCCGGCATCTGTAAGACTGTGATAATGTCAGAGCATTTAGAAACAATGTAATCTATATTGGATCGATCTATACCTGATCAACGTTGAGCGGTAAATTCAAACATAATTCTTATATTCGTATATTTTCACATATAGTTTTCTGCCACTATACCATATTATTTGAGTATATGATATTTATGAATTAACTTTCCAGTTTAATTGAACACAAATATATACCTTTTTTAAAGGTATATGTTTGGATGTAAGGAATTATTTAGAAAATTACTAGTTTATTTTAGATCTTGTTGCAGCGTCGAATAACTAAATTCTATTTGCATTTTTAATTTTTCTAACTTCTGTGGAACATGTAAGAAATATTAGATCGTTGCATATGAAATGTTCAACTTTAGAATGCGAAGGTTCGAAAACGTTCTGATCAAGAAATACTGGTACAGTTCACAAGTTGATTGTAAAGGATCTTCCATTGATTAAGAAGTGGTGTTTGAAATTATGAAAAAAATCTTCCTAATTTAAATTACAATTTTTTACAATTTTAACATTTCACTAACCACATTTGAAAAAGTGCCAACTCTAATTTGCCAACTCTAACAAATGAAAAATTTGAAATAAAATATACGTTTTAACGGAAGACCCTTTATATCACTTTGAGGACCAAACCTGATCCTTAAAAAAATTGTGTGTAAAAATTGTGCAAAATCCTGGCTGATACAACAGTTTAAAGTATATAGAATTCAATTGTAAAATATTTTCAAAATTGTTTTCTTTGCATACAACCAACTAGAACCTACTTTCTGGATATTACGTAAAAATAGGTGAGGAACTAGAAATTATTGCTATACTATTTTCAACCTGTTGAAATTATTAATAGAAAAATACATTTGTATTCGATCAAAATTAAAAAAAAAAACTGTTTATTTTTCATACAAATCTGCAGTCTATTTATATTCCAATTATGCTTGAAATCTGCCTAAGATTTAACAAAGTTTCATTGTTTTTGCCGCTTTCATTCTTTCAATTGGATGTTTTCAACAGTTTTCCTTTCTCCAGTATATCCTCTCAAATACTATTAAAATTCAATATGTCGCTCATGCACAAGAAAAACGTCATACTGCAGAGCCCTTCAAAGTCCTTTGATATATATACTGATTTCTATGTATTGCATTACAATTATATTGAAATAAATCTCATATGAGATTTTCTAATAGAAAAAAATCCTTTGATAGTTTAACTGGTTGTGGCTGCAAGTAAAAACAAACAAAACCTAATAATTATATTAAAAAAAAAAACTAAAAAAGTAGAGTCGTGACGTTTCTCTTCAAATATATTAATAACAAGTTTTATTTTATAAATTAACTACCGCTAAATTTGTCTGCATTAAAGATACACTTTTGACAAGTATTTCAATAAAATAAAAAGAAAACTTGAAAATGTGTACGTTTTTCTTGTATGCATGAGCGATAACTTCTAACTTCGTCCTAAATGATTTTATACGTTGAACTAAATGTGGTGTAGGTACATGGAATTCAAGTACGTCCACTTGAAAGGAATTACCTGAAAATTGGAATTCGTTTTGAGGCCAAGACAACCACTCTACGGGAACGTCACAAACGGTCTTCCTATAAATCGTATATTCATTGAAGCAAGTTAAGAGCGGAGCGGTTTAATCAGCATGCAAAATATATTCGCGGAGTCACAAGCGATTCGGCAAGTTTTGGTTGGCAGTGTACATTAAGATTTTCGTCGGGAACACTTGCTCGCATAAGGACAGGATGCACACTGGTGTACGCACGCTCCGCGCTCCGAGCTATGCACATACCCGAGCGTTCCGTGTCTCCCACGCGCCATAAACTAATACCAAAGTTAAATGAATTCGAAATGATCGATAAACTTTATCATTGATCAATTAAACTTTGTACCGTGTGAGTGACGGGCCTTGAGACAGACTGGAGAGGGTGGATACGGAAGGGGCGGTTTATTTAATGAACGCTAAATGCGGTGCCAGAGATGTCGACGACAAGGACGACGACGAGGGTGAGTCGTGCCTCTTCGAGCCGCCTTTTTTTCCTTCTTCACGTCAGCCAACTTTAAATTACCATTGGACGAATGATTTTCTCACAGTTTTTACGTCAACAACGTCGTCGTCATGCTCGCAGAACTTCACGCTTTATTTCATCTTCAACCCTTTTCAAGGGTAAACCTGATCTATTTATTTCAGATGATTTACGAAGAAAAAAATTCGGGATTATTACGGTCGACTTTGATAACTTAGAGTTGTTAAATTAATGAGTTTTCAGTTTACTTAGTAGGGTAACTGCACCAGTGAATGAACATTTAAGAAATTGTTCAGGAAAATATTTTATTTAAAAAAAAACTATGTGAATTAAAGGAATCTCATATATGCCAAATAGCTCCCTATACTTCATTTGTCAAAAATAAATGAACACAAATACAATGAAATTATTAATATTCTTCTTTATTAAACGTTAAATCAAAAATATGAAAAATACCAGTCAATGAACACTACATTCTAGTAATTGAATAATGCTAGTCCAATCAATGAACAAAATTACTAAACAATATTCTCCTATTTATTTAACTCTTTAATCACAATTTTATCGCTAGTATGCCGTCCGGGTTAAAATTTGTTGAAATATACAAAAGCGTTCATTTACTGGTGCCCGTTCATTCACTGGTGCAGTTACCCTACTATTGGGTTGGCAAGAAAGTAATTTCGGTATGATAAGATGAAATAAAGAACCCAAGTTTTCTATTCCAACAATATACTTGAATCAGTAAAATATTTTCTACATCGTTCAATGATCTTTTGCCATCTGTCTGGTAGTTTCATTCTTCCGCGCTCATAAAACTTCAAAATTGCCCCAAAATTCGGTTTTATTTCTTCATCTTCTTCTTCATCTCAATAATTCTTCATCTTTTGCCTGTTCAAACTGAATAGGGTGGTTCTGTTTGGACGCATTCGCTTTAAATGATTTGTGAGATAAATCATTTTGAGATCATCATGGATTTAAGGTTTTGACAATCTTGAATTGCAACATTAGCAACTTTTCAATATTTTCTTCAGATGTGTAAGGAGACTCGGAGGTTCGACACAACACGTTGTTATCTGTCGCTTGCTCGCAGAGAACTGTTTTATTTAACAAAAACTGAACGAAACATACATTTCAACGTATTGATGTTATCGGCGCACTGGTTCGATCAATTGGACAATAAGCAATTTTGCATAATATTACATGAAATATTACATAATGTTGCATAATATTACATTCTTGAAAATGGTCTAAAACTGAGACCGAAACGTTGAAATAAATTTCATGTAATATTATGCAAAATTGCTTATTGTCCAATTGATCGAACCAGTGCGCCGATAACATTAATACGTTGTTATGAACAAGTGACGATCGAGATACAGAGAACTGTTGAAACATACATTTGTTAACAAAAGCCTTAACGTGACATATAAATCAATAAAATTATATATAACACATAAATCAATAAAATTATATATAACAAATAAACATATGATAGAAACAGTCATCCACACGGTGATATATTACAAACATTCAGTCATCTACACGGTGATATATTACAGATGTAACGATTATGTTGAAAAGTATTCATTGCTATATTCATCAATGTTTTGAAACATATTTATCGAGGTAAACATTATCAATAAATCAAATTTGTCTATAATAGAAACACACATTTTGTTTCGAATATTTGTAACTAGACTGCGGATCTTTATGCAAACGAAAACTTCAGCAGATTTATTTTCATCGCTGATAGTTTAAATAATTTAAACATAATGTAACCATATGGTTACATTATCTTCATATATTTAGTGTTTTGCGTTCCATTCTATGAATTAAATGCCTCAGTCTGTACAGAGACTGAATACTATATTAAATAAATAGAATTGTTACAACAATATTGAACCAAGTAATTAATTGATATTCTGAACTAGACTGCGGATCTTTATGCAAACGAAAACTTCAGCAGATTTATTTTCATCGCTGATAGTTTAAATAATTTAAACATAATGTAACCATATGTTTACTACTCTCTTTATATATTTAGTGTTTTGCGTTCCATTCCATTGATTAAAGTCCGCAGTCTGTACAGAGACTGAATACTATATTAAATAAATAGAATTGTTACAACAATATTGAACGAGTAACCAAGTAATCAATTGATATTCTGAATACTGCTTTATTCAAAATAATATTTTCTGAATAAACTCCACTATTTATTATAATTTTGTTACTTCACGAATAAAAAAGTAATGCGATACTTGTAAAATCATTAAACGTTTCATTTGAAACATGTTTCTTGGTTTTGATTTAAATAAATGGAATTTAATATCCGTTATCCGAACACTTTTATCTCCCTGTTAGTTCGAACTGTGGGCGAACGACACGATCATATTAATCCGCTTAAGCGAGCATTTTCTGGATAGGGGTAGCATAAGGTAGGTTCACACATTCATCTGCTGTTTTCAATTAACACAAAGAACGCACAAATCAAGTTGGTGTGCGTGTTAATGACGATGACAGTAAATGTCGTCGAAATGCTGATGTCCCTTTATTAAAAGGATTTTTGCAGTCCGCGCGCATCAACATTCGGATTCGCTCGCAGTCCTAAACACTCATAAATATTAACGGGAAATTGTTATCTCGCTTGACGACCGTTCCTTTAAACATTACACGGAATACCACGGCAACAGTTTTATCATTATTTCCTGCATTTACTATGAATTCGCTTAGCGCTAACGGCTTAATACTTGCCTCATAAATTCACCCTCGCAGTATCAGTAGTGTGTCTTTGCGTTAGGCTTCGAAACACGCCGTCCGATGCTCCATAACCAGTATTTATGCAAAGTACACGCGAAAACGTCATTATCACTCGGTTATTGTTGCTGCTTCCAATCTGACTGGTCAGAGATACCAATAAAACAACACGCGAAGCGATTGCAACATTATATTGCGAGCAGTAAATCAACAGCGCAGGAACTCGCATACACGAACACTCGCGACACAAGAACGATGTAACAAAATAATAACCGTTTTTTACTACCTCGTTTACAGCTGTAATAAATGTCGATTTTTATGACTCGAGGTATTCATTAATTTAGAAATTGTTTCCCAGGCATAGTCCTTTCGCGAATTTTCGTATGTCTGTGGTATGTGCAGATTTGTAAAGTGTTAAGAAACGTTTTCGTTAGCAAACATTATTGACATACTTTCTGTTTACTGCATGGAATTTTTTAAATGGATGAGATCGATTCTCTGTTCGTCTATCAACTTCTGTAAAATGATTTATACGTATCGATAGAAGTCTGCACAAAGATCTGCAATTTATTTATAGAAGATAATTCATCGTCATTGAATTATTAATGGTAGATTTCATTCATCTATACAGGGTGTCTTTTGGAAACTAGCATATTGTTTTATATTAAGGTAGTAGACTCATTTTTGCAAAGATGGGATTATTCAGTAGCCAAAAGTGCTAAATAAAAGATCAATCGAGACTGCTATCGCCCTCAAAAATCCTATTTTCACGTTTACAAGGCGTAATTTGCATCATTCGGAAGCCTACAGCTGCGCATGTAGCTATTTTCATAAAGCTGTAATAGCGGCCTCGATTGATCTTTTATATAGCGTTTTTGACTACTGAAAAACCCCATCTTCGCATTAAGCATATACATTACATTTATAATTATCTATATAATTTATAATATCCTAAATGCTAATATCTTGAAATTAATATTAACAATATGAAATTTCAATATTTTAAATTCTATATTAATAATAAATTTGTAATGTCTTCTCTCGATATATAATTCTATAATTTATTACACTCATAAACTCATAAACCCATAAATTATAGAATTCTACATCGAGAGAAGACATTAGAAATTTAATATTAATATAGAATTTAAGATATTGAAATATAAGATTGATAATATTAATTTCAAGATATTAAAATTAATTTGTTAATTTTAACATAAACTATCTACGAGTATAAACTCATAAATAGACTGCAGATTTTATGCATTTATGACAAAAATGGGTGCGCACAATTTAAAACAGTGGAAGTATTAAAAAGATTTCATGCCGCTAGTATATTAGTTTTACCTTAATTAGATAATTAAAAGAAGAATTAAATTTTCATTTGGTTTCTGCGTCTTGCAATCAATGCAAACATTTTTTATTTTGCATAAAAATCTGCAGTCTACTCATAAATTATAGAATTTTACATCGAGAGAAGACATTACAAATTTAATATTAATATAGAATTTAAGATATTGAAATTTAATATTGTTAATCTTAATTTCGAGATATTAGAATTTAGGATATTAACATATAATGTTAGTGAACACAATATATCAATTTTCATGAAATATTTAACCACGTAACCAATGTGAGTCGTATCTATGCTTTGATTTCAGGAATTTTCTGATGAAAATGAATCTTGTGACGTTAAAATATTTTAAACAAATGAACTACCATAGCTATGATTAATAAATACCACATCAGAATATTAAAACTTACTATCAATAATATAAAATTCAACATATTCAATGGATATATTCACTAATTAAATAGACTATGCACATTTGGCTGATCTATCCGGAACAATTTGTTAGTGAATACAATATATCAATTTTCATGAAATATTTAACCACGTAACCAATGTGAGTCGTATCTATGCTTTGACTTCAGGAATTTTCTGATGAAAATGAATCTTGTGACGTTAAAAAATTTTGAACAAATGAACTACCATAGCTATGATTAATAAATACCACATCAGAATATTAAAACTTACTATCAATAATATAAAATTCAACATATTCAATGGATATATTCACTAATTAAATAGACTATGCACATTTGGCTGGTCAATCTGGAACAGTTAATTCTACAGAATATAATAAATTAAATTAACTTTTTATACTTTTAGGAACGGAGACTAAGTAGACGATGTTATATTGAGCACGGAGAAATTTGTGGAATTCAGTAAATGATTGAATGATTTTCCTCAACGTCGAAGACGGACGTCAACTTGGTATTTCGAGCGATATGATAATCGAAATGGCTGAAAACCCAAACAACCCCCATCCACCTATTAATCCGAAGCAGTCCTGCTTAATAGAGACGCAGTCTGGAATTTGGGTTGATTATCCAGAGAACTCTTGGTTGCGTGCGGCTAAACGATATTCCGTGCCTTATCCAAACTAGTGGCGAAACCACACTTAACGCGTACACACTTGTACACATGCACATACACACAATCGCCTGAAAAAGTGAATTAATCAAACTGTTCGATGGAATAAACGTGAAGAAATAGTGACAGAACCACAGGCGGATTTAGCCAGAGCGGGGCTTGTAGCAAATGTTACCAGAAGGCCTTAGGTTTTGTGTGATAATAAATAGACTGTGGATTTTATGCATTTATGTCAAAAATGAGCAGGTGTAATTTAAAATAACAAAAATATTGGAAACATTTAAACATACTATTACATTATTATCAACTTACTAATCATAATAGAGAAAAAAATAAATTTCTATTTCACTCCAGTTTGTTGCAAATTAGTTTGTCTAATAATAAAATAAAGCAATTTTACAAACGGAAGAAGCCCCAAGGAATGCGGGGCCCGTAGCATATGTTACTTTAGCTATATATGTTTCTATATCAGAATTAATTTTTCGCGGTGCCCTGGTACGATCATTATTTACTATACTTGGCTCTACTGTAGCGAATATGTCAAAGTGACATACATGTGCTCGTCCAAATATTATTTACTATACTTATATATCAAAAATTGTGATCGATAAAATGTACCACTATTTTTAAATAATAGTGTTAAAAAACCTCTATACATGTGTCTAATTGGGCCCTGGACAGCTCTAACGTAAATCATTCAATGACTCTGTAGGATGTAGTATCAGTATGGCGCGGGCGCCCGATTTCTACTTGCTCCAGGGCGCTGAATATGTAGCTACGCCACTGTTTTCGACACATTAACTCCTTGCCCTACGATTTATTTTACGGTTTCAGTGATTAGAAGTTTGTTTGTAGATCGTAATTTCCTAAAACAGGAGAATATTGATATACAGTGGGTAAAAAAAGTATTGGCACACTCTTAAAAAGGCGATAACTTTTTAAATATCGTATTATACGATTTGAATTCTTTTGGGAAGCTAGAGCAATTAGTTTGCCACAGGATGCGAAAAAAAATTTTGTCAAAAATTGCAATTCATCGGAATTGTAGCAAAAATACTAAAAGTTGCATTTTACAATTCTTTTATGTGGGCCAATATTGAATATTTTAAAAATGCGTTTTGTAGACCTGTGTCAATTAAACATATTCTGAAAATTTCGTCAAAATCTATAACTGCAGATTCTTACATCTTTCAATGTCTGTCGTTTTTTTTTTGCATCAACCGATTTCGATGAAACTTTACCAGTGCATATAACTGACACAGATCTACAAAACGCATTTTTACTACAATTCCGATGAATTGCAATTTTTGACGAAATTGTTTTTCGCATCCTGTGACAAACTAATTGCTCTAGCTTCTCAAAAACATTCAAATCGTATAATACGATATTTAAAAAGTTATCGCTTTTTAACCCTTAGCACTCTAATGACTCTGAGGCACCATTAAAAATTGCTGTACCATTATTCAAAATATTGTATACATTATTAAATGCATGGGTATCTAATCAATTACTAAACAGTTAGCTATTGTATAACGTATTATATCAATATCATACTCAAACAATTTTTAAAATCATAGGTAATGGAAATATTCTAGTTAGGAAAACATGTTTAATTTTTTAGTTAAAGTAGCTCAGAGTGCAAAGGGTTAAGAGTGTGCCAATACTTTTTTTACCCACTGTATGTATATGTGGAGTGTGCGGTTCCATTAGATATGGTTGAGGTCTTGGTTATGATGATACACATACAATTGCCTTCTTTTGTGAAGTCCGTTCTTGCTAGGCAACTTGCGAGGTTGCAAGTGGTGCTTCTGTATTTTGAAATCCAGCTGGTTGTATTACACGCAGTAAGAATTATTACAGGGTAATTAAATTATTAGATCGACGATACGAGAAGATTGTAGCATAATTGGTCCACCATACGCATAGCGACAGGGGCATAAAACCGAGGAAAATAGAAGGTGATTCGTCGGGCCGAAAAACGTGGCTCGAAAAGCGAAACTTTAAACCGGGCGCCTATCTTTCCTCCTTCCTAGCAGAATTCTCCGATTTCGAGGGGATGTTAGGCCTGTACACCTGCAACATCCACGGGAACGTCTCATCCCCCGGTTCTTCGACTATCTCTCTCTCTTTGTCACACACACTCTCGCTCTCTCTCTCTCTCTCTTTCTCTCTGGGTGCCGGCGAGAGATGTCCGTGTAGGTGTTAACGTCGATCGCGCGTGTGAACAGGGCCTCGTATAATATCCGAGTCGGCCCGGAGTGTCGGTGTCGGCATGTCGTAGGCGTGGGCGTGCGTTTTATATTCATCGCGGAGGTATCATTTTCACGGGAAGTTTTAAAAGAAACGTGCCCGCGCCCGCGTGCGCGCGCGCGCGAGCGAGTGAGCGCGAGCGTACGAAGTCGAATAAATAATGCCGCGGTGTTAAACTCTTATCCGAGGTCGCCGGCCGGTGCGCATAAATAAGGCCTGCGTGTAAGTATACCATCCTTCTTGCACCAAACGCTTTTCGATTCTTCTCCGTTTGACCTGTCCTGTCTCTGTCGTCGCCGTGTTGTTCCGCGGTCTTCTTCTCCACCTTCTTCGTCTTCTTCTTCGTCTTCTTCTTTGATTTCGTTATGCCTATGAGGACACCTTTCCGCGTTATGTCGCGAGAGATACGTTGAGATATTGTTGCAATGGCCGTGCAGGATAATGGAGGAAGTTATTGGACACCACTATTGGGCCAAACGCAATCTCATCGACGATTATAACTAACGTGATCTCGTAATTACTAGGATAACTAAGTACGGGACAGTCTTGGAGGTTGGGACACGTTTTGTTGGTTAGGTATAAAACCTCGTAAGATGAGAATTATGAAAAAATATACAGGGTGCGACGCAAATTAGTCTCCACGAGTTTTCACCCCCTTCGGATGGTCGGACAGAAAAATGTTCCTTACCAAAGTTAATCGGTATTTAACCGACAAGAAATTGCAATTTTTTTAATAAAAAAGAATTGTTTTCAAGAAAAGATCAAGGTCTCTGTCATATCTTTTAGTGAAACTGGGTACCTACAGTGACTCCCACTAATATTCGGACACTCTTACAAAGACGATAACTTTTTTAATATTGTACTATACGATTTGAATTTTTTTGGCAAGCTAGTGCAATTAGTTTGCCACAGGAAGCGAAAAAAAATTTTGTGAAAAATCGCAATTCCTCTGAATTATAAAAAAAAATATTAAAAGTTGCATTTTACAACTTTTTTATGTGGACCTATATTAAAAATTTTAAAAATACGTTTTGTAGATCTATGTCAATTATATGCCCTGTGAAAGTTTCATCGCAATCGGCTGATGTGGAAAACAACGACAACGATGGAAAGATGCAAGAATCATTAGATTTACTGCAGTTGAAGGCCGAAAACCGTGAAAATCTGCAATTTTTAACATATTTAAACGTTTATAGCTCATTGCAACGTCGACCGATTTTGACGAAATTATCAGAATATGTTTAATTGACACAGGTCTATAAAACGTATTTTTTAAATTTTCAACGTAGGTCCACATAAAAAAGTTGTAAAATGCAACTTTTAGTATTTTTTTTATAATTCCGATCAATTGCAATTTTCGACAAAATTTTTTTTCGCATCCTGTGGCAAACTAATTGCACTAGCTTGCCAAAAAAATTCAAATCGTATAGTACAATATTATAACAGTTATCGTCTTTTTAAGAGTGTCCGAATATTAATGGGAGTTACTGTATATATCTCGAAAACTAAAATCGAGCGGCGGTATCATGTATAGGAAAAAGTTGTTTAGAATGATGACCTTGACCACATATTTCAAGGTCATCAAAATCGGTGAGGAGGCCCTTAAAGTAAATAATTACCGAAATATTTAACTTGGCCAAGTTAATTCATAATTAATAGACTGTGGCTATTATTAATAAATGTGTTCATACATTTAAAGCATATTTGTTTATTCATTTGTCACATATTACAAAGCACACAGTGAACATTGGAAAAGAAATAGATTTACAGCAACATTTTATACTTCCATTTGACAATATTGTTTCAGTGAAAATCTGGATCTGAAAATACAGGGAAAAGAAGATTGACACCTGTTTTATCGTAACTTTCGAATATAAACGTTCAAAATTTTGTATATTTATGTATTAAGTAATATAAGTATTAAGTATTCAAATAAACAATAAGTATTCAAATTGTATCGTCCTGTTACATCTTTTTCCGCTTCATTCAGTTCGCGTGTTCTCTTTTTAGGCGCATCCCACATACTGCACTTTTCCTCGCACAATTTCTGCCCCTTTTCGCCGGATTCTACGTAGTTATTCCCCTCCATTCCCGTCTGCTTTACAAACATATTTCAACTCCACTTTTTCATTCATTTACGTTCTTCTTCGTCGATTTTCCTCGGCTGTTACGCCTATTCAGCGTGCCCCGTTTGTTACCTCTGAATGTTTCCGAATTTCTCGTCTTGTTTTCAGCTAAAGTTTTTACGGTCGAACAGCAGACGCATTTATATTAAAATTTCAAGTTTACCGTTTGCTACGCTTTTACACGTGTACAGTTACAATTACTTGATACATTGCCAACGTGATAAATTATTATTTACTCCTTATGCAGACATATGCAATGTATGCACATATGTATCTGCAATGTTTGTAATACAGGATACAATGCAAATCTTACTAAGAACAATGAAAAATTGAAAATAGACTTTATTAGAAGTGGTGATATATATATATATATATATATATATATATATACATATAAGTACATTCTATAATTAATATTAATATATTGTGAGCTTTCATACAAAATTAAAATTGTATTAAAATTAAAGTAATTAAAATTAATACAATTTTATATACATAAAGTTATTGAAAAATAAGTGCTTCTGTAGTTACTAAATCGTGCAATTAATACAATTTTAATTTTGTATAAAAGCTCACAATATATTAATATTAATTATAGAATGATATATATATATATATATATATATATATATATATATATATATATATCAAAAGAAAGCTCACAATATATTAATATTAATTATAGAACCAATATATATCATTCTACAATTAATATTAATATATTGTGAGCTTTCATAAAAAATTAAAATTGTATTAATTGCACGATTTAGTAGCTACAGAAGCACTTATTTTGTCACTAACTTTATGGAGATTATAGAAGAAAATACAGGTTTTAAACAATACAACAAATTTATGTTTACAAATTCTTTAATTTTATTCACTTCGTTGCATCGTAAAATGCAGAGTCTGAAAGTTACCATTTCCATGCGTTTGTACGAAATAGAGAATAAATAAAAATATTACATTTAAACAGACGACTAAACAGTTAGACGAAAATATACACTTTTAAAGAACGACATTTATCTCGATTAAAATGCAGATCCTAACCCAGACATCGTCTTCCTATTATTTTTTAGTGATACACCAAACACAGTAATATTATTAGAAAATTTTTTTCTTTCTCAATATGTACAGACCTGAAACTTCCAGCACTCCATAGTATAAACAATCGAGCTTACACCTGCACCAGCACAGTGACACGTTTGAAATGCATTATACGCAAAAACACATAAACAATTTGTTACCAAGTTTCCAGTTAACGAGGGAACTAAAACCCTCGAATGAGAAACGCATTCGATCCGGTTAATTAGTTTCAATGAATAATTCAACGAGGATCCGGAGCCCGATAATCTTTAATATTTCAGAGGGCTGTGCCGGACCGAGCGTGAATAGCCCGAAAATTAATCGCCCTGTATAACAATTTTATCGCGGCGTTCGTTTTGTTGGTTGTTTTGCTGGTCCAGCACGGTGCAGCAGAAAATGTAGAAATTTCGGCTGGACATAATGGTCGGCCGAGTACAGGAATCGGGCAGATCGTTAAGTTATGGGGCCCATGGAACCGGACGTTTTCCTTTTGTCTATCGTGTTGCGCGGAGAAATGCAGCCCGGGAGATAAGGTTCGTTAGTGGGCGAAAGGTTAAAAATAAGCCGGCGTGCGGGGCAGCCCGTCATAAATCTGGCAATCCCAGGTGAAAAGCCAGCTTGCACCCTAAAAACAGGGACACATCCTTACTCACGAAGCCGGGCAGCTATTCGTCAAGTTATAGCAACCTCGTTTTCGGAATCTGTGCCCCGAAGAACCACAAACTATTATACACTCCTGGATAAAAAGACAGCTAGGGTGGTCTTCATTTTTCCACTAAAATTATTCCATTTCATGAAAAAATGATAGAGTGGGTAAAAAAAGTATTGGCACACTCTTAAAAAGGCGATAACTTTTTAAATATCGTATTATACGATTTGGATTTTTTTGGGAAGCTAGAGCAATTAGTTTGCCACAGGATGCGAACAAAAATTTTGTCAAAAATTGCAATTCATCGGAATTGTAGCAAAAATACTAAAAGTTGCAGTTTACAACTTTTTTATGTAGGCCTATAGTGAAAATTTAAAAACTACGTTTTGTAGACCTGTGTCAATTAAACATGAGCTGTATATGTGTAAAGATAATAAAAATTGTAGATTCTCGGCCTTCAACTGCAGTAAATCTAAGGATTCTTGCATCTTTCAATGCCCGTCGTTTTTTCCCGCATTTTAAAAATTTTCAAAACGCATTTTTAAAATTTTCAATATGTCAGATGATCTGTATCAGTTATATGCACTGGTAAAGTTTCATCGAAATCGGTTGGTGCGAAAAAAAACGACAGGCATTGAAAGATGTAAGAATCTGCAGTTATAGATTTTGACGAAGTTTTCAGAATATGTTTAATTGACACAGGTCTACAAAACGCATTTTTAAAATTTTCAATATTGGCCCACATAAAAAAGTTGTAAAATGCAACTTTTAGTATTTTTGCTACAGTTCCGATGAGTTGCAATTTTTGACAAAATTTTTGTTCGCATCCTGTGGCAAACTAATTGTTCTAGCTTCCCCAAAAAAATGCAAATCGTATAATACGATATTTAAAAAGTTATCGCCTTTTTAAGAGTGTGCCAATACTGTTTTTACCCACTGTATATCTAAAATTTTAGATCGGTCCGACGACGGGAATTTACTAAATGTAAAAGCAGCACACTGAAAACTCAAACTAAATATTTTATATCTCCAAAAAAATATCGTCACTTCTTACACGCATTCAAGCGCAAGTTTACTTTGTACGAATTGAGATAATTTCACATTAATTGAGCTGTCTAGTTTCTGTCTGCCACCTTCCCGCTAGCAACTCTGTTTTCGCAAAGCGTAATACCGGTGAGAATGACAAGTTCCAATATTCTGTAAAACCACTCTTATTTAAAGATCAATTTATGTTATCAAAGGATGAAGAAAATCTAATACATCAGATTTGTATTTTTCTCAGTAAATTGTAGTTAAAAGCATAGATCCAAGCTCCAATTGCTGCAGAGGCTTCACGACAAGTCCATCAATTTTTAAAAAATCTATTCGCGTAAGTTAATGCACACATCAGATTTATTACAAGTACGGAACACCTGGAAAGTCTATATAATCTACATTCTCTCGTGTAAATTAAAATTCAAGTTTATTCAGACTGAACAACTTTTGTTGTGCATAAATAGATCAGTTTACTTAATAATTATAACTTCTTCGATTGTCTGCAATTTATCTTTCCGTGAATCCATGAAATTGCCATAATCCCTGTGAAAGTTCCATGCATGAGACAGTACATCCCCAAATTAAATGTTGACTTATTTATCCAGTAAGAAGCAAGCAATAGAGGCTTCATTAACAAATATGTTGTGAACTGTCTCAAGTGTCAGGTGTCCACAATTTCGCCTAATATCGTCCGGTAACGAAGATTTCTTAATTACCTAATCCCCCGACTTGGATTTCCTGACCTCGAGGAAGGAGGACTACACTTTGGGATATTGACATGTATAATGCAATTAGCTAGCCACGATCTCTAACATGCTTCTGACGCCAAGGGGAAGGTATTTGAACCTGGATAGGGGGAGGATCGATCGTACCCTCGCCGGCCAATAATTGTAATTAGTAATCAACACCATTATGTGCCTCCGGCCATCAGTTTCCCCTCCGCAGTTGCCATTAAGGCAATTGTACGATTTCCTTAGAGCCTTCTTCGTTCGCATATTTCTTTTCGGCCGGTTTAATTGTGCTCGGGGAAGAAAAAATTTCTTTGACGACTCTCTGGCCCACGGATTCAAGAAGAAGAAGAAGAAGGCAGGGGTGGCTGGATTCCGAGGGGATGGGGCAGGGTGGTTTTATTAAGGAAATAAACGCGTCGGCCCGGTATAGAAACGTCGACGCTGACTGCCTGATTATAGCGGACCTTTTCGAGAGAGGGGTTGGCCTCGGAAATTTTGTTGGGCATTTGCCTTCGTGAGCTACGGTACGTTCCGACCAGGCGGACAAAGGGAGCGGGCAATTAAAGAAAAATCTGATTTGCATCCGGATTAGTAATCGGAGAAACAGTACCGCTCAAAATTGTTCCGGAATTTTTCAACATATCGTTTATTCGTAAGAAAAGTGACAAGTCAAAGAAGGAAATTTTACAGGAGCCATTTTTTTTTGAAAATTACCTACTACTAAAATTACCTTCCATCATTTTTTTGTCGTATACCGTGGTGGATTTAGCGGAAAAAATATTTTAAACACTATCTAATATTTTAGATTTTATTTTGCTTAAAGAAAATAGTATTTTTTTTTATATAAGATATACGATTTTGAAAATAAAATATTTCTACCTTAACAGTCTGAACCTCGAAATAAAATATTTCTATTTGAACAACTTGATCCACAAAATAAAATATTTCTATTTGAACAACTTGATCCACAAAATAAAATATTTCTATTTCAACGACTTGATCCACAAAATAAAATATTTCTATTTCAACAACTTGATCCACAAAATAAAATATATCTATTTCAACAACTTGATCTACAAAATAAAATATTTCTATTTCAACAACTTGATCCACAAAATAAAATATTTCTATTTCAACGACTTGATCCACAAAATAAAATATTTCTATTTCAACAACTTGATCCACAAAATAAAATATTTCTATTTCGACAACTTGATCCTCAAAATAAAATATTTCTATTTGAACAACTTGATCCACAAAATAAAATATTTCTATTTCAACAACTTCATGCACAAAATAAAATATTTCTATTTCAACAACTTGATCCACAAAATAAAATATTTCTATTTCAACGACTTGATCCACAAAATAAAATATTTCTATTTCAACAACTTGATCCACAAAATAAAATATTTCTATTTCGACAACTTGATCCTCAAAATAAAATATTTCTATTTGAACAACTTGATCCACAAAATAAAATATTTCTATTTCAACAACTTGATCCACAAAATAAAATGTTTCTATTTCAACAACTTGATCCACAAAATAAAATATCTCTATTTCAACAACTTGATCCACAAAATAAAATATTTCTATTACATATGTAACAATCTGAAAAGCGAAATCAAATATTTTACATTAGCATTGTTATAATACTTGAGAATCGCATAAACGTACAGTTTATCTTATCGTTAAGAAACGATTTACACTCATAAATGTATTGAATTTGAACCATTATTTTCAGCAATAATATTTAGAATTTAAATTGAAAATAAAGACAGAATACAAGTATACTCAATAATCTTCAAATAAAATACTATTTTCAAATACAAATTATTGTGGCGCATATTTATTTGAAATGTGATGCTACAATTTATTGACTTCAAGTGTAGAACAAAAATGGATAAATTATTATAATTACTAGGACTTTATGAGAGGATGAAATCGTCATGAAATGATAACAGGTGACGACAATTTTTCGAAACCGGGGAATTTAACGTTCCAATACTTTTCGAATCCACTGTGTATGTGGAAGTTATTTACAAACGTTCCTAAATAAGCACTAGAAATAAATGAAATGTTAGTGGAAACACATATTCAATCATTTTTCAAATTTTTCTAACTAAACTGCGGATCTTTGTGCAAGAGAATACTTTGGTAGATTGATTTTACATTTTTTTATATTCTTCTTACATATTTAGTGTTTTGCGTTCATTCGATAAATTACAACTTGCTGTCCGGAACAAAGACTGAATACTACTAAATAAATAGACTAACAACAATATTGAATCAGTAATCAAGTTAAATTTTATATTGATATATTCTGAATACTATTTTATGCAAAATAATATTTTCCGAGTCAAATATATTTATTACAATTTTGTTACTTTATTCATAAAAGAGCAATGCAAAATGTAAATTGAAAAAGTAAAACTTTTTAAATCATTAAAAGTTTCATTTATAAATAATTATTATGACAAATTAGGAAATTACGAAATAGTCATTATTTATATATCCTAAATACTTTTTATTTGGTAACAAAAACATCTTGCACAATGACAGGCTAAATGAAACGTAAAAGTTATATGTATATTGTTGTATTTTGTATTTGATGGATCATGTAATATTACAACTTTCTAATTTTCTAATCGTCATTTTTACGAAAGCTTGTAGGATGAAATGATGATGACAGAACTTTATAATTGTTAAAAATTAATTGATTATAAATAGCTGTAAAATAGAGGCTTGGATATACTCACAAAAAGTGTTTCTATAAACCAACATAGTATGTTTACAATATTACGTCAGTTTCACAAAAACTTAGGGTTAAATGACGATAACAGTATTATTACGATATCAATATATGAAAATTAATTAATGATAAATAGCTGTAAAATAGAGGCTTGGATATACTCACAAAAAGTGTTTCTATAAATCAACATAGTATGTTTACAATATTACGTCAGTTTCTCAAAAACTTAGGGTTAAATGACGATAACAGTATTATTACGATATCAATATATGAAAATTAATTAATGATAAACAGCTGTAATAGAGGCTTGGATGCACTCAAAAAAATATCAACTCAATACATGTAATAATTCTATGATATTACGACACTTTAATTGAGAAAGTATTTTTATTGCACGCTCGTTTAATACGAGTATTGCAAAAACCACTACTTTTTCATTGAACCGCAATTTAGCCGTCAGGCACGATTTAAATTAGAATGGAATGTCTTATAATAACTTTTTGGCAGCAGTTGGAAGTGTTTCCGCGATTTCAACACCATCGACACGAAACGCGCGCCTCCTTATTGTCAGAAAAAGGAATCCTAAATTAACATGTTAATTAAACGTTTCATAAATCAGCTCGTTATTGCTTCCCCGCCTGCCTCGAGCACAGTTCCGTCTGAAAATGAAGTTATCTGCATCAAACAGAGATTACAGTTAACGAACTCGGACCAATTCATTCCAACTATTTGTACAAACTTTTCTGCAGCCGCCCATTTTAATCAAGCCACCGAATAATAATCCTTCTTTAAAGAATTCGTGGTCTCCAAACACTTTTTCTATTCATACTGGAAATGTTATCTTCAAACTACGAATACTACAATCTTTTACATTTTACAGCACAAAGAAAAATGTCCAAAAATAAATTTTATTTTTTATTCAAAGAAAACATTAACGAAAAGAATTATGATTAATTAATACTATTCTTTGTTTAATTTTCTAACATGTATGCTTGCACAAAAAATGTTTATAAATGTGCCCGTACATCAAGGATATATTGAGTCATTAATATTAAAAGTTGTACAACAAATTTTATAATAACCATTTGCATTATTGGTATGTCAAAGAGAAAAATCTGCAACTCAAATTAGGGCTAGAATAATTTAGTTACTGTCGTTACTATACAGCTTTAGGAAAAATAAAATTGAACATGCGGGAAACAAAAAGGACTAAGAATTTCTGAAATTAAAATGATACACGAACAATAATAATTGTTTTATTTGTCTATATAGAATAAATGTTCGAGTTAAACATTTTCAACCAATACATTTGTTTCAAAAATAAAAATCATTAATTAAATAAAACATTATTCCATATTTGCAAATGTATTTAAGATGCAGTTACAAAATTACTTGCATAAGTAGTACTGCAAATAAAAATTTCCTACGTGACTCTGTACGTTACAATTAAAACGGGCGAATTTTTATTTTGTACAAAAATTTACAGCCTAGTGATCCTGTAAATTTGTTGAAAATTTTACAATAGAGTATGAATGAATTTCTCAGAATAGTTTCGAAACCTCTGATCGAAGAAGGTTCGAATATGTCAGTGAATATGAACTGAAACTTACATTTACAAGAATGAAATAATCAAGAATTAAATTCTTACCCGGACGATATTCAACAGAATACAGTTTCTTATTTCTTGATACACGGTTGCGAACAAAAGTGTATAGTAATATAGAAGCGGCAACATCCCGTTCCGCTTGATTATCGACAGGAAAAAACGTGTAAATAATTTGTAGACCGATTCAGACTTGTAGTGAAAGAAGTGTACAACAGGTAGCCGATTTCTGACCTTCGTTATGACAGCATTGAAGCATAACGCGGGTAAATGACGTGGCATATTTTGTGAGAGGAACTTTCATTATCGGAGTAAATTTATAATTAATTTTTGTAACGGTAGAATAGTCTCAGGGTCGTCGAGGGAATCGAGTCTTCAAATCGTTCCACTTCGATGAGGCTGCCTTTTCTCGAATGAAATACCAACGCCGATCTCCAAAAAATTCTCTGCCAGAATCGAAAGACAACTATGAATTATTTTCAAACGTCCATTCACGGAAATGAACGAAATTTTCAATGAATTTACCAAAGTACAGCAGATCGTAAATTATACGAATTAAACGTAACTTTTAGGTTAAGTAAATGTACCGACTACTGCGGGTGTACATTTTTTGTACTGAATAAATTTGTACAGTCCAATCAGAATGTATTCTCTTTGGCGAGGCAAACAAAATTGCCAACCATTCCCATATTGTTATAACTTCAGGATTCGAAGAAACATTCTGAATAAACAGTAAAAATAAGAACATTTTACTTCTATCTCGATCACCATGTACATGATAGTGCATTCTTTATATTGCTTTAAAATGCATAAGGGAAAGTGTTATTATTTAGATAACTACTACGATAGAATAAAAATATAAAAAGAAACTGCTTTTGCCTTTTTAATTAAAGAAATTAAGTCTTCAGCATTAGGTACATTGGAACGGAGGAGGAGATCATTACTGCGGCACAAAAATCACTAGGAATGTCCCTAATACTGCGGTGTGAATTGCACCTGCGATGAGAAGCAAACTTCACTTCACCATAACGTTTCAGATTAGGTACCTATTCGATATATTCAAGTAGTTGAGATACGATTATAGATAAAATAAGAAGATATGGCGAAAATTAAATCGATAGGTAATGGTGCACAGAAAGATCTACTTGTGAAACTGAAAGAAAGAATGGAGATTTTAAGAAACGAAGAGGAAGAAGAATTGAAAAAGACAAAGGTGTTTATAGTGTAAATGCAACTGTGATATGTTGTAAACTTCACAATGCTCTTAGATTAAAATAGCTTCAAATTAAAAACAATAAATATCACTCCAATATTTATTAAAAGAATGTATATTTAGTTATTAAAATGTAATCAATAAAAAAATTATTTGTTACTGTAGTTTGTTTCTGCACACATGTTGTAATAAGTTTTAAGACCCACAAATTTTTCTTGATATTGAGAACACATCATTCTTGCATAAATTACTCGCGCATATTATTATTTACCGCAGTAATGGGTACAGTTAAAATGTAATCAATTAGAAATTATTTGTTACTGTAGTTTGTTACTGCACACATGTTGTATTATGTGTTAAGACCCACAAATTTTTCTTGATATTGAGAACACATAATTCTTGCATAAAATGTTCGCACATATTATTATTTACCGCAGTAATGGGTACAGTTAAAATGTAATCAATAAAAAAATTATTTGTTACTGTAGTTTGTTTCTGCACAGATGTTGTACTAGGTTTTAAGACTCACAAATTTTTCTTGATATTGAGAACACATCATTCTGGCATAAAATACTCGCACATATCATTATTTACCGCAGTAATGGGTACAGTTAGAATGTAATCAATAAAAAAATTATTTGTTATTGTAGTTTGTTTCTGCACACATGTTGTATTAGGTTTTAAGACCCACTTTTTCTTGATATTGAGAACACATCAGTCTTGCGTAAAATACTCGCACATATTATTATTTACCGCAGTAATGGGTACAGTTACCGTATAACATTCTTCATTTGAATTTTTCGGAAGGACCATCAACCTTCCAATTCTAATAGCAATTTCAAAGATATTATTAGAAGATTCGGAACGCACCTATAAGGAACACCATAAACAAAACCTCTAATTTCCGCCATCTATTTATAGCAGTCGTGAAATCATTTGTATTACTTGTTCCAATTATGCAAATAACTGTCGGTCGCAATTAAAAAACTCTTTCGTCTTGGTAACGTGCGTGTCGGTGGTCAGTTAGAATAGACGAACCAAGTGAGAGAGAGCCTGGTCGCTTCAAACGCCCCGTGACCTGTGTTTTGAGGGGTAACTCCCGGAATCAGTCTAGTCTAATTACGCTCACGATATTAATATTCTTGGCGCACGGCCGCAACCACGCGGTCTAATTATTCTCCAAAATTATCCGTCGTTGTCCAACCACTGGGAGATCCAAGTTCTGCGACCGTGAGTCCGACGGATGCCATTATTTCGAGGCCGACAGACGCATCTGGCCAGGACTTAAATGGGCTTGGACAATCGGCGGCCCATTAGCTCGTAGTCCGCGCCATTAAAATCAGACTCCCTCCGACTACCGGACGGCGTAATGCTAAATTCGTTACCAAAATTTTCGGAGCTGATATGCTCAGCCGGCCGTGAGGAAGAGCTACGAAGGGGACAGCCGGCCAAGTGGACATCAATGAGGCCGGGGAATCGAGAATTACGAGCAGAGTTGACGAGGCTCCTTGGGGTCTGCCTGTCGGCGAATCCGATTAACCGACCGGCAAGACAAATATTCGAATCGCTCGCAGTTTTATCGATAAGTCCACGCTGGCCCCTACCATCCGCCATTTTTCACTGGTTACTTGCAATTTCGGGGCTGTCGCAGGAAGTGGGAGCAATGTCTTCGACGAGTTGCTGATGGCTTCTCATGAAAGGTTATTTGGAAATCACTCTAATGTTAATGTGTAATTTAATAATCAAATTATTCTTAGGTATCTAGGATCGAGTACAGTGGAACTTTAATTAGCGGAATTAATCGAGCAGTTTTTAATTTCGTTATTAACACGTTCCATGCCACGTATACACCGATGGTGCACGTTAAACTATCCATTCAGCCTGCATGTACCACTGGTAGTACACGCTGATATTGTATTTATTTAATGCACCGAAAACATATATTTTATAACGAGCTTGACACTGTAGAATATATCTCTACATGATTTATAATATATAAAAAATGTTTGCCAGATTGCAAGGCACTTTCTCTCCCTCCCTCTCCCTCTCTTCTTTTAATAATCTTATCAATTAAAAACTAAGATGTCCTTTAATCTTTTTATCACGTCCACTGCTTCGAATGGTACGTACCCATTTTTGTGATAAATACATGAAATCCGCAGTCTAGTTATCATCATGTTTCACTGTTTTAGGACCTCATCGTTTCAACCCTTCGCGGTCGAAAGTGCTCGCTCCCCTAGGTTCCAAAACTTGTTACAGTACCATACAATTCAATTGTACGAGGTATGCCAGAAATTAATAGACTACGGATTTCCAACAAACGATTAAGAGAATTGGTGAAATAAGTTCTTGGATGCTGTCTCTTGCAATTGCAATTTTTATTTTGCGGAATGATCTGCAATCTAGTAATGAGATTCTGTATCAAACGATTTTTGTTCCTTTGTCTTTCTCAATTCTTCTTCCTCTTTGCTTGTTGAAATCTCCATTCTTCCTTTCTTTCTTAAGTTTTCAGTTCCACGACTAGATCTATTTGAGCACTTTACTTTTAAATTGTTTTTTATTTTTCTTACTGTTTGTTCCATTACTTTTCAATTTAATTTTTGCAATATCTTCTTATTTTATCTATAATACTGTTTACCTAGAATCGTATCCTAAGTACTTGCATATATCGAATGTACATAATCTACAACGTTATGCTGAAGTGAAGCTTGCTACTCATCGCAGGTGCAACTCACACCGCAGTATTAGGAACATTCCTAGTGATTTTTGAGCTGCAGTAATGAGCTCCTCATCCGCTCTAATGTACCTAATGCTGAAGACTTAATTTCTTTAATTAAAAAGGCAAGAGCAGTTTCTTTTTATATTTTTATTCTATCGTAATAGGTGTCTAAATAATAATAAAACTTTCCCTTATGCAATTTAAAGCAATATAAAGAATGCACTATCACGTGCGTGGTGATCGAGATAGAAGAAAAACGATCTTATTTTCACCTTTTATGCAGAACGTTTCTTCAAATCCTGAAATTATAACAATATGGGAATGATTGAACGAGAATACGCTCGCATTGACATGTACAAATTTATTCACGATAAAATATTTATTTGTACGTATTTTAATTACGTTGGGAAAAAATACCGTAGTAATACGTATACCCGCAGTAATGGGTACATTTTTCCAATATGTTTTCTGCAGAAGCCTAACCCTATCCTGAAATTATAACAATATGGGAATTATTGAACGAGAATACGCTCCCATTGAATTGTACAAATTTATTCACGACGAAATATTTATTTGTACGTATTTTAATTACGTTGGGAAAAATACCGTAGTAAAACGTATACCCGCAGTAATGGGTACATTTTTGCTATATGTTTTCTGCAGAAGGCGGAAAAATTCTTTCTGGATTCCGTAGGCATTGTCACAATACAAGCTCAGTCTATCGAGCCCGGTGGTATCCGAAATCCCAATGAAACTCGCGTGGGTGGAGGCTGAACTAGGAAACTCAGGGAGGCCTGAAAAGGGTCAGGGGTGAATGTGTGTAGCGGGTGGAGGAGCATTACGGACATTAGATTGGGACACGAGTGCAATAAACCTATCTGTATAATCTGCCCTGCAGGAATTAACAGCCCTCTGAAGGTAGCCACTAACGAAGTAATTCACTGGATGAACATTGGAGGTGGCACAGGGGGTGAAAGGAGCAAGGGGGTTGGAGGGGATGGAAACCCTGAGCCACACTGTATATAGGACGCCCCAAAACTGAGGTTTGCTTCGAATCACGACAGACCGACCACTGCATTCAACGAATTCATAATGTCCCATTAACAATATTTATATCCAAGCCAAAATTCTGATCTTGAAAATGTTTTAACACTTGTAAGACTGAATAGAAATTTCTGGTTTCAATTCCTTCTCGAAAAGTAAGTTATAAACGACTGTCATAGTGTACAGTTGAGTTCCTCCATTTTTCCCAATACGTGGACTGTCGAACTGCTATACCAAAAATCGTAGTGAATCAACATAATTTAATAGATTATATATTTCACACATAGATTTTTATGTACGAAAAATGTCCCTTAAATACTTTTTGTACATTTATACAAACTTTCACAGAAAAATTAATAGTTAGATAGAATTTAATATAGCTTTTATTACTTCTTTGAATTAAAAATTACATTTTAATATATTGGAATTATAGAATAATTCTAAAATAAATAGATAATTGTAGAATAATACAAAATGTTTGGTTATTTCCACCCTTGAATAAAAAATTAGACATAAATTAGACATTATTTCGATTGTAATTTTAAGAATAATTGTGCGCCGATACCATCATATATTTTGGTAGAATTTTTTACACTCATGAAGAATTAATAAATTTTCTGGAATGTCGCTTATCTTAAAAAATAAAAATTTGTGAAAATATTTGCATACTAATGACGACCATTGTTTCGAGCAATGTTCATCGGTAGTAATCACGTTTATAAATGGTAGCTGTTCGGCGTTCTCGGTATCGTTTGGAAGGCAGTGTAGCAGATTCGAAGCAGAACGAGAAATAGAAGAGGGCAGGTAGATATAACGACCATGGCAAGCTGGAAATGTGGGTAATTGCTGACTTACAGCCTGCCATTTTCCTCATACAGTTAGAACCGTGAAGCCCCTACCGGGCCACAATTTATTTATGTCGATAGTTTCTTGATTTGTCGACTCATGCCGCTCATTTATATCCTCCCGTCGTACCCGCAGATACATTTCGTTCGGAAACGCGTTACGCACCGCCCCTACTCGCCTTCTTGTAACCACTGTGCCTGCGTTTACCCCTGTGTTACGAACATTTCTCCTGCGAGGAAAAAATAACTGTGAAGTAGGGTACTCATGGTGGAAACGTTCTACACGTGTCGTAATGATACTGAATTTAAGCCGATGGTATAACCTGTGAAACAATAGCCGTTCGAAATCTTCATTATTTTGCCAGCTTGAATAATCGATTCTTCTTATGCTCCCTTGCAGATTGGCGCTTCAAGATGCCCAGTCTTTGTCTGAACTATAACTACACTGAATCACAGTAGTATTCAGACATTTTTAAAAGGACTACAGCATTTCGAATGTCGGACCTTTAATAATTTTAATAAAAATAATGTACTTTTGAATAAATAATTATTTTTTATTTTTATAATAAGAAATGACTTTGATTTTTTTTTTTGAGAAGTTGGAGCAATTGTTTACTACAAGTAGAGATTGCAATTCCGCAAAGTGGGATCCCGCAGGATACGCGTCATTTTTAGGTCCCGTATTTTCTTAAATAGGTGATGCGGAATCACACAAATTTTGCAGGACCATGCGTATAATGAAAATTTCGCGAATGACGACGCGCATGATGAACTATTTCGATGTTTTGTCGAAGATATATATATGTAACATATATAAAATTTAATTTCATTGAGGGATTAAATTAAATTTTATTAAATTCATATACACAATTTAATTTTATTGAGGGATTAAATTAAAAAGACTATTACATTATATACTTGATATTATTACACACATATATGTATGTACGTATATGTACATATATCAATCAAAGTTTTAGACAAGTTTTGACTAATACAATTAAAGATGATTATCTCACTAAGTAAAATTTGTTTCTTTATTAAATATACATGTATTAGATTGAAGAACTAAATCCTCAAATTTATAATCACGGGATTGAAATAAATCCCACATTATCCCTAACTACAAGGGGTGAAAACAATTTTTGTCTTTGTCTGAACTATAACTACAATGAATCACAGTAATATTCAGACATTTTTAAAAGGACTATAACTTTTCGAATGTCGGACCTTTAATAATTTTAATAGAAATAATGTACTTTTGAATAAATAATTATTTTTTTATTTTTATAATAAGAAACGACTTTGATTTTTTTTTTAGAAGTTGGAGCAATTGTTTACTACATGAGGTGAATCAATTTTTGAATAATTGCAATTGGTTGGAATTACAGAGAAAATACTATTAAACTGTCGTCGATAATTTTTTTTACGTGGGCCTATGATGAAAATTTACAAAATTTAAAATATTATATTTTATTCTCAAAATTTTTTAACATCTCTCTGTGTGTTGTCTATTAATTCACAAGTATGCCCATGAAGATTGAAATTTTCATGTTTGTTAATGTGATATTCGAATCTTTTATGGAACTATATAATTTTTTTATTTGTAAAATCATTTATTTAAGTTGGGATACAATACGATTGTTAATACAGGTCGTATGAAGTTTAAAAGAGTATTATATATTGAAGAAAACGTTCAATGTTTACTCATAAGTAGACTGCGGATGTTTATGCAATTTCTAATGATTTTTTAAAACAAATTTGAAGCGACTGGTATTAAATGGAATCTTATTTTCAATGGTAACGGTCTTTGTAGACACAAAATTAATAAAAACCGCACGAAATTCATTTGTATTTTAAATAAATTAAGAAGTCGCATTTCGTCCTTAATAAGCTTCTGGTACATTCTTATTTCAATTTTGATCAATATTAAGCTGTAAAACCTCCTGTACCCAGAATAATAGAGTCACCCATTATCTTAACACAAACAATCGTATGTTTAAGTAGAGGTCCAGAACATTTGCAGTTTGTTTAAAAACGTATCCTACATCCTTTTGGCAACCGAGTTGCATAAATATTGCAATACAGGTACGTAAAGTTTCATCCTAAATCGTCATGATCAGAATTCGTTCGGTCGAACAGGGGAAAGTATATTGTATGTAAATACTACACGAGGTGGGGCGCGTAAATATGTCTGCTGTACGAAAATGCAATTGACTATTCGGAAGAGTCTTTTTTTATATACTAAATCCCATTCACGTGACACAGCCTGTGTAATTACTTAACTATACATTATAAACGAAACAGATGTATTTACAGTGTATCCAAAAAGTATTTAAACATTGCATTTCTGAATATCAAAAATTATCGATATTGAAATTGTCATCATTTCGCTAAAACCTTATAACGCAACCATAAGCCTGGACTCATTTCAAAACTTGAAGCCTGTACTTTCGCAAGACAGTGTAAATTTTACTGTAATTTATTTTTACATGATGTAATAGGTCGGAATCGGAAGACCCATTTTTCCTAATAAATTATGTAAATTCAAAGGTCTTCAAAAACTTTCAAAAATTTTTGTCGTACGTAAATGCAACTGTCATTTGTTCCTCATGTTTTGTGAAACAAACATGAGGAACAAGTGCGGTCGTGTAAATTCCTCACAACTTATACTACAAAGCTCGATAAAATGACTAGAAAAAATCGTGCATCCATTTCCAAAGTCCTGTTGTAAAGAGAAGGCTCCGATCTGTAAATCTATGGTGGTTTCAGTAATGAAAAAAATTTCTCAACATTTTCACAGTCTTTCAAAGCTACTTCAGATTCTGTTATATAGATACTCTACTAAAAGGTATTCCATTAAGAGACAATATAATATAATATTCTTTATTTGTGATGATTAGAATTGTCACTCTTCAAGTAGTGGTCAGTATACTTCTAAAAAACTGTTAATAATAAAACAGCGTTTTGTTAGAATTTAAGATAACACTTCTTAATGCAAGAGCCTGTACATTTTAACATTCATTTTCTCAAGTTATTACATTACTGAGGGCTCGTCCGTCTAACTAATCATAATCAAATCATGTATAATACTTTGGACTAGGCTATCAAAATACTAGACTATATTTAAAAATCCATTTCTCCTAGATATGACATCAGGAATGCCTCATAATCCAGTCGTTTTATAAATCTTAAATCCGAAACTTGCAAAGCTACCAATTCCTTAAATCGTGTATACTACTTCGGATCATGTTATCAAAATATTGGACACCATTCAAAAATCCATTTTTCCAGTTAAGACATCAGGAATGCCCCATAACCCAGTCGTTTTATAAATCTTAAATCTGAAGCTTGCAAAGCTACCATTCCTTAAATCGTGTATATTACTTCGGAACATGTCATCAAAATATTGAAGACCATTCAAAAATCCATTTTTCCTAGTTAAGACATCAGGAATGCCCCATAACCCAGTCGTTTTATAAATCTTAAATCCGAAACTTGCAAAGCTACCAATTCCTTAAATCATGTATACTACTTCGGATCATGTTATCAAAATATTGGACACCATTCAAAAATCCATTTCTCCTAGTTATGACGACAGGAATGCCCTATAATCCAGCCTTTTTATAAATCTTAAATCTGAAGCTTGCAAAGCTACCAATTCCTTAAATCGTGTATACTACTTCGGATCATGTTATCAAAATATTGGACACCATTCAAAAATCCATTTTTCCTAGTTAAGACATCAGGAATGCCCCATAACCCAGTCGTTTTATAAATCTTAAATCTGAAGCTTGCAAAGCTACCAATTCCTTAAATCGTGTATACTACTTCGGATCATGTTATCAAAATATTGGAAACCATTTAAAATTCCATTTGTCGGAGTTATGACATCAGGAGTGCCCCATAATCCAGCTTTGTTATACATCTTAAATCTGAAACTTGCATAGCTACCAATTCCTTATATCGTGTATACTACTTCGGATCATGTTATCAAAATATTGGACACCATTCAAAAATCCATTTTTCCTAGTTAAGACATCAGGACTGCCCCATAATCCAGCCTTTTTATAAATGTTAAATCTGAAGCTTGCAAAGCTACCAATTCCTTAAATCGTGTATACTACTTTAGATCATGTTATCAAAATATTGGACACCATTTAAAAATCCATTTCTCCTAGTTATGACGACAGGAATGCCCTATAATCCAGCCTTTTTATAAATCTTAAATCTGAAGCTTGCAAAGCTACCAATTCCTTAAATCGTGTATACTACTTCGGATCATGTTATCAAAATATTGGACACCATTTAAAAATCCATTTGTCGGAGTTATGACATCAGGAAGGTTTCAATTTCTCTGGGTAAATCGTTGGTAATCAATTGTGTGTAATATTTCGGACTGGACTATATTTAAAAATCCATTTTTTCTAGTTATGACATCAGGGAGGTCCCACAATCTTTCTAGCTAAATCATAAAGTGGCGTTCGTATGCCAGATTTCTCTTGTCCGAAGGCACGCGACGTCAAAATAGATCGGAAGGTTCCTGTCATTGGGATTATTAGCCTCGACGAAGGGGTTATGAGGCACGGTTAGCTATCAGTTATACAAGGAATTAGACGTGTCAACACACCGCCATAATTGATTATTACGGCACGACAGGAGCAAAGCGGCGGCGCCGGCCGCACGATCATCAGTCATCTCACCAAAAAGACAACGCGGACGGTATTCTACAACAGCGCGAGATAACGTTACCGAGCACGTGTCTCGAGATTATACCCTTCGGATGACGCGAGTCATTTATCTTTCCTCTTTCCGGAAGAGACGGCGCGTGTAACATAGTACAGATATGACTTTACAAGCGTCCCAGCTATTCGGACTTTGACCGCGCATTTGACGAAACGTGTTTCGAGTTTGTTAGCTTCGCTGCGCCTGTTTCTCAGAAATCTACACGTTAGGATCCCCGATGATTAATTGAAGCTCGCCGAAATGTCGTTGACGCTCTTCTGCTTTTTTGACTTGCACATGAAACAGGCCATGCGATATTAGAACATGCGTTTTTACTTTTCTTTTTATATGTATATCGTTCCCATTTATTTAGATCGCGTCTAAGGGTGAAAAATGTTGCGAATGCGTCATGTGGTTGTGGTATTTATTATTAATACACACTGTCCAATGTAAATATCTTTTTCTGTGCGGACATTGTCAACTTTGTTTTTTAAATGGAATCGTATATTTCTTAACATTAAAAATACACAGTCGGCCCGACGCGTTAACTGTCAATTGGCCGGACGTGTCATCGCATGTATAGATCGCGTTCTGATTGGTCCGTGTTTTTCGTTAATAACTCCTAAACAAAGCCACGGACGCCATTTTTGTAAAGGAAAATGTCGCTTAAAATGACCCAAGGAACCTCCCATTTCCGGCTCCTAGGGTAGTTTTGGGACACCCTGTATATAATTACGTTTGTTTATTCGGTAGAAAATTTCCATCCTCTTGTACAAATTGCAATGTTGAATCAACTCTTTTCGAAAAAAACTACATGACCAAAATGAAACAAAATCTAATCAGCTCTAAACGTGAAGATCTGCTAAAAATTCGATTTTCAGGGTAATTACAATAACATCCCTATAAATCTGGGAGTTAATTGAAAGTTAAATAAAAGCAACTCTAGAAGTAGCAAAAATTAGATTGACGAATACAAATTAAACAATTTTTTAAAAAAAGAAGAATAATCGCGAGGCGATTTTCTTTAACGCGAAAGAAAATGAACGGTTCGGAAACAAAAGGATACAATCGTTCGGTTCGGTTCGTTCCCCGCTGTTTTTCTTTTTTCCAGGCGACGTATTCGTCTTGGGAACCAACGAAACCATGTCGAAAGGACGGAAGGGCCGAGAGGAGGCGATGGCGCGCAGCATCGATTCCACCAATTCAATTTAAATTTCATCGAGTTTATAGCCCGTTCCGTTCGCTCTTATTCAGTATAATTAATTTTTCAATCGGGAAATGAAGAAGCCTTTTACGAGGCCGTGGATTAGCGGCCTGTGTCTCGGTTACGTCACTTCCGAACGAACCACCAATGGAAGTCAGTCGGGTGTCCAGAGGCTCGAGTTCAGCTTTCGCATAAGTTTACGACCGGCTCCGCTTTGTTCTTATTGGCAGATCCTTCTCTGTACGCGGCTCGTAACACTTCAGCTTTACAAATCGGGATAAAGGCGGATGTTACGCCTCGGCATTGTGAAGATCGGTTTTACGGGGCCGCGATGCTTTACGAGCTCGCGGAATTCCTCCTGGGGAAAGAATAAACTGAGGATATGAAGATATTACGAGTGACGCTGGACAACGTGAAGCCTTTGCACACGACCAACGACCACGAGTGACTACGACCGAGATTTTAGATGGAGTTGATGGCTATGCACTAGCCGTCCTCTCTATTATTCTGTTTTGAATACCTTCTTTCGAGGGGCAAACCCACTTTTGCGACTTCAAAACGATCGATAAAAGTTGTTTTCTGTTTCCTCGAAACTTTATTCGCTGAGTGTTTCGAAAGAGGTACCATTTAAATCGACCCAGTGGAACATCTCCAAAAGTATTAACACATTACCCACAGGCGATTATTGCATAATTTCGAAAAATCTATGGTACGTGGCTAAACACTTTTTTGATGGAACCTTCAATAGCAACATCAATTTTCATTGAGAACTAACAAGTCACCCTCAATAACGTCATCTAATAGTTGCATTTAATATTGCAATGTAAAAGTAAATTTCTATGCTTTCTTTTGGTGCAGCACAATTATTGAAAATTCTATTAATAGGCTTCCGGTAGGTAAAGCGTTAAAAAATGTTTCTAACAAAAGGTTTCTAAATACACTGTCCGATGTACGTATCTTTTTTCTATGTAGACGCGCAGAAATCATGTGAATGTACAGTGGGTAAAAAAGGTATTGGCACACTCTTAAAAAGGCGATAACTTTTTAAATATCGTATAATTGAAATTATATTTAAATTAAATATAACCCTATAAAATCGAGAAGTTAATAATTCAGTGCCAAATACAAATCACAAAAATTTCTACAAATTCAAAGTACGCAATGGAACAACTTTATCTCTTTTGCGCGAGGTAAATCCTAATGACGTGTTAAACAAAAAGAATGTTCAACGAAATATTAAAATCCCACATTTTTCTTAATTTCTGTATACAAGGTGGGTCACTACATATTAGCAATTCAATTTACATGACGCTCTCAAAAAGATGGTAGCTTTTAAAATATTAACTTCCCGATTCATAGGGAAGTTACTGTAATTACCCCGAAAATCGAAAATCGACTTTTTAGCAGATCTTCACGTTTCATGGTCATTGGAGTCATTTTAGACTATTTTTATCAAATTGTTAGTGTGTGTGTGTGTGTGTGTGTGTATGGCCGTTTTTATGTTATCAAATTTTTCGTTAACGTTTTCTGAAAAAGTAACAATGCGATCAGAATGATGAATGATGAAATCGATGTGCCCCGTCGTAACTTAGAGCTGATTAGATTTTGGTCCATATTTTACTATACGATTTTAACTATTTTGGGAAGCTAGAGCAATTAGTTTGCCAGAGGATGCGAAAAAAATTTTTGTCAAAAATTGCAATTCATCGGAATTGTTGCAAAAATACTAAAAGTTGCATTTTATATCTTTTTTATGTGGGCCAATATTGAAAATTTTGAAAATGCGTTTTGTAGACCTGTGTCACGTTGCAATGAGCTATAAACGTTTAAATATGTTAAAAATTGCAGATTTTCACGATTTTCGACCTATAAGTGCAGATTCTTTCAATGCCTGTCGTTTTTTTCGCATCAACCGATTTCGATGAAACTTTACCAGTGCATATAACTGACACAGATCTACAAAACGCATTTTAAAAATTTTCAATATTGGCCCACATAAAAAAGTTGTAAAATGCAACTTTTAGTATTTTTGCTACAATTTCGATGAATTGCAATTTTTGACAAAATTTTTTTTCGCATCCTGTGGCAAACTAATTGCTCCAGCTTCCAAAAAAAAATGCAAATCGTATAATACGATATTTAAAAAGTTATCGCCTTTTTAAGAGTGTGCCAATACTGTTTTTACCCACTGTATATCTAAAATTTTAGATCGGTCCGACGACAGGAATTTGCTAAATGTAAAAGCAGCACACTGAAAACTCAAACTAAATATTTTATATATCCAAAAAAATATCGTCACTTCTTACACGCATTCAAGCGCAAGTTTACTTTGTACGAATTGAGATTATTTCACATTAATTGAGCTGTCTAGTTTCTGTCTGCCACCTTCCCGCTAGCAACTCTGTTTTCGCGATGTGTAATACCGGTGAGAATGACAAGTTCCAATATTCTGTAGAACCACTCTTATTTAAAGATCAATTTATGTTATCAAAGGATGAAGAAAATCTAATACATCAGATTATTCTAATACATCAAATTCATATCATATAATACGATATTTAAAAAGTTATCGCCTTTTTAAGAGTGTGTCAATACTTTTTTTACCCACTGTATATTTTTTAATGTACTACTCGATGCTACTCGTTATTCTCAACATGAAAGTAATCAATCACTTATATTAGTGTAAATCACTATATATAATACCGGAATTAGTTGTTCTTAGCAACTTTTCTTTATTTATTTCTTTTACGTCGCTTACAACTCTTTGCTAAGTTTACATCGCGACGGGTCTTAGCAATTTATAGTATACACATGTCTCTGACTTTAATCCACTGTGTAATCGGATGAGTTTAACATACATTTTTTTGGGACACGGTTTATAATAAACAATGTTGTATGAAATACAGAAAATGCAAGAAGTAAAAGAGAAAGGGAGAAACAACTTTCGGATTATTTGAAATCAAACTATGCACATAATAAAATCTTGTGGAATAACAAACAACGTCTATATTATTGGTAGACTACCTATTGTTAATGGATACATACAAACTTGATATGTATACAATTTTATGTGCATCACAATCCCCATTTAACGTCACTCTCGCCCAAAGTAAAATGTCGCAAAATATTCAGTAGTAAAATGTTGCAAATGCAACGTAAGAATTGTCGAAACGGGTACACCAGTACAAGTCGCAATTTATTACAGCCCTAAAATCTGCCGTCAAAGGTGGCAGTCACTGGCATCCGGTTTTACGATCTAGAATTGAACGTGTAATTTACAACGTCTGGGCGTCAAAGCACCCTTACTGCGAAGACACACTTTGTCAGCCGAATTTTTTATAACACATTTTACCTCAACACGCAGCATCCATTGTAATAACTCACTGTTCAAGGTCGACTATTGTCCGTCACCTTTTCTCCAACAGATTTTTTTCGAGACCAAAGAAATCACAGAAATGTCGGCAAGGCGACATCAATCAAAGGACCATGTCGAATCCGCTTCCGGAAACCCAAAGAGGTAAAAAGTATTAGTTGAAAAAAACCTATAGCACTTGGTTAATAAACAGTAGAAAGCGGATAGATTTGGGTTCCATGGAAATCACCGACTCATACTTCGCCGACACAGTTTTCACCGACTAAATTTCACCGAATCCAGATGTGACCGACAGCGGATTTGATCGACAACGAGTTGAGAGAACCATAGTAATAATCAACAGTAACACGATTCATAACGATACTCATATGATATTCACTAATAAGAATGTATTATCTCATCGATTATGTACTTTTTCGCGATACAGTGAATTTACCAAGATTTACAGATTTACCAAGAAACGCAGTGAAATCAAACTAAACAGAATGTATTTGTGTATTACTATTGGTAATGTATTAAGTACAATATATTATTTTTAAAATATAATATTACAATTAAAATTATTTATTATTATTACTATTTATTATTACAATTAAAATTATTTGGTAAATATATAATTTTTAAAATAAATGTTATATGAATATAATGAAAATTCCAAATACATTTGATGGACTGTATAACAAAAAAATTTATGACAACGAAGATATTAACATAATAAGTCAATATAACAAAAACTTAAGCTTCCTTCAATTAATTGTGCAATGAAACTAATTTCACTGCGTTTCTTGGTCAATCTGTCCTCTCATTCACTATATCACGAAAAAGTACATAATCGAGTAAACAATAGATCCTTCTTAGTAAACTGTGTCGGTGATTTCCATGGACCCTGATAAATTTTGATTCATGTTCTACGTTTATTGCTTGTAACGTAATTATTTTTTACAAGAAATTATTGGGAGAATGCGAAAGTCCAACCGCTTGCTTTATGTGCAATTTTATTTCAAAATCAAATATTTGTTTTATATTATTTTAAAGTTCTACTCTTCTTTAATTAACTCTTCGTCGATCAATAGATTAAAAATATTGCGTAGGATGATATCCAAAAGGAACCGTTAGTAATGGAAGATCTATATTTAATTAAGTATACATTTCATAGGAGATTGCAATTTGTGCGTTCTCAGAAAATGAAGAACCTTAAATATTGGACTATACGATTTGAACTTTTCTGAGCAGGTAGAGCAGTTGGTTTACTACACGATGTGATAAGAATTTTTTCTAAAAATTGTAATTGGTGGGAATTCTAGAGGAAATACAAAAAATTGCATTTTACAATTTTTTTATGCGGGCCTATATTCGTTTCTTAGGACCTATACTAGTTTTGTAGATCTGTGTCAATTATATGCATTGTGAAAGTTTCATCGAAATTGGTTGAGCGGAAAAGAACGCCGGACATTGAAAGATTTAAGAATCCTTAGATTTATTGCAGTTACAGGCGGAAAATCAGGAAAAATTACAATTTTTACCATTTCTAAACGTTCCCACCTCATTGGAACATCAACCTAGTTTGATAAAATTTCCAGTATATGTTTAACCGATACAGACCTAAGAAACGTGTTTTCTAAATTTACCATATAAGCCCACGTAATACAAGGTTTAGTATTTTCTCTCCAATTCCGACAACTTGCAATTTTTGTCAAAAAGTTTCCCACGTTGTGTAGTAAACCAATTGTTCTAACTTCTTAAGAAAGTTAAAATCGTATGGTCTAATATGAAAATATGAAAAAGTCTTTCGAAGAGTGTCCGAATATTAGTGGGACACTATTCCCTAATTCAATTCAAATTCCCTATACTTTCTGCAGCGAAAATGTAGTTGCCAACTAGTACACCTTTCTAACGGTATTTTTGCGTAATTCTCATCCTATTATCATTCATTTAATGCTTTAAACCAACTATGATTTATGTAGCATATACAATCCATGAACATACTACACAATAGCTTAAAAGTCGCATCTTAACTTAACTTAAAACTAGTTTATTTTGCTTCTACTTGGTTACACTACTATAATGAAATTAAACTTCAATTGTGAAAATTTATAGTTCAAGAAGAAAACGTGTCCAAACCTTCACGACAGTCATTTAGCGTTTGTTGCATCGAAAGTATAACACCTCGACTCTACTTCAGACGTCAGACAACGAGCCCCCTAAAGTTTGGCCCCTTTTTAGCATCCTCCTTCGGTTAAATGACTCAGCTTGGCTCGAGGCTGTGGATAACCGAGATCCAGGATAACCGAGTCTCTGGATGACAGAGATTGTGGATAATCGCGTCCCGATTAATCAAGGTTCTGCTGTATCTGGTTTACATAAAGCTTGAACATTCGGAAGCTGCGTGGGTCACGACGTACGTTTCCTCCGCATGGAAACCGTTCTCAAGGATGGGAGTCCACGGGAGCCTCGATTTTAATTAAATAAAATACACTCGTATTTGCATACGACACACGCACCGGGGATCTACGAACTGCATAGTTAGGCCGAGATATGGCGGACAGCGGTAATATACGACGGACAGCGACGGCGGGAAAGGGTGATGGGAGCTAAGAGAGGGCGGAGAGAAAGATTCATCTCGAAATTGTATCGGCATCTGTATGGCCATTAGCATACTGGAACTGACGTATCTCGAAATGTTCTCATTAGCCGAAATTCATGGGCGGCTTCTACGCCCGAGGCTCCCTGGTCCATGGTCCTCTGGGCCCCTAGTCCCAGCCGGACCTACAGCCTCGCCCGGGACTGACCCGACAGTTTTGTAAGGTTAACCCGGTAACTAACCTGACTTAACCCAACCGGTCGGGGAATGTTAATGGCATCCGACTTGTTGACGAGGCCGATCCCGGGTCGACCGGAGGCCCAGAGTCACTCGTCCTGCCCCTCGTAATTACGTAAACCGTGTTTACGAGCTCATGTGACATCACAATGACCAGATGAACGAGCACCAGCGATTGCTGCTTTACTGAATCAAGCAGGTTAATAAGCAGGGGGTGCAACGTCCAAAATGCGACCGCCATCTTCTAGGCTAGGAGGGTTGCATACCCTTTCGCTCCTGATGCTGACTTTTACATTGGGTAGCAAGAAAGTAATTTCGGTGTTTTATCATATAGTAAACCTATGCTTCAAATTGCTTACTAAAACCTGGAGTCATTTGCCACAATTATGAAAAAGATATACTATCTTAAAGTACGTTGAAATACTTTCGTGGTTCACTGTATGCAACATCCTAATAGACCGTTTATCGGCTGTCTATCGAAATTGTCGAATGTGTTCAAATTGGTTCTGCAGCTAACAAGTCACCTATTGGGTTGGCAAGAAAGTAATTTCGGTGTTTTATCATATAGTAAACCTATGCTTCAAATTGCTTACTAAAACCTGGCGTCATTTGCTACAATTATGAAAAAGATATACTATCTTAAAGTACGTTGAAATGCTTTCGTGGTTCACTGTATGCAACAGCCTAATAGACAGTTTATCGGCGCGTCTGTACCGAAATTGTCGAATGTGTTCAAATTGGTCCTGCAGCTCACAAGTCACCTATTGGGTTGGCAAGAAAGTAATTTCGGTGTTTTATCATATAGTAAACCTATGCTTGAAATTGCTTACTAAAACCTGGCGTCATTTGCTACAATTATGAAAAAGATATACTATCTTAAAGTACGTTGAAATGCTTTCGTGGTTCACTGTATGCAACAGCCTAATAGACCATTTATCGGCTGTCTGTATCGAAATTGACCAGTGTGTTCAAATTGGTTATGCAGCTAACAAGTCACCTATTGGGTTGGCAAAAAAGTAATTTCGGTATTTTAAGATGAAATGAAACCAAATTCTGTTTATTCGAGCAATGAACTTTAATCAATATTTTCCATTGTGTTCGATGATCTATTGCCATCTTTCTGGTAGCTTCATAATTCCGCATTCATGAAACTTCTGGTCCTTATCGGCAAATAACTGATCCAAGTGCGATTTCAGGTCATCATCATCAGTAAATGTTTTACCATTGTGTGTAGCTACACAAACCTTTGATAACACGTAAGAAATTATTGGAGCTTGGTTGGGAAGTAATGTCACATCCACCACGTAGCACCATCGGGTGCGAACTTGACCACATGCCTAGCTACAAGTGGTTAAATGTGGTGAAAACCATAATACCTCGCGACTTTTGGTCAGTTTCTGCTTAAACTCCACAGATTCTAACATCTTTCGATGCGTGTCGTTTTTTCTGAATCAGCACGCTAGATGAAGGCTAGATGGATCGCTATCGTCCTCAAAAAACCTATTTTTCGTTGTCAAGACATAATTTTCATTATCCGGCATCGTAATTTGCATTATTCAGAAGCATACAACTGCGCATGTAGTTAGTTTCATAAAGCTGTAATTGCGGCCTCGATTGATCTTTTATATAGCGTTTTTGACTACTGAAAAACCCCATCTTCGCATTAAGCATACATAAATTAATATTAACAATATTAAATTTCAATATCTTAAATTCTATATTAATAATAAATTTGTAATGTCTTCTCTCGATATAGAATTCTATAATTTATTATACTCATAAACTCATAAACTCATAAATTATAGAATTCTACATCGAGAGAAGACATTACAAATTTAATTTAATATTAATAATTTAATATTAATATAGAATATAAGATGTTGAAATTTAATACTGTTAATATTAATTTCAAGATATTAAAATTAATTTCAATGATAATGCAAATTACGCATCATAAACGTAAAAATAGGACTTTCGAGGGCGATCGCGGCCTAGACTGATCTTTTATCTAGCACCTTTGATTACCGAAAAATCCCATCTCTGTATTAACATCGAGAAATGAGTACGCGCATACCGCACCCTTGCAATTCTGGAAACGAGTCTACCACCTTAAAAATTGAACTTTGAAGATCAGCTCCGTATCTTAGAATATAAATTAATAAATCTACAGGCTGCAAAAATTGCGTATGCAACAACCTCACAGATCCATGACTCAGCTAATTCAGAGAAGACTACATCGAACCGACGCACAGTGGTCGATTTACTCCAAAACGTGGCCAAAGTAAAAAATCAAAAGCATTATCTGAGGATGCTATACAATTATTAATTATTAATATGAATTTAGCAACAGAAAATGTAACAGATGACGATTCTGATTATTTAGATGTTGAATAAACAATTTGATACATATATTGTAATGCTTCCCAATTTATAACCTTCCATTCTTCAAAACACATATTTAAAACAAGAATTTCTTCTTCTATAATTTAATAATTAGCCGGCTACTTGTGTTCTTCATATAATTTGATATTAGATTCATATTTAACAAGACAAAAATCTTGAGGTATCAAGCTTCACCTGTATTCAATACTTTCTCACTACGTACATTCTCCATATTGGTTTCGCCAGTTTGTCTTCCGTTCTTTAACTTCAGATTCATAATTAACGACTTCAGGAACCCCAAAATACCAAGTTTCATTCCACTCTGACAGTTTTCATAGGTTCAATCTCCATTTTACAGCCATTTTATTTTTTTGCAATTTCGATTTTAAATTCGTTATCAGCGACCTCGGAAACCCCGAGATACATAGTTTCGTATAAATCAAAGTAAGGTTTGATTTTTGGCCCCGTTTTGGAGTAAACCGACCACTGTGCAACGGAAGGATAACTGTCCCAAGGCTGTGGATATCCGGAAAATGGTTTGTTGGAAGGAAATCGGTCATCAAGCGTCAGGTTGCGAAACCGAAGAAGAAGAAGAAGATGAAGAAGAAGAGGCTCACCGGCGAGTAGCAATACCAAACAGAATCCCAGCAGTCGGATACTTCGTACAGCAAATCATGCAGACCAGATTGTTGGCAGATCCTGTCAACGAGGACTTACAGTTACGCGGCCGCGGCAAGGATAGCCAAAGGAATGCCTTTATATGCAAATCAGAAGGCTGCTGAAGGCTGACCGCAGCCGCGGCCTGGAGTTTAGGGATCGATTCGCAGATATGAATGTTCCTCGCTGCTGGCTACCGCTGCCATTACCGCTGCGACCGATGACGGATGAATTATTAATGATCGCTGGGAGTCTCCGGGATATCCATCAATGAGTGGAAGTGAATGCGCGACGACGTCCGACGCGGCGTCGTGCTTGCTGTTAATCGCTTCGGTATCAGGAAGCGGACACGTCGATCAGGAATTCCGATGTCCGGCAGATTTTTCTCTAATAATTCACTATTATAAATCATCGACAGCTACCGTGCACGCTGGCGTCACCGGAGATCGTATATAGTGGGTGATCAAAGTATTACGAACAGACAGAAATGTTACGCAGAGACTGTCTTTATAGAATACGTGACAGCTGACTTTAGAGAAGCCTCTATTTGTGAATATTTATTCTTTTATTTATAGTTTTATGCCATGTCGACTACCGTGTTACTAGCGACGTCGTGAAATAAGTATTACATTATTTGTATTTTATTATAATAGTGTCAGAATGTGTCGTTGATTATTACAACGATAAACAGAAATAGATCAGGACATTACAATCTGGCCGGCTCTCTTGCTCGAACTGGCATAATAAACGATCCAAAATGTCAGTGCGGTTACGAGTCTCAGGATATTGACCATGTGTTATGGCAGTGTACCTCGTTTGATGAGCGTAGGTTGGAGTTTATCAGGCAATTACAGAAACTGCATCTTTTTCTTCCACTATCATGCAATGTTTTACTCTCCAATCCCACGGTGGAAATATGTAAACTAACTTATTTGTTTCTGAAAGACTGTGAGTTAAAAACTTAAAGTATATTTAAAACTAATTAACTTCCCGATTCATAGGGAAGTTACTGTAATTTGTATTGTATTTTATATAGCATAATAATGTATTAAAAAAATAATGTACGGCAAAATAATCTCGAACTTGAGATTCTAATTGCATTAGTAAAAAAAAAATAATGTGATCGTTATGCAAATTCTCATGAATTAATTTATAAAAATCTGAAGGACAGGAAAGTATTGTACCTCGATCAGAAAGTTCAGGGTGGCAAACATTGATGCAATCAATTTTTATTAATATGCTCGTCCTTTTGGAATTTATTAACTTGCAAATGCCATAAATAAATAAAGATCCGCGGTGTAGTGGTGATTCAAATAAAATATACTGTTTTAAATCTTTTTAATGGAAGCTTGCTATTTCTTTATTGCAATATTTAAAAAAAAGGTTTCATATCCAGTATAGAATTGTAGCAACGTGAGAATTAGTTGACTATAAATTCATAGCACACTTGAAACAGTATTTGATTTTTAATTGCTTTTCGTTGGTGCATTCAAATTATCCAACAGTGGACTTTTAATGGAGCATCTCTTCCAACTTAATAAAAAAAATAAAGTCATGTACATATCTTATTGACAAAATGTAACAAATTAAAAAAAAGAAAGAATTATTTCTTAGATATAACTTTTCCCCTTTATGAAATATTAGATCAATTCAAGAATGAAAAGTCGAAGACTAGTTAATTAAATTTAAGAAGTCAAAACAAAAATTACAATTTCCTTGAGAAAATATATTATTTCCAGGTTTGTGTTTGATCTATTCGTTTTTGTCATAAATGCAAAATCAGTAGAATTCAATCACCTTTCAGCTGCAATTAAAATTAGTAAAATTAGTTTATTAAAATAAGTAATTGCATTATCATCCACAGTCTAATTATGCAATAGTTAACATGTTGTAAATGTATTTAGCGTGAACATGTTTCAAATGTATTTAGCAAATTTAATATTTTCTGTTCCATTTTACAAAATCGTATTTGCGAACAAACAACAATAGCGGATTTAATTGGCCTTTATAATGTATACATTTATACAACTAATGTAACAATATTAGTTTGATAAAGAAATGGGAGGATAGCGGCAATTTTATTAGACGCTGACAGAAGTTACATTGTTCCAAATATGTTAGGATTTAACTACACGTTTCTATGACGTTTTGTTGACAATGAAAAGCCAGTATGGACGTTTAATTAGGCAAGAAATGTGCATTTGACTTTTATAAGCTGTCCTATCTGTAATTGCACTACATCATTACGTAACTCGATAGTTTATGTCGGACATTATGTCAATGTAGACAGATGGATAAATTAACAAAAACCTGTTCATGAGATTGATAACGTTGAAGAAATAGGCAATGTTGTCTGTGTAACGTTGTATACAATCATTGCATAGGTAATCGAGTTTTTTCAGTGATTTCTATTGTGCACCTGCAGTTACGTTCTTATATTTACTAAATTAAATTAAAAAATAGTCATACGAACACATTTTTGGTGCCATATGAAAATTATAATGGTTGATAATCTTTGATATGAATATGTTATAAACTGTGGATTTCGTCCAAAGTATTTATTATTTTGTAAAACTTTTGGTATGGTGAAAAGTATAGTATAAAAATGTTTAACGAGATCTATATATTTTCTGCAATATAATAGTGCCAATTCATTTTTATTTTAATTTCCGTGTCCTTCCAAAATATTAAGAAAGGAAATAAGTTTCTATTTCTGCGGTTTATTTGTCTGGCGGATAATCAAAGTCTGCGCTGGATTTGGAATGATTTTCAACGTTATTTAAAAAATACACTAAACAGGAGAAAATAATTTTTTTAGACATTTGTGACTGTAAATAAAAGCGTGGAAAGACCACGAAGATTACATCAATATAGTTTAGTGCTCCGCGCTTTTATTTATTGTCACTAATGTCTAAAAAAATTATTTTCTCTTTTTTAGTGCATTTTAATATAAGGTGGTTTTTAAAAAGTTTTTTTACATATCTTCTACTTTTTAGTCTTTTTTAAATGGAACGCAAGATATAATAATTCAATAATAAGTCAATTGGCCGAACGTGCCATTGCATGTCTAGATCGCGCTCTGATTGGTCCGTGTTTTTCGTTAATAACTCCCAAACAAAGCTGTAGACGCCATTTTTGTAAAGGAAAATGTCGCTTCAAATTACCCAAGGAATTTCCCATTTTCCGCTTCTACACTAGTTTTGGGACACTCTGTAGAAAGGCAAAATATGCAAATACGCGAGATACAATGAAGGGATTATTCCGAGAGACTACGCGAAGTCTCTTGACAGAGTCCGAAATTGAACCGAACGAACGGGACACCACTGCGTCAGTGGAGTGGGAACGCGTAGTGGAGTAGGGAGCACTAAACGCGATCACGTAATACCGAGCATATTTAATAAGGCCCGGGTTCGATTCCAGCCGAGAAAAAAATTTTTTTAAATATTGCATTGTCATCCAGTTCTGTCACCAAAGCGATCCACTTGAAAGTGTACATACCTTAGACCATATACAGGGTGCGACGCAAATTAATCCCCACGATTATTCAGCCCCTTCGGATGGTCGGACAGAAAAATGTTTTTTACCAACGTTAATCAGTGTTTAACCGACAAGTTTCGCAATTTCTTGTCGGTAAAATACTGATTAACTTTGGTACGAAACATTTTTCTGTTCGACCATCCGAAGGGGCTGAAAAATCGCAGGGACTAATTTGCGTCGCACCTATAGACCCGGCACAGGTATAGTACGTGTATAGGAAAACCTTAGACCATATACAAGGTGTCCCAAAATAAGTGTAACTCCCGGAAATGGGAGGTTCCTTGGGTCATTTGAAGCGACATTTTCCTTTACAAAAATGGTGTCCGCGGCTTTGTTTAGGAGTTATTATCGAAAAAAACGGACTAATCAGAGCGCGGTTACAGTGGATTGATTCTGGTTCGGCCAATAGCGACACCACGTTAAGCGGGACCTGTCGCCGAGTTGGACTCCGTTTGCTATAGCCGAGTTCTGATTGGTCCATGTTTTTCGATAATAACTCCTAAACAAAGCCGCGAACACCATTTTTGTAAAGGAAAATGTCGCTTCAAATGACCCAAGGAACCTCCCATTTCTGGGAGTTACACTTACTTTGGGACACCCTGTATACCTATAGATCCGGCGCAGATAATTTTCTCCTCGGCAAAGATGAAATACCGCGTGACGTCACATTTTCAAAAGTTGTAGCTCTAAGGTAGATACGATCTTATTAGCAACCGAAAATTTTTGAAGGTCTGCAGTGTATTGGTTGGAAAGAAACTTTTTCTGTAGTGGCCCTAGACCATCTTCGACGTATCATGGAAATAATTTTCTAACTAAAATGAACGTTTATTCGAAAAGCTGAATAATTTAAACACAGTTCATATCTTTTAGAAATACCCCACAGAACTTATTTTTTTTATTATGCTATGAAACCCCACATGGGATTATTAGCAGCATGTACATATCTGTACATGCTAACATTACAATGACAACTTATAAACTAGGATAAGTAACATAATTAACAATTCTAGTACAACACTATAGATACAAACAGTGAGATTTGAGAAAACTGAATAAGAAATCGAGGACAAAGAGAAGGTCCACACAAAAAAAACATCTATTGTATAAGGTGGATAGCCCCACAGAACTTAGGCAACGATTTAAACTTAGGTTGATTCTACTGTTTCACAAATCTTGAAGCTGTTGCAATCGTTATTCTTAGTGCGGAAAAACTGATTTTCAACTTCTTAGAACGCCGATATTATCAAGCTCGTTAATAATTGATTGAATCAACCTGACTGCCAGTATAGAAATTTAATGTCACATGTTTCTAATTCATGCAATTACCTCCTTCTACGTCTTATTAAATCCTCATTAATTACATTGATTTCATACTCATTTCATATACTGCACATTAGTCGGGATATTAAAAAAGAATTCAGACGATCATAAGTATCGTTATTACTTTGCTGAAACTATCGTATGTAGTCTATAAAGCAACGGACAACCAATTAATAACACATTGCGGTACTATATATCATCAGGCTGACAATCTAATGACAGACCGTTTTTTGCGTCACATGACGTCAAGAATTCTATTTGAAGCGCGATTGAACTTGAGAAACCGTTTATAATTTCATAGTTTGCTCTTATAATCGTGCACGCGAAAATGGTAAACGGTTAGCGGTAATGGGAACCAGTGATATTTCCTTGAGCATGTTTTTATTGCATTTATTGTATACATTATTGATCATGTAATTTAATTTTAGATATACATAAGTGAAAAAAGACTTGGTAATCGATTAAAATTCATCTAATGTTGTATAATTGTAATAAGATAGATTATTTGATTATGATTGTTAACTTAAATTGATAAAGATTATATTATATATATACATATATATATATATATATATATATATATATATATATATATATATATATATATATAATATAAATATATAATATATATATATATTAACAAGATTAGAGAATAAATAAATAATATGTACGTTAACTGGTTAGAAATTATTACATATGTATTAGACTAATCAAATACTTGCAGGGGTACTCGGACACCCCTAATATTAGTATACCTACTGCAATATTGTTTTATTTACAGGCAACGTATATGAAGAAAATAATAAAATTGTTAAAAAGAATTAAAACGGTCTTTGTTTGATAACATTAAATATAATATAATGTTTTTAGTAATACTTTGAACAAGTAATGCTCCATCCATATTTCCGAAAGATGAAATAAAAAACATAATTACAATCATTAGCCTTCAACACATATGTCATTGTGTATAGATTGCGGAAAATAAGAGAAAATGAAAAAAACACTAATAGTTGTGATTATGTTTTTCTGTACAATGTTTTGTATTAGTCAGCGTATCACATTCTATAGGTTATGGAAAATCAGAGGAAAATATAAAAAGCACTAATAGTTGTTATTATGTTTTTGTATTTCCTCTTCCAAACATGTGAAGAAAACTTCGTATTATTTACAGATATTGTTTATGACAAGTAGCGATCAAACGCAAAACAGTAGAACCATTTTCACGAGAAGAAATTAGTATCGACGTGGCTCTTGCGTGTTTTAAGCAGTATCGAAAATTGAATAAGAATTCGCGTTGTTTATGTAAAAACATTGCTTAATTCATTCTTCCTATATAAATGTTTAGGCCTACCGGTGACAACGTTCTTTAACTGTATTCATCAAGATATTTCAATTCCAATGAAACCCGAACCTTGATTATCCGAAATAATTGAGACTGAGGTGATTAAAATTTTTAATGAGAGTATACTACTGCTTTAATTAGGACTCTGATGTATATTACTCAAAATGCATTTGCATTCTCTAAACTGAACTCGTCTTGACGCTGACTATTTAATATTAGATAAATTAGTTTTTAATCTACCTTGCCTATTAACTAGGATTAGATACCCTATTATTAATAAATTTATAAAATTATAATTAAATACGAATATTTTTACTAATATTCCAATTACGAATATTTTAACTAAATACGAAAATTATAATTAAATATGTATCATTAAAATTAAATATTACGGCAGCTTTATATATAAACTTATTAGAGGAACTTGTTTATTGAATTGATGTCACGTTGAGATATATTTAAAATTAAAGTTTATGTTTTGTTGTTTTGTATATCATAGTAATTCAAATCAAATTGTAGCTTATGATACTGTGAGTTTCATTAAATTTATATTTCTTTTAATTAAATTTTAACATTTAATGAAGATAGGATCTAAAGGTAAATTTTATTAATCATTAATATTTAGATCTTGGTACACGGTATCGATCATAAATTGGTTTAACAAAGAATAATGATGTTAACGGCGCAATGGTTCAATTTTCAAGAAAATTAATAATTGCGTCTGTGAAATGTCAAAACAAGCAAACAATAAAATTTAATATATTGATAATTAACAATAACAAATTTTTGTAGTTTATTTGTGTTTGTGTTTTAATATTTCACAGACGCAATTATTATTTTTCTTGAAAATGGTCAAAACATAGACCGAAATGTCGAAATTTGAATTTTTATAAATTGCAAAATTGCTTTTGAGTAACAATTGCGCCGTTATCATCATTATTCATTGTCAAAGGAATAATTATCGAAGTTTGGAATTTTACATCTTAAAGGGGTTGTATTGAAAAAAAACATTACGGAGTAAGTACGTAGGATAAAACATAGCAGCATAACATATATAAGTATACGTTTTATTCGTAAAACGAACATGCATTTATTAATTTACTTAATGCCCACATTAAAGATAAAAAATGTTTAGGATTTAATGAATCAAGGATATGAGTAATACCTACTTGATAATTGATCAAATTTCAACAAAAATTGATGAAATCCCAACAAAAACATAAAAAAGCATTTGTAAAAATTAGTTTAAAAGAACACTATATAATTTTTAAAGAGTTACATGGAGTGCTAAATGATTCATAATGGTAACGACAACGTTTGAATGATTTAGCCCTCCATATAACTCTTTACAAATTAAATAGCGTTTTTTTAAACTAATTCTTACAAACGCTTTTTTCAGTATTGCAAGAGGTATTTCTAAGCTAACGAACTTGGTCGTAATTTGTTTGATCTCACAACTTTTTACGGCCATAGGAACTTGGCTCCTGTTTACAGGATATTTTTGTTACGATTAGTTTTACTCAGTGTATAAATCGCTCATCACTTTCGTTAGAAATTGAATAAGTTGTACCATAAAAAAATGTGATAACCTTTAAATGTTTGTTGTAAATTCGCAATATAGTTATCACTGATTATGGACACAGATTATAGACAAATTTTGAGAAAATAGAACCAAATGAAATCCTTTTTTCGTTGGTAATTTGTAGGTCCAAAATAGATAAAAATTGTATTAAATTCTGTCAAATTTGATGCTTCAGTATTTTTCGAAAATTTCCATAAATGTATAACGCAGTCACTGATTACAGTAATGAAATTGATATTATTTTGAATTTGAAAAGCGGGATATCGTCGTAATCCATAACGCATTCAGCTGCAGGCATTACGGCAAAAAGGAATGAGAAAACAGTTTGGAGCCAGTGTGACTTAGGGCAAATAGGTGAGATGACTGCGAAACGACGCTGGAGCCAAGATAGAAACACAAAACCGTGAGCTCCCAGGCAGAGCACGCGTCTGCTGCAGGATCTAGATGTCCCGTTCGACCGACACGTTCGTCGCGGAGCTTCGTGAAATGCCTGACGACCCTTTTCTTGGAGAACGATGACTTTTCCAGAAAAGAACAAAGAATTGCGACGTACGGTTTGCTCTTTCCTGGCGACATCCTTTTATAAGAATTAGACTGCGGATTTTTATGCAAAATAAAAAATGTTTAGATCGATTGCAAGACACAGGACTCAAACAAAAATGGTATTCTTTCCTAAGTATAAAATACGCACTCAAAATATCTTCCACTCCTAGAAATCCGACCTATCAATACATATTCAACAACAGATATTACGAATTATACGAAAAAAATCCAAAGCGACCATCACCACTATATGTTACAATCAAAAAATACCTTCCCTCTATCATGACACAAAAAGAAATGATCATACAACGAAAGCAAGATAAAATCCCCTTCTGGCACATCAAAACTCCGGAAATAGATACATCCCTCGCAGACCGCAACAAGAACTTAAAATCAAGTCTTGAACATAGGACTAGGTTCCTAGAACTCAATAACAAATACGATTCATGCAAAAAACTTTTTACTGATGCTTCCAAGACTAAACATGCCGTAGGATACGCTATTATAACAGAGGATGGCATCATCAAAAAACGACTACCTATACAAACATCCATTTTTTCCGCTGAAGCCTATGCAATACACGACGCTCTTAAACATATATACACCTCTGATTTCCAAGACCACGTAATACAGTAATCCCTTGATTTTTGTCCCAGGGACTGTTCGTGGAGCGGACAAAAATCGCGATGTAGACTTGTTTTTCTGATTTACGGCTGGGTATACCACTCTGATCGCGCCGAACGAGACTACAATAGAGCAACGGTACCAGAGACGGCTGCGCGCAGCGTGTGACTGAAGCGTATCGCCGTCGCGGGCACAGTTTAAAGGCCCACGTGTTCTCACAATGTAATGCCAATTCAAAATGCTTTATTTTTCATTATTTTTTTATGAGACTTTTATTGGCTTGTTTCTGGCAATATTCTGATTAAAACAAGACCAAACACCATATAATTTGGCCCATATTTACTCTACATGTCAGAAGCATAATTTATAATTTATCATACATTCAACATACGCAAATAAACATCTTGAAAATATGTTCTCAAAGAATTAAAGAATAAAAAATATTTAAACGATTACGTAAACGAATACCTAACCAGAAAAATTTTCATTTAATAAGTTATTAATAAGAATAACTTTTTTTTTATTGCAATGTGTACCCAATCGAAAACTCATCAACTATTGTTTAAAATAGTCTTTTGTCAGACTTGAAGAATCGTGAAAACTGTTACGTGGTACACCATGTATACGAAAGACAAAACAGTACTGATTGTTTGAACACTCGCGATAATTTATTGTGTACACCCACATGTGTTTTTAAAAACCATTGATTTATACGAGAAAATGTTTGCGCCACAAATGAAACCACGGAGTAGCAAATTATTGAGCATATTTTTCGATATCAATATATTTCCTGAAGGGGCAGATTAGTTAAATAAAGAATTATATATGTATTCTCACAATAATTTGTATAAATTTAACATGATTTAACAAGATTAAATTCTTATTAAGAGGTTATAGGACACAGTATGAAGTGGGGAAAAAATAAACTTTTTAAACAGCAGTACAGAAAAATGTTTGATTTTTTCAGAATATTACTGTGTCCTAATTCCTTAAATTAAAGAGCGACTAAAAATCTACAGTAATAGCAATCTCAGCATTAGCCAATTAAAGGTATCGATTATTATGTCGTAAGTATGTCTGGTCACCTACTGACGTCATGCGCCTTGTATGCATGATACACGATCATTTCTTGGTATATTAATGCGACACTCGACATATTTTTCCTGGCAATATATCTGAAGGTAACTCTAGTCTTATATGCCACAAGAAAATTGGATATAAACATCGTTGTGATTGATTTATGATTACTTGCAAATTATACCGAGATGCCAGAAACGGAAACAAGAAAGGAGGAAGAGATAACTATTAAATAATTGCTATAGTTTGCACCGTCATTTGATTTTATCTAAACATGAAACATGCAGATCCAAGAAATATTAAATGAAACCTCATTCACGCATTGATAAATAGTTCGAGTAAAAATTGTTTATATGAAACGAATTAGATGGCACGATTAATGTTTATGACTTCTTGACTATTTGTTTCGCTCGATGTACCTGGAAAACATTATTTCATTACAAATACCTCTTTCAGGTATTAGGAATCTGTTCGTGAATAATGAAATTTGTTATTTTATAAATACATGAATAAATATTTAACAATCTATTTATCCATAGATTGTAAATTTGCATTTAAACAATTTGTAATCTATATTCCACATTTGATATATAATAAATGAAAAAGATTGACTCACTGAGTTTGCTTATTGCAATGTAAATTAAAAAAAGTAACATAATTCAATCAGAGATGTTAACATTTTATCAATAATAAATAAATTAGAAAAACGCAGATATTATATAGTTATAATCCATTATCGCTAGACAGTTTTATATCACTAGACAATATCAACAAAATGGAAACTAACATAAATAAATTAACCATTGTATGATGGACTTGAGCTCCCCAGAGATTTTATAGTTTTTATCAATAGATGTCATGCTAATCATCATAATTTAAACGGTTCATTGGCCAGGGTTAAGTTTATAGCTAACAGTGCTTGCCAGTGCGGAGATGAACTCCAGGATCTAAATCATCTCCTCAAAGGCAAGTACTGTTTCCCTCTTTGTATTAGTTCTTTCTTATGTAAACCTGATATACAAGGTCTGAAAATAATTTTTAATTTTCTCAAACAATGTTCCGTTAGTAACAAAAATCTATTAAATGTTCTCGGCGCCCAGTTTCGATCAAATAATACCTCTTATACTATTTGCAAAATATCACAATATTTATTCTTTCAACGCTTCGATCTTTAATTTAGATCATTATCAAGAAAAACATTAAAAATTGCGTCTGTAAACAAATAAGCCAGAATTAAGTTTATTGTTGTATGAAAATATTTTTTATTAAACCAAAGAAAACACTATAACATACTTGCGTAGTGTAAGGAATACATAATTTCTCAGTGATGAAATAAAGTAACGTGTTGATTCTAAGTTGATTCTAAGTTGATTCTAATGTTCCGTTAGAATTTATATATAACGTTTCATTTAGTTAATGTAATCTAATTGTAATAATATTGTACTTGTTATATAAACTACTTGGTCTAAATCAATAATAAATTAATTAATTAACTCTTAGCACTCGAATGGTGACTCTGAGGCGTCACTGAAAAGTGCTGTAGCATTATTTAAAATATTGCTTATGCTATTAAATGTGTATGTATCTAAACAATTCCTAAACATTTAGGTATTGTATAAGGTATTATAATATACCTTATATCATTGCTAAATATAATATAATTGATATTATTGATAGATATAGTCGTTATTACTGATAAATATACTTGATCTGATCGATTAATATAATTGATATTGTTGATTAATACGATTGATAAATATAATATAATTGATATTATTGATAGATATAGTCGATATTACTGATAAATATACTTGATCTGATCGATTAATATAATTGATATTGTTGATTAATACGATTGATAAATATAATATAATTGATATTATTGATAAATATAGTCGATATTCCTGATAAATATATTTGATCTTATCGATTAATATAATTGATATTGTTGATTAATACGATTGATAAATATAATATAATTGATAAGTTGGTATTCTGAATTTCATATCAATAGAATGGAAAAAACATACGAATTGGAAATATTTTATGTCGGAAGAAGTATCAATTTTCGAGTTAAAATAGCTCCGAGTGCAAAGGGTGAATTAATATTTTAATATTTTCTGAAAATTTTCGTCAGTCATTAATGCATCCGGTGTCTATTATAAATAAACTGAGCGCGTCAATATCTTTTATCCACCGTATATGCAATTAATAAACGATAAAAAAAATATAACAAAAAAAGGGAAACAAAACGAAAAGACGGAAGATGAAGAGGGTTCCAATCGAGCGCCAGAGAGCAGATATCAACTTCAGTGGTCAATGATTCCGAATTTCTGGTGGCGAAGCGTCCCGGTCGATGGCGTGCTGCTTTATGGGGTGTGTAATGACACCGTATGGGGCTGCGAAAGCCCAGAGGAAACGTAAAAACGCGCGGCACCACGGGACACGCCAGGGAGGAGAGCAAAAAACACAGTGCCTTCGGGTTATTGGATGAACAGCAATCATAAAATTTCCACCTACGACACTGGAGGGATGCCGGGAAATTTGACTGTGCAACATATGCACGGGTATTCCTGATATTTACGGCGAGGGTTGTAAACTGGTCTGCAAAGTAGAGGCGCTGTCAGCAGTTTCCATAAGATTGGCCGCGATGCCTCACAGGGGTTACCAGCCCCTGGCCTCATGAATATTCCTCGGCTATTCGATCCTCAGTCGCAGCGTTCGCTGGGAATCTGCTGCGAAAATGTGAGTGGAATTTTTTCTTCATCCTCATCTTCATCTTCTTGTGTTGTCCCGCGCGTGGGCGACCGTGCGTAACGGAAGTCAAAATTCAATTTCTCCCTTTTTTCTTGAGACGTCAGTATTGAGTATACAGCAGGGTCGTAATTCAGTCCAATTGTCATTAATGAATATTAGCGATTGTTTAATATTTTGTTGATTCAGAGTACACCACGAAAATGGTTTATAATAGTCCATAAAAGTTTATTTTTAAATAATCAGAAAATTCTAAACATTTATTCGGTGAAGATCTATTTCACGTCCCTCATACAAGATCTTGATAATATGCATCTCACAAATTCCTTATCTATTAGATAACGAATCAATGTACATTCTTGTACGTACTTGCAGATTATTGTATATACCTGTATTTTCTTGTATATTCTTGTATATTCTTGTATATTCTTGCATATTCTTGTACATTCGTGTACATTCTTGTAACCTCTTCTAAATTCTTGTATATTTTTGTATATTCTTGTATAATCTTATATATTATTGTACATTCTTGTACATTTTTGTAGTTTCTTGAATATTCTTTTACATTCTTGTACATTCGTGTACGTTCTTGTAGGTTCTTGAATATTCTTGTATACTCTTGTATATTCTTGTATATTCTTGTGCATTCTTGTAGGTTCTTGAATATTCTTGTATATTCTTGTATATTCTTGTATATTCTTGTTTATTCTTGTATATTCTTGTATAGAATTGTATTCTCCTGCTTATTCTTGTATATTCTTGTATAGAATTGTATTTTCCTGCTTATTCTTGTATATTGTTGTATATTGTTGTACATAGGTGTATACATACAAATAAGTATAATTTGACAAGGTATAGTAAACTTAAGTATAACTAACAAGGCGGATGGATGCAAAAAACAAAACTTTGCAGATATCAGAATAATTTAAGAATGTTGGTACAATATTTTAAAATTAATAAAAATATTGAAATGTCTTTTCCTCAAACTAAAAATATCCACTGCAAATACATACACCCGTTCGTAAATATAAGCAATATTTTTCAATGCTGTGATATGATTAAATTGTTGCCCCAACATTCCCTTCCAATATGGGATGTTTCCATATAAAGGAGATGAAATGGCATACAATACCGTGCCGCATCATTTCATTTCATTCCATATGATTTCATATCCTACGACTGCCAATCTGATGTCAAAATATTCCCCAACTGCATGTATGTACACAAATGCGCCTTTCTGTGATTTCTCCCTTAATACTTTTCAAGTCGATATCACTCGACTGCCGATTTTATGCATTTATGGCAAAAATGCAATTTATAATGGTAGAAAGATTAAAAGAATTTATAAATGTGGACATACATTAGGTGGATATGTAATAAGATTATTAAGGAAGGAAAGTAAATTCTACAATTTTTATTTTACAGAAAGATCCACAATTTAGATATCACTTTTTATATTATTTCTATTCTTTTAATTCTGTATGGACACATTGTATGAATAATACATTCTGAACAAAATCTATTCTATACGAACAATCTAATGCAAATTGTAAGATTATATTTCATTTTCGTATGCTTTTAAAATGGAATAACCTTTTTATAAATTGTACCGAACGACATGATTTTTTATAATTAATAAATAAATGAGAATTTCCTAAAATATGTTACAAAATAAATGAGACTTTTCCTAGATTTAAATTTCTTGAGAAATACCGTAATCTCTCGAGAAATGAGAAATAACCGATTATAAAATTTCTCGAGATATTCTCGAGAAAGAATTCTCGAGAAGGAACACTACGAGTAAATAAGAGCCACCCTGGTGGTCGCAAATGATACAAATGATATAAACTGTTCATTTCGATCGCTGTTTCGACTGCATAATGGCAGCAAACATGTCGATGCATCGTCATAGAGAAACGTGGGTAACGAGTGAACTATATAGCAATAAAACGTGTGCCGGACAAAATCCACGGGCATTTTCGTGCTATTAGTCTGCCCGCGTCGCGCGTCGTTTGCCCTTCAACAATATCCTTTGTGCAGTTACAACGCGAAAGTTTCGCATTCCGAGGCTCGAATCCGCAGTTCCAAGCAGATCCGATCTGTCGGAGTTATGCGTTATTGGCCAGCGTACGTCGTCACACGCGATTCCGTATCGCGCAGCAATTCCTCGCGAAAAATTCCGCACGGCACCGGCATTGCATAAACATTAGGGATGTATCTTCGATCTCTCGTGGTCGGGAGACGGTGGCACACACCCACGTTCTTGAAATTGAAAAAAACTGAATGGGTGCTTTAGCGTGTCCACCATAACGGAGAGGGGAGAAGGGGGTGTGGGTCAGAAATATACAGGCATGACGAGCTGACGAGCGCGTAAACCTCGCTCAGTTTTACCTGTCGGGGTTGTTTATGCGCCACCGGCTCTCGCGTAATGGGGATTAAGTGACAACCGTCTATTTGCGACCGAGGTGTTCGAGAATTATTCCTTATCTTGCCGGAGAACCGTCCCGTCCAGGAGAACTTGCTGATTTGTGCGACGAATTGGATCGCTACTGCAAGCGTGCGTGCGTGTGTGTGTGTGTGTGAAAGAGAGATTACTATTAGGTTGTTGCAAATGAAATGGCCGTTCTCAAACTTTAACATAAGTTTTAATTTTGCAAGCTTTATTCATATTCCAACGTGATACAAGTGCCTGAATGCCTTTTTGCTAGAAATCTTATAAACGTGAGGCAATGAAGTTATCAACTGCAGTTTTTACAACACGTTCTTCTTTGAATATTTTTCCATTCAAAAAGCCATCTAGGTGCTTGAAAAAATGGTAATCAGTAGATGACAGGTCAGGCGAATGAGGAAGGTGAGGAAGAACCTCACATTTCAACTTTGCTAATTTTTTTACTATTTTTCTTTCGAAATGTGTGGTTGAGCATTATCATGGAGTAAGACTACACCACGTCTATTGACTAATGCCGGCTGTTGAACACGCAGTTTTTTAACTTCCCGATTCATAGGGAAGTTACTGTAATTACCCCGAAAATCGAAAATCGATTTTTCAGTAGATCTTCACGTTTCATGGTCATTGGAGTCATTTTAGACTATTTTTATCAAATTGTTAGTATGTGTGTGTGTGTGTGTGTGTGTGTGTCTCTCTCTGTGTGTGTGTGTGTGCGTATGGCCGTTTGTATGTTATCAAATTTTTCGTTAACGTTATCTGAAAAAGTAACAACGCGATCAGAATGATGAATGATGCAATCGATGTGCCCCGTCGTAACTTAGAGCTGATTAGATTTTGGTTCATATTGGTCAAGTAGTTTTTTAGATTTTTTCGAAAGAAGTTCATTCAACAATGCAATTTATACGAGAGGATGGAAATTTTCCACCGAATAAACAAACATAATTATATATATTTCATTTTTATTTAAAAAAAATTTTTTTTTATTTTTAAAAAGAATTTTTTTTAATTAAAAAAAAATGTTTTTTTTTTAATTATGCAACTAATGCTAATATAATAATACATTAAAAAATTTTAAATATATTAGTAGACTGCGGATCTTTTCTTCGTCACTTACAAAATGCAGGAACCTCATAAAAATGTCTTCCTACGACTGGTGTGCATTCTTTTATAAAACTATAATAGTAGTAAATTTATTTGAATTTCTTGCCATTTTTATAACAAAACGTACGCGGATGAAGAATTTTATGTAATAATTAACTTCCCGATTCATAGGGAAGTTATTGTAATTATTTCTGATGAAATCATCCTTGCGAGTTCAATAATTAGGAGATAAAAAATGTAAAACCGGTCATTTGGACGAAGAATATGGAAAGGGAGGGCAATGAAAAGTTTGGAAATAATTGAGCGTTACCCGTTACCGGGTCCATCCTCCGCCATATCAATAAGACAAATTGATCTTCGCTTGAGCAGAAAGAATCCGTCAGGAAACGAATTGAACATCACTCTAAACTCGAAGTCCGCCCTAGCAAACTGCTATTCTGGACTGACGCAACTCTCCGGGCCAAAGCATCGGACGACACAAAAGAACTGAACAGAACAAAGATACAATACCTCCTTCGTTCCTTTCAGCGATCCCCGGGCCCATTCACGTGAATACGCGATTACCGGCCGATTAATAGGAGCAGCAGGTTGCAAGGGGTGGCGCGTATATGATTTAAAGGGGGTGGGGGATGCACGAGGGGCACAATGGCCCGTGTCGATGCTCACGTTTCCTAACAGCGCTTGCCCAATTTCACTCAAACAGAAGCCGATTAATTCGCAGCGTCCAATTTAATCCGGACCTTCCACCTCCGCCCGTTCCAAGAACACCCTCCACGGTACCATTATACATATTTTAAACTGTCAATCTCTCCTAGACGAACGGTATTCGGATCAGACGCGCGGGGTCAGGTTAGATTAGCATTGGGGGCAACGATCAGAACGCGCAGAAGGGGCGGACCAACCCTCTGCAATCTGCAGATTTCGAAGTTCTGTTCGCGATCTTCGGACATTGGGACTCGCGTTCAATCGAATGCTTCCGATTGATATTTTTCCTTTGTTCTTTGTTCGTTTAGGGGAGACTGGTGACACAGGAGACGAAGAAACATAGTGACTTAGAAAATAGGTATGGATATTCTGATCTTCAACGAGTAATTTATTGGTAAAGTTATTAAACGATTAAACGAACTTACCTAAGTGAAGTTCTATTGTAATTAAATTGTATTATTGTATCCATTTTCTTAAGCTTCTTAGACATTAAATTATTCTTAATTTCCGTATCGGCCATCTCCAATATTATTAAATTAGCAACAAATAATAATCTGCAAAGAAAAGAAAATACGTGCGTGACTCTTGGCACAAAATAAAAGAATGATGGATTTGAACATAGCGCCACGGACCATAGTTTTTCTTATTTTTCCATCTGTAAACATTGTGGCGATACTGGCGTAAAGTAGAGGTACTACGAGTTGATCAAAGGAGGAGGCGCATAATACAATTATACAGGGTGTCCCAAAACTACCCTAGGAGCCGAAAATGGGACGTTCCTTGGGTCATTTGAAGCGACATTTCCCTTTGCAAAAATGGCGTCCGCGACTTTGTTTAGGAGTTATTAACAAAAAACACGGACCAATCAGAGCGCAGCTATAGAGAACGGTGTCCGACTCTGCGACAGGTCCCGCGAGGCGTGGTGTCGCCATTGGTCGACTCAGAATCAATCCGCTGTAGCCACGCTCTGATTGATCCGTGTTTTTTGTTAATAACTCCTAAACAAAGTCACGGACACCATTTTTGTAAAGGAAAATGTCGCTTCAAATAACTCAAGGAACCTCCCATTTTCATGGGACACCCTGTATTTTAACACTGCACTCGCAGCTATTTCCACTCGAAAATCAAACGTTGCCCCTGACCTAGAATATTTCCATTGTTTAGGATTTTTTAAATTTGGTAAGATACAAATTGATGTATTACCTCATACAATACTTAAATGTTTAGTAATTGGTTACGTGCCGACGTATCTAATAATGGAAACAATATTTTAAATAATAGTACAGCAAGTAACGCCTCAGAGGCGCCACTCGAGTGCTAAAGGTTAAAATTCTAATCTTAAAGTTTTTTATATCTTTTCATTTATTTGTCTCTGGGTGAAGCAGAACTTTTTGCCCCGTTGTGGGGCAAGTTGTTCTTGAGGATGTTCTGGAGCTATATAAAATCGCAACAAAATTTCTGAAAATTTGACAAGATACAATTCTTACTAAATTAATGCAATTATAAGTTTGAGTTTGATTCACTACACCGTTTAATATTTATAGCAACATAAATTTGCACATTTTAACACGTCTTCTTACGGAGAATTCGTAAAAATCCACTTGAAACCTTATTTAAACCTTGAAAAAACGCAACTAGACACTAGAAACAGTTTTTTTATATATAGTAAAAATTAAGTAATTAATTATGTTCTAAATTTATTAGGATTCACTAAACAGTTCCGGAACAAAAAAAATTATAAACTTGTACAAAACGTCAAATTTATATATATTTTTGTATATTATATATATTATATATCTTTTGTTATTATCAGAACAATTTTACGCAAATTTCACACATTTATTTCCAATAATAACCATGATTATTGCGTTCTGAAGTATTTTTAATTTATTTAAATATTTATTTTTAACTTTTCATTGCGGAATTATATATATTGAATATCACAAATTTATTTACTTGAAGTTCAAATCAGAGGGTACAATTATTCGCAAAAGTCACTTACAATTTTTTATAATATAAAGACAATTTGATTAAAAAATAAATGCAACTGCGACAGTTGCAGCAGCATATACTACACAAAGAAATACAAAAATTGTAGACAGTTTCTTGAGTGATTAAAAGTTTCAAAGTAAAATGTTCAGGTCTGTACAAAGGATGTACAAACATGTGCGTGGAAACCACGCCCGATAGAAATGAAACTTATTGCTTATTGGGCATAATAATTTATCTGTATCTATACCTAATAAGCAATAAGTTTCACTTCTATCGTGTGTGGTTTCCACGCACACGATTTTTTTTAAGCGTGCGAACTAAAAATTTAATTTCATTGAATTACCCTTTTGAATTATAAATTAATATTAAGTTAAGAGGCGCATTAAGACAACATGTAATACGCTAATGGACTCATGTACTGAATTTGCTAAATAAACCACATCTGGTTTAAAGCATTAAATAAATAAATAAATAAGAAATACTCGTTCATCTCATTGATTTTATAACGTATTTTCGGAAATGAATTTTTAGTTAACTCAAATTGCATATTACTAATTGCATAACCCAATCTGCAGCAGCTTTTAGATGTTCTATATGCAATAAAGCCAACACCCACACAAAATGAAAGAAATTTTTCTACGGCTACAGATTTTGTTACCAGAAAAAAAAGAAGTAGATTATCTGATTCTACATTAGACGTAGTCGTTTCAAAACAAATCTGGTTTAAAGCATTAAATAAATAATTAATAAATAATTAACACCCAGGTATTGTAGAATGAACACCGCTGCCTGACGGATGAATTGTTAAACGATATTTTCGAATTACGTGGGATCCCCAAACGACACCTCTTTCTATTATGTTACCTTGAGTCCCCTCTGCTAAGAAGATCCTACCCCTTGCAAGGTGGAATGCTTCGAGTCACGTGAGAGCCGATGTGCCACGTGCAAAGTGTACCGTGGTTCTACTCGTTAAGGCTCAGGTGGGGGTGAGTTAGCGGATTAATAACGCCTGGCACGAGCCTAATCAGCCGGTGTAGGGTTCACGGGTGCCTGGTACTTCGCACCCCTCTCATACAGCCGACAGACCCCATAACAATATCATATTCGGGCCTCCCCTGAGTTATTAACCTCTAAGGTTACCGCAGCCACCCTCGCGCTGCCGACATAAGCCGCACTTAATTACCAGAAAAGCTTAACCACCGACCATTAGGCCGTGTTTGCAACGGGAACAAGGGGGAATCAGTTTTTCGCGAAACTTTCGCAGGAAATGCGTCAATGGACGGTTGACTTTCACTACCCCACTGGCTCACGGGTTATTTAAGTTTAAATGGTAGTTCATTTGTATTTAACATGTAGATAATATAAATACGAGGAATTATTTGAATTTTATTTAAGACAACAAGAATACAATATCGTGTGAAGTTAACATAAAAGAAGAATTTAAATATTATTTGAAATAAAGTTATTAGTATGAGGTCAGGACCTCCCTAGATCAAATGACGACATATGGAGATTAGGGTTAGTTGAATTATAATAAATTGATTTGTCGTATCCTATTATTGGCAATTTAAATAAAACAACACATATTAATTTCAAATGACCAGGGTACAGGACGGTTGTAACACTTTCTTCGATCTCCATTTTTGTTACTGTCTGAAACATTAGTTGTTGCTAATGGAAACCACCGTGGATAAATAATGTTTGTAACAATGTATTGTTGAATAAATTATAGGAATAAATTTGTGAAATATTTCCTTATGAATGCATCTTTTCAATCTTAATAATCTCAAATTTAAAATAGAAGAGTTTAACGTGTTGCGATCGTAATAAGCTTTAAGCAAAATTTAAATGTTATCGGCGCATTGGTTCGATCAATTTAATATAAGATCAATTTAAATTAAATTAAATAATCCCATGTGGTGTTTCATAGAATAATAAAAAAAGACAGACTTATTGTTAAAATGTTCTATTTTTAAGCAAAATTTAAATGTTATCGGCGCAATGGTTCGATCAATTTAATATAAGATCAATTTAAATTAAATTAAATAATCCCATGTGGTGTTTCAAAGCATAATAAAAATAGACAGACTTATTGTTAAAATGTTCTATTTTTAAGCAAAATTTAAATGTTATCGGCGCAATGGTTCGATCAATTTAATATAAGATCAATTTAAATTGATCGAACCATTGCGCCGATAACATTTAAATTTTGCTTAAATATAGAACATTTTAACAATAAGTCTAATGTTTTTTTTTATTATGCTATGAAACACCACATGGGATTATTAGCAGCATATACATATCTGCACATGCTAACATTACAATGACAACTTATAAACTAGGATAAGTAACATAATTAACAATTCTGTGAATAAGAAATGAAGGACGAAGAGAAGGTCCACACAAAAAAGCATCTATTGTGTAAGGTGGATAGTAACTTTTGCTGCATAGTTTGTGAATCAGCGCCTCTCTATTGTTATCATAGATCGGGCACTGCCATAATATATGATTATGATCCTGTATCAAACAACCACATGGACAATCAACCACGTGTCATCTGCAAGTTTAATTTTAAAAAGGGAGGCCTTCAGTTGGTAGTGTCCAGATCAAAGTCTGTGAATCCAGCAGATGAAATCTCTAGGGAGTCTAACAATAAGGTGAGAAAACCAAGGTTTAGACCCAGAGTGATAAAAGGAACTGAAAAATGTCTTGTCCTTAAACCCAGCTTCTTCAAGAATATAATTGTATGTTAACATTCTAGCTTGTTTTTTAAAAATATGTGAATAGTCAGAGTGGGGAACTAGGATGTTGGGAGAAACAGATAATGAAGATGCTTCTTTAGCTAATTTGTCAACTTTTTCATTATGCGTGATTCCAATGTGCGAAGGGATCCAAAAAAGAAATAGTTTCTTGGATTCTTTAAAGTAGGAGTTTATCAACTTGTGAATATCAAGTAAGAGAGGGTTGGATTTAATTTCTCCGGAGTAGTTACTTAGAGCTATTAGAGCACTCAGAGAGTCGGAATGGACGTACACGTAAGGATGAGAATAATTAGAAGCAAGCTCAAGTGCAGATTTAATTGCTACGCATTCGGCAGAAAAAATAGTCATATCTTTATGTAGAGTCTAATGTTGATGGTTGTTGTTCAATTTATTTCGATGATGCTGCTAGACCCCAAAATGGCCGGCCAAGAGGATGATCCCTTGCAAGACGGAATGCAATGAAGCAAACAGCAAGAGTCATCGAGAAACACGGGATAACGTTTTAGAAAGAGATTCAGCCTCTTTCCCGGCTAGCCAAGTTTCGCGAAAGTTAATTAATACTCGGGGGGTGCAAACGAGAGTTTGGGGGTTTACCTGTTGACAGTAACGATGGCCGGTGAAAAGAGCCGGGAAAGAAAAACGTCGATAGGACGTGTGTTTACGAAAGCTGAAATTCCGTTGGCAATGGAGGGGGTCGAAGGGGGCGTTGCGGGGGTGGAAAGGGGGCCAGGGGCCGGTGATGTACCCCCTCGAGTGGCCGAAGCGAGGGCAACGTTGTCGAGCGCAATAAAGACACCCCCGGTCGGGTTGCTGCTGCGCGAAAGTCGGTTCGCAAAGAAACTTTAAATTGGAAAAGTTTTGGCTAGGTCGTCTCGGGGCAAAGCTGCAGAATGCTTAAAAATAAGCGCGCGCTACCCGTCTGCCATTATCCTCGGCGCAACGTGGCGATTCCCTCGGAACCGTTGCATCCTGCACAGGATAGTGTCGAGCTATATTTTTATTATTTCAAGTCTATGGCCTGGAGTCGCCAGGAGCTGGAGAAAGCTCAACCGTTAACACTTTGCCTACTTTGACGAGGCAGACTCGCGATGAAGGTTCTTAACAAATCAAAATTTTGTTAACGTTATCGTGGCGCACAGGTCCGATCAATTGTTAAACCAAGCAATTTTGCAATTCAGAAAATTCTCGACGTTTCGATGTGAATATGGACCATTTTCAAGAGAACAGTTGCGTTTGTAAAATAATATACAGGGTCATCCGTTTTTAAACGGACAAACGTAAACCAGCTAGGGTAACTGCACCAGTGAATGAACATTTAAGAAATTGTTCAGGAAAATATTTTATTTAAAAAAAAACTATGTGAATTAAAGGAATCTCATATATGCCAAATAGCTCCCTATACTTCATTTGTCAAAAATAAATGAACACAAATACAATGAAATTATTATTATTCTTCTTTATTAAACGTTAAATCAAAAATATGAAAAATACCAGTCAATGAACACTACATTCTAGTAATTGAATAAAGCTAGTCCAATCAATGAACAAAATTACTAAACAATATTCTCCTATTTATTTAACTCTTTAATCACAATTTTATCGCTAGTATGCCGTCCGGGTTAAAATTTGTTGAAATATACAAAAGCGTTCATTTACTGGTGCCCGTTCATTCACTGTGGTGCAGTTACCCTATAAAGAACCCCAAATGGAACAAGTTTTACCCCTGCCACTTTTTTTGTTTCGGTCTTGATTTCTAGAAAATTGCAAAAAACCATAATTTTTTTAGTTCACATAAACTTGAATATCTCGGGACTCCAGTGATGAATCTTGATGATTGTTCCTTTGTTTGGTTTAAAATAAATAGGGGCATCTTTTTTGTTAACAAAATATTTTTGTTTTTTTAGCACGTTTATTCCAAGAAAATATCATCCATTGAAGTCACGCATCCTGGAACCGTTCAGATAGCTACAGTCCGATCCAGAAAAAACCAAGATTCGAAGGTCATACAAAAAAATTTTGGGAACAAAAAAAGATGCTCCTGTTTATTTTCAACACAACAAAGAAAAAATCATCAAGATTCATCACTGGAGTCCCGAGATATTCAAGTTTATGTAAACTAAAAAAATTATGGTTTTTTGCAATTTTCTAGAAATCAAGGCCGAAACAAAAAAAATGGCAGGGGTAAAACTTGTTCCATTTGGGGTTCTTTATAGCTGGTTTACGTTTGTCCGTTTAAAAACGGATGACCCTGTATACTGCAACAATGAGATACCAGCCAACAAAAATATGTCAAACTTGCTGCGTATAAAAGGAAAGGAAAATGTAAATTAAATAATACACGTGGTCGACTACATGCTGGTAGGCACTGTACTGAATCCATGTGAACGTTGAGAGAGCAACCCAAATCTTAACAGAGTCTAACAAATATGAATGTTACGCGTTTCATTTTCGATGAAATAAAACTTGGTTCGTTTGTAATCTGCGGATCTTTATGCATTAATAATGAAATTGGTTCGGTGAAATCAAAAACGAAACTTGTCCCAAGTTTCACGATAATCCCTCATTCTTGTAGCGGAAAGTATTCGATCGTAGTTAAATTAAATTCCTCGCTGTATGAGGATATTAATATTTTAATTAATTCATATTTCTCCGAAGCGATCTGCAGAAACTTGATTTGTATATCATTATGCATATTGCATATTATGCATTCCTGACTCGTTTCTCGTACACGAATGTACAGGAATAGTATAATATCCTAATTGAGTGACAACTCTTGACTAGTAGAACGCAATCACTCTGATTTTTATTCATTCATTATGCATGCACAGTTGCTCATGAAATTGTTCGAACGACCTTCAAACCATTTTTAAGATAGAACCGAACGACTCGACTTTTTTCAGTAATTAGAAGCATTGGTTCACTAATTTTTAAAAAATTGCAATTTATAGGAATTACATGACAATATAAAAAAGTCAATGTGTAGATCCGTGTCAGTTACAGTAGTGACTCACAGTAATATTCGGATTCTTTGGAGAAGTCAGAACAGTTAGTTTACTGCTACTCAAAAATTTTGAAAAAATTGCAATCGGTCGAGATTACAGTGAAAATACTGAAAGTTATGAACTTTTGTCTGTGTGCCTATTTTGACAATTTTAAAAACACATTTTCCAGATCAATTATGTATATTCTGAAATAAAAATCAGTATCACGTATACAGGGTGTTCGACTACAGGTGGGAGAAAATTTAAGGGTTGGTTCTTAACGATGGTATAAGACGAAAATGAAGAATAAAAAAATTGCAATTTCGGCTTCGTTATTTAGCTATTAACAACGCGACAGTCACGTATCAAGTGACAGATGCATGCATACCTTGGTTCTCATTTGGGATCCCAGCGAGGGCCCCAATGTTTAACAAATCGTTGGACAACATTGAACTCTTTCACGTACACAAAGTACACTTTTGTTAGACGCGTTGTTGATTTTTAATTGTTAATAGCTAAATAACGAAGCCGAAATCGCAATCTTTTTATTCTTCATTTTCGTCTTATATAATCGTTAAGAATCACCCCTTAAATTTTCTCCCACCTGTAGTCGAACACCCTGTATATGTCGCCTTTTTATACTCAATTTTCATACGAATGTATGACTACATTGAACAATGAAATTAAGTTGTAAGGGTTGTTGTAAGGGTTGTTGTAAGGGTTGTTTACGGCTGTCAATCGACAGTCTGCGTTATATATTGTTATATATTGGTTGTAAGAGTTGTAAACGTTTATGTTATATATTTGTCGTTTATATTTCGGTAAATCGGGACGATTTATTGTCAGGACGGCCGAATTGTAAGCAGTTGTATGAATGTTTTAAGTCTGCGTGTTACATGACTGTCTGTGAGTATGCGTGCCATGATATATATTTAAGTGTTTTATATGTTTTTATCGATTAATGTGTTATATATGTTTTTATTGATTTATATGTCACGTTAATGTTTTGTTAACAAATGTATGTTTCACGTTGTCATTTTGTTAAAATAAAAACAGTCAGTTCTCTGCGAGCGATTGACAGAGCATCACGACGTGTCTCTATTCCGTGCCTCCTTCTTATAAAATGCAGCAATGTTCATTGGTATTCGCTGTTTCCCATATTTCGTAAATACGAAATTACCATGAAACGTAGTACGACGAAACAAAATGTTGAATTGCACCGAGCCTATAGCAACAACGAGATAAACCAATTTTTATTTTATTCGAATTTCAGTAGTACGACGAAGAAATGCGTTTGCTATCTCGACGGCGCCAATCAATTAATGAAGATTTATTAGTTAATTAAAGCCTCGACCCGAATGCCCGGATATTCGCATTTTCTTATATAAGTGCAACATTTATTTCTGGATTGATGTACCGCAAAGATAGTGTTCGTGCAAGCCCTCCGACCAATTAAAAATGTTCAACTGTTCTGCTTTCATTATTCATTACATTATCACGTGCTAGAGGCTAAGACGGTATCCCCCATTCGAATTGTTTGTAATTGGATAAAGATTTCGCCAAGTATGGAATTTAATTGGCATAATACAGGTATTTCGCAAACCAGTTTCCGCCGTTTATCGACGTATCAGCCAGGTGAAAGCAATGAGCGCCCATAAGTCATACACCGGACAGTCGTAAATAGTCGATATTAAACGTCGATATGAGTGAATTAGCATAAAGGTGTACCGTTAAAGCAGCGGGTTCGACTGGTAGCCGATCGCCCTGTCGTTTATGTCATTTTCTTCTATCGACACCGTTGCTCATATGACTTCATGGCTCTGAATGGGTTTGCAAATCAATCGTCCCGGGGTATACCACTTACCAGCGTTCATACTGAACTCCT